>SJOL01009160.1:617317-838870 GCA_004794785.1 Opisthorchis felineus | reverse complement strand
AAATTTTCCAATCCAATGCATTCGAAGCTGGTCGGATCGACAGGGAGGCGGTGAATAACTCACTAATCCTTGTGCTTCGCCATGAACCTTGCAAATGGTCAATCCTAAGCCTTCGCATTTGAATCTGCTCTGGCTTAGATAACGCTGATCCGCATTCAACATCTCGATTTCAACAAGCCAATTTTTTAAGATTTTGGTTGTAAAGCAGGGACAGACTTATCACTACTAACAGGTTACAACTATCTTGGAAACCGATTTATACCTTACGTATGGACATCAACACGTGGGCTGTATGTCAAACAGACGACCTCCGGCTATCAATGATCAACCGTACTCATTGACAGGAAAGTTGTTTCGATCATTTATCCTAGGTAGTTTTAATGGCACTCTGATCCATTTCCGGTAAACTGTCGACAATAACCTGATTTAACTGGATCTAATTTCAAACTCGAATTGATGTGCTATTCATTATTACTTTCAGTCTTCGTCATATCGAGTTTTGTCATCAAAATTATCAAGGTATCACAGGAATCCAGGAAAAGTGGGGTGTGTACAGTGACGATTTACGCATCGTAATTTCGTTGAAAGTGGGTGAAGTCCAAGTGGTCAATGTTTTTACAAAATGACGCAGCCTGCTACCTAGTTCGATAAAGTTGATGTACTTAGTGCCCTATTGATCGGTCACGGGTGTTGTGGAAGCGGTTTCGTCGAATTTTAATGGCTATTCTAGTTGTTACGTCGTGCGTTGTAGTGATGACAAGGGAACATAACTACAGTCCGGTGGATTTGTATCGCAGGATTTTAGAACGTGAATGACCATATGGCTGTTTATCAGTGTGAACTTCAGCATAAGTGGTTGACAATGGTGTTGTGTATTACAAAAGGTGGTGTAACTTCAATGTCGGTCCTTGGCTTCCTGTTCCGCACACTAAGTTATATCAAAAGGCACGGTAACTTGAAACAGCTCTTTATGGAGACAAATGAAGATTATTCCAGCTGTGTTTATAGGATGATTACAGAATGTTCCATGAGGTCTCGCTGGAATCTTATTGAGGGGACAAAATGCTCCGAGCTATAATGTTCTATCCTGATTGGCTGACATTCTGACCAATTAGGGCATAACTTCGTTTAGTCGGCAGCTCGCACGCGATAAATCCGTTCAGTCGACGTGATGTTCGGCTATCAAGATCTGTTGGCCTCCAGACAGATGGGTTGCATAGACAAGTGATCAGGTCATTTTCTTTAGCAATAGCTCCAAAAGGAAAGCAGACCTAATAATTTGTCGCAGCCCTTAATTTAAAGGAATAGGGAACGCCTGAAAAGAGGTCTCTAGGAGAAGCACAGCTCTACTCCCTAAAGTAAAAAAGTGGAGAGAGAGGAAAGCTTCGAAGATCCTTCTGATAAGTGTTTGACAAATTTTCCACTTAAGTATGCCCTTTTACAGTAATTTCGAACAAGAACTTTCAAAGGTTCAACATCCCAGTTTTCCATTACCTAACCGTACCAGGCCCGTGTACACAGCATTAACTGAGTAGCTTGGAGGTGCGGGATCACGTGTGACGCACAGGAGGTTCCCATTTACCTCAAGGGTCAAGTTGCAGGTCTTCGTTCCGATGATAGAAGAAAATCCGCATTACGCGGACGTGTCAATTTGGAGGCTGTTAGCCGATTCACTTTAGTGGTATCAACTACTCATAAACTACGGAAGAACTGACTGGCGGTTGGTTGTGTTGGGCTATATTTTTCACGTACGATTGTCATACCTGAACGATGGTGCCCATACACGTAAATTCAGCCGGCAACACGAGAGCAAACTGTGCAGGTATGCAGTGATCTTGAAGTTTCCATTCAAATGTTGATTTTTTTGGCAAAATCCGTCGTGGCGGTTTTTCTGTTACCATTGGTACTGAAGCTATTGATTGGACGGACCATACCATTTAGCAAGGGGACTATTTTTTGGGGCGAAATACATCCTATTACAATGATCTGCGGTCCAGTTTGAGGNATCGATCTGATCACATAATCTGTTCCCTCCGGGGTGGTTTCTGTGCCAATCCTAAAGAGATAATATAGTCGCCAAAAACGGGAATATCAAGAATCTCAATCAGACTATCCTAGATGATGTACAGGAGGAAATAGTGGTAAAGGCATAAAAGTCCTATTTGAAGAGATTCTCGCTGTGTACAAGAAATTTGGAAAGGCATTTTAGGCAGGAACTACGACCCTCCAGATTGTTTGTTCACAGCGCAGTTGGACTACTGGTTGGCAGAAGACAAAGTCCTTCACCACTCTGTGTCAAGGTTCTGGAACATTCCAAATTTCTATGTAACCGAGCAGCTAAACAGCTAACTCAAACAAGTTTTTAGACTCAATCATACTGAGGAAAGACCGAGGGAAATATGTGACGTTCATACTTTCGATTGCAGATTACGTTCTGATGAACCCAACTTACTCAAGTTTTGTGTATGCCATACTACTCCAAATGAATCGGTTATCAAAATTCATTTTTAGGGAGTTTATCCCTTATTCATGACTGCATCTAATTCTCCAAGCAGAAATGGACCTCACCCGTTTGAAGCCGGCACTAATTAAGGGTTAATGAACAGACACAAAACTTAGTGTAATCACTTTCCTGATGCACTAAATATTCCCAGGTACGTCGAGCTGAACGAAAACCTCGGGTATAAAGCCGCACACTTCCTAGACGTTTGGAATATGCTAGTGATTCTTCGTACGACATAAAATCGTTGGAAGGTGCTGGATACCGTTCTCTTTGATCTGGCAGTCATTTTCACGAAATTTCCAAGCTTTGGGGCAAATGTTTGGTAAGTTGGTGATATAACGTCCAACTTTCCACTAAATTGTCTGACTTGTGAGGACCATCCGTTATGAGGGGATTGCCAGAAGATAATAGAGTGACATGCAGATTAAATAGGACACCGCGACCTATTATGACTTTCCTTGTTACACTGTTCATAAGACGCCTAAAAACCGATTAAGTTGACTCGATAGGAAGCCCTATGGGAATAGAAAGATGATTTGATGGGGACTCGGAAGTGTCTATTTTTCCATATAAAGCCAGCGATTTGGTCATCCACAAAGTTCTACTGGAACAAGCTAATTTTACAATCAGCTTACTTCAGTGAGTTTGTCAATTTTAGCAATCTTATCAGCTACAGAAAAGCTGAGTGTCACACGATTGTTTTTGCTCGGGTAATGCAAACGCATAGAGTGGAATCTGGATGGTGAGCATGACGAAGTGTGCGTTTTATCCAGAATGAACGACGCCCCTCTTTTGTCCAGCAGAGCTAGGTCATCTAACTTTTACATCATTCACTGATGATAATTATCAGTATGGTTACGTCGGGTTTCCCCAACGTCATAGAGTGTAGGTTGGACAGGTGAACAGGATAAGTCACCGAGAGAGACCTGGATTGAGGGAGTCACGCAGAAGTCTATCCACATTTTCCCAGTAGTGTCCCGCCGCATTGAAGCGCACAAGACTTCAAGGAATAGGAGTTATTATGTATCTGAACGGGTACGATCAACGACTATACGCGACTGGAGAACGAGCGCACAACTCCCCAGCTACGACGCGAGGCCAACCACTCCTAGCGCAGGGAGAGAAGAAGACCGGGCCTTCAGAGGAGGGCTCATATTGCCTCAACCAAAGGCGAAGTACAGCGGGAGCACCGGCGAATACATATACTTTGAGCGACCTTGGGGAACAATAAATTCGTTAGCGCACACAAAGTCCACCTGGCCAATAGGAAAGGAGCGCGGTCTTTTTGGATTGAGGCGTAACATGGCGGAAAGGGCGCGAAATTTAAAAGTTCAAATTGTTAGAAAAGAAAATTGGCAATAACTTGGAAATTAAACGGTTTTTGGGGATGCTGATATTCCCAACAGGAGAGTTGACTGTTCGTAAACCAACCTAGCTTATCCGTGATCACGGAGTATGACAACTATTCCATTTTTCGGGGAACATTTGAGCTTTTGCCTGGAGATGAGCAATACCAATGCGTCAAAGCATCCGGGGTAGATCACGAGGAAAAGCAATCATCGGTTTTTCTGACTTCAAAGTAGCACAACTGGATGATCAGGGGATCTGCAAATAAGACACATGCATCCTAGGATACTATGCCCTCCTGCCACCGGGAAACAAAGCAGGATTGTGCGAATTCCACCGTAGCTAGAATAGAGAACAGGTTGATACCCCTCGTCGGCTTTGTAGCAATGCCTTGAGCTCTGTTGGTTCTGAGTGTGATAAAGCAAAATGTGCTACTGTATATATTCAGGAGTTGTCTTCTTCACAGGATTCGGAGCAACCTGCATGGTACACAACGTATGAGTTAGTGGCGAATGTGCCTGGGTCGAATTTAGGGCACCGGACGCGCGGGGCTTTCGAGATCAACCGATGAGCACGCTGGGAACTGGTTGCGTATTTACTCACGTTGAGCGAATCGCGAAAGTGAGCAAATCACACATATTGGGATGGTGGTAATGATGGGCTTGGATTATAAGAGTAGCTTAGCTTTACTGCGATGATCAACGGTGATGCTCAAGGAAGCCAATGATACGCCAGAGAACGATATAAAAGTGAGTGGTACTCGGATGAGTGGGCGATGACACGTTACCATCGCTAGGCGAAATGGTTGGCGGATGCGTTAGGCCAAATGGTGTCCCCGCGAGATACCGCCAACCCGTGATGTCCACGCTGCACTGAAACGATTCCAATACCGATAAACGGGAGATATTCCATGCACCGTAGAACTCATGTGGCTGGAAAAAATGGACGTTGAACGGCTATTTGCCACAACCCCTAATAACACAGTGAGACCGCCGTTTCAATTATCCACTTCAACTGCTTCTAGAAAAGCACCTGAATTTAGGCGAACAATTTAATTACTATAGCTTCTTCAAAAGACGTGTTACCATCGCACTCGCAGCAGGGCAGATTTCACGTGGAAGCCGCACATATACTGAACAAACAGTGGTGAATAAAAGGAATAAATTGTCACTAAAAGAACAAATCCTTCAGATTGATAGTTTTCACCGACCATAATATGGTTAAGCTGTAACACCCTTTCGGTGCTTAGCTGCCATACCATCCGAAGGAAGCACGGGAGCTGAGATACTGTAAAGTTGTCCAAGCTTGGGCGTTGGCGATGGGTTCGAATAACGAATCTTCTGGTCTGTAAGTTCGCGCAAGTACGCATCAAATAAATCCAAGTTGGCAGAACATTTTTCACCGTTCAGCTTGAAAAAACAATTCATCTGGAAACGCCAGCGAGTATTGGTGATCCTCTAGTGTCGCGTTGAGACCAGTTCAAAAGTCTGTACATATCGTGACTTTGCCTGACTTTGCCTACCACAATCGGTGTTGCCCATTCTGAATGATTCATTGGTCGAATGACTCCCTCATTTTGCTGTCTCTGTTGCCCTTGATCAACTACAGGCAAGACAGCGTATGGGACAGGCTTCCTTGGGCGGAACACAGGTTTGGCATTCTGAAGTAGAAGCAGAACGGCTTTCGTCTTTGACCATTTTCCGAGGGTATCGTTGAATACACCCGAATAAGTTTTCAAAAGTTCTTCTGTCTATTTTGAGGTTTGGGAGACATCCGAATTTACAAGGTTGCATACAGTGTTCAGGGAAATTTCTATCAGCTTCAGCCGGTCGTTCCAGTCCAGGTCAAGGAGGTCCAAATGTGGCACATTGGTCAGGTAAAATATCCCAGTGAAAAGAATATTGTTGCACAGCACAGAACAAGAAAGCTCACCGGTCAACTGTAATTTTCCACCAGAAGCGTCTAGAGCAACACGATTTGTGAGGTTGAAAGGAGGTTCACCCATTATTTTCCAGTTATCTTTGGAAATGATTGTGATGTTGGAGGCGGTTTCGAGTTGCAGACCTACCGGTGTGTCATTTAGGACTACTGACACAAATTTCTCCTGACGTTTTCAATCCGGTGTGGTTCGGTGTGTAGCTTTGAAGGACGCACTGTTTGCTTGAATGGTTCGTTGACTTGTTGAGAGAAAGTTATGCGGCAACACTCTTCTTTGTGTCCTTTCTTGTGACACTTTCAACACTGATGCTTCTTGAAGGGGCAGAAACGGCCGAACTACCATTCACCGCATTGCCAGCATGGCGTATTTGGCTTGCTGAACTCCACTGATTGCTTCTTCGCACCTGGCCTTTGAATAATCATCGAAATGGTATGCACATGGCCTGACTGAGATAGATTATTGCGTTCTACCATGGCTGCGTCGTGCTTGAGATTAAGCAAACGTTGGCACTCTGTGGTAACCGTTTGAAGGTTCATTGATGGATACTGTTCAATCTTTCTTAGAAATCGAGTTCAGATATCAGCACCTCTTGGTGACTGTAGCCCACAGATAAAGATGAGACATTTAAATTGATCCTCTGTAATTTCCCTGAGTTTGATACTTTCACACTGACGGTTCATTACGCTTGCATACGTAAGATAGTCATCACTGTCCGATTTAACCAGCTTCGAACAGTTGTACCAAACGTTTAGTAAAGAAAACGGTTCGCAAAATATATCTTGCAACAGTTGTAGGAGTTCATCAAAGGAGAAGTATTTTGGGGATTTGGGGAGAAGAAAATTAATGAATCTGTCATGCTCGCTTCTCTCCAGCTTCCGTCAACACTAACCTAGCTTGCGTACAGCAACGTATACACAGTAAGTAAAGTTGGTAAATGTTCGGGGACTAGGTTTTCCTGATGAACTTCACGAGAATTGGAACGGGTGCAACGCCTTATGTTACTGATGAAACATGCGAGTAGTACCTGGTCAAGTGTTAAATCGCCGCCTCTGGAAGGTTGATTTGAAAATTATTGAACAGTTTTGCAATGTTTAATCATTATTTTTTAGTAGCCAAACGACGTCCAGGGGAGTTCAGGATGACGCCTGCAAATGTTGATTTTTTAAAAGCTGTGTGCAAATGACCTTTTATTTTGTGTGTAACTACTTAGTTCGGCTTGTTCAACAGAAAACTCCTCACTTGAAGGGACTGTACCGTTCACGAGTAGCGGGGTGTTTATAGTTCTCACCAACCGTATGGCTAGGAGCTATTGCTTTGAGTTTTTTTGCAAGCAAGCTCCATTGGACATTTTCGCTACCATTAATAATCCAAAATATAACTGGTTAAACTGCCAGACTTTTAAGAAACAAACCAAAACGTTATCTGATTATATCACTACATTTAGTTCTAAGAATGCTTATGGTGATTTTCATTACAAAGTGAATTGGTCAAAGCTGGCGGAATGACTTGATAAAGCCTTGTTTCAAACTGAAATCAATACCTTGTCCCACCAGCACTATTCTTGAGCTAAAGCCAATTCACCGCATAGGATGCTTAAGGTCTTAGAAGGTTTGTATCAGGTCATGTTTAGCACCAGCATGCATCACAGTAATCAGCTCCAGCTGAATCTAGTCATGCGTATTTACAGGGGCTAGATTGAGTCGACAGTCTGGTGTACATGTCTACCAACTCTGCTGGGTAGAATACCTATGCGGCGAACGGAACGCAAGATGCAAATACCATATAGTCAGGACGCTGACACATCTACTTCAGCCAAAAATCCCATTTGGGTTTGATTTGTTGGTCAAGTGACTCGGTTTTTTTCCAGGGTGATGGAGGGAGAGGGTGTGATAGGAACACATGGAACCCAATGAATCAGCACCGACCGCTACATAAACGTGCGGCCTCATTGCCAATGCAACCGCCCGGCTTATCTTGCGCGATCGACTCTGTTGCAATAAATTTTCCCTTTTTAGTGTCGTTAGGCCCATTCACAATTATAACCTTGTCCATTTTGTTTTGCTTCACCTACAGACGCATCGATCCTATTGCTTGAGTATGACTAGCTATCGAACCAACACAGTGGACGAGACAGTCGGGTGTTTTCCAAGCCACCCACTCCTACTTGGAGCTAATTCCATCCAACGTCGCCCAACGGAGCCTCAACGAGACTGTGATAATGAGTTTGTTGTAGTTAACTGGTCATGAGGGAGAATGCGCGCGCCGCACTGCATTCCATCGTGTGTGTTGATGGGGCTTTCCATTGGATGATTTTTTGTGTTCAGGGCGTTCATAGGCGCATGTGATGTAGCTGTTGTCTTGAGCGCAACGATAAGTTTTTTAAAACAAAGATAAGGTAAGATAAGGTAAGATAAGGTAATTTTCCGGACTTACAGTAAACAAATTATTACACTGGTATGGAGGCCGTCGTCCTGATTCTAATTTTAATACACACTATTTATTTTTATCTAGTAGTGTAGGGTAAAATGTTGAAATGAAAAATTTGAGCGGGAATTACGTCAGCCTGGCACTGACCAGTCGTTAGTTCGAATTGTTTCGACATGCCTGGAGCGTCGATAGATGGACGCCACCGTTCTCATGAAAATTAAAGAAGCTACGCTTTTTTCTGCCCAAGATATCTAATCCTGTACAATTTCCCTCTATAAGTCCTTTCGGAAATGTGTGGAAATGAGCAGCGTGCTAGGCTCTAACGCTGATAAAATAATGTGCTAAGGGTATTCAGAAGCAAAATGCGGTCAGAATTGTCCTAGTAAGAGAATGGAACCCACTATAGAATTAGCGTACAGTTTTCAACTCTGTCAGGGCCCATCGTAGCAGTCAGTCATTTATGCGCTTGTCAGATCAGAGGAGACGGTAAATTTATTGAATGAAATTTACTGACTCTATTCGGTTTAGTTAAGGTAGTTCGGTTTTCCAGCTCACAAACTGTGCACCTAAGTGCAATGGTTTCAGCTGATGCAGCTTAGTTCACCGAGGATAAGGGAAATAAGGGCATGAGAGCCATGTGTTGGAGGTGACAGTCCAATCATTTTATTGATGTCGAATAGTTCCGTTTGTCCGGTGCGGCATGAATTGAGAACCAGAGAGTAAAGGCGATATCTTTGATGCAAGACCGCCATTGGCTGAATGGCAAAGCCATATCTGTCAGGGTCACTAGCCATTGGTTTGTCCTGTTCTGTGGTTTTCATCCGGGGCGACGGCATTTACCAGCGCGACTGAGTTGACTCTTCAGGGCTTTCATGGTTTGTTTCCAAGTTATAGACTGACCGTGCCTGTATCATCTTCATCCGCTACAGGGCTAGGTAAAGAGAGCTCCACGAGGGAAACGATTTTCTGGCATACGAAGTACGTGGCCAAACCATTGCAACCTGTGCATTGTGACCAGTTGATCTATCTAGAGAGTGTGAACATTCTCGAAAACCATCTAGCGTAGTTGTTGATGTTTTCACCAGACCAGTAAAATGCTCCGGATTCACCGATGATCAAAAACAGAAAGCCCCCAAAAGATCTTTCGCACGCGGCTGCCATGTCTCTGACCCACAACTTAGGACAGGTCGGATCGCGATACTCTACACTCCACCTTGGACAGTCAAACCGATATCACGTCGGCAACATAAATCTCGAAGGTCGGCAAACGCTGCCACAGCCTTCCCAATTTAGGAAGTCATTTCGTCAGACCACCGTGAAGAATGCAACTTCTCGGGTAAATGAAATTATCTACCAAAATATTGCTGAACTTTCAAGACATGGTCAGAGCGATTCTATTGACTGGGGTTTGAGTTAC
Organism: Opisthorchis felineus; assembly: GCA_004794785.1. Taxonomy (NCBI): domain Eukaryota; kingdom Metazoa; phylum Platyhelminthes; class Trematoda; order Opisthorchiida; family Opisthorchiidae; genus Opisthorchis; species Opisthorchis felineus. Next base: position 829,237 of record SJOL01009160.1, on the reverse strand, counting down.
ACTCAGAGGTCCCACGCAAATAAGGATCGCTTATCCCATTGCCAGACTACACAATCGATCAAAGGAAAACAAGGACAACCATATCGAGCGGAGTGGGGTTTACACAATAATCGCTGGAAGTTACACTTGTGTCAGTTTCTTTCTGTAGCATTAATTGTCCCATCTGCATTCTAACGCACGTCAAGGACAACCATTCACATGCTTCCAACGATTTTCCCCAAGTTTTTAGTCTTGGAGGACACCTGATCGACATCTCTATCAAGAACTTCAAATTCCAGTTGCCCAGACAACCGAAAAAAAGCTACCAAGTTCGGCAGTCATACACTGCATGACTCTGTGTTACCTATGGGTGCCAGACTTTTCTGTGTGCTATCTAAACATGGCCGTAACTTGCAGACGCTCTTCACATGCCTCCTACCCTCAGTGCTGCCAACCACAGTTAACAATATGAATTCCATTAGTTTCATCCTCATTAGTGTGCAGAGTTCCTTCCACCGGAAATCACATCTGTATCCATTGATGGCCGATCCCACATTTGCAACACATGGATCTTGTGTTCAACTTTGCTGTCTCATTGGTTACTATTTATAGAAATGGTCAGTTCTAGTGTTAAGGGTATAGTTGAGGTGGTCAGTCATGTAGGGTTAAGCTAAAATTGGAGGGAACACTTGTCTAGACGGGCCACACTACTCGTAAACGAGAGATTCAACTGGGATTTAGCAGAGTATTCGCTTAAAACCAAATTCGTGCGCAAATCAATGTAGTTCGCCACTGGCAAACTTACTTTAAGAGCCATCTTATTATATCCGAGAGAAGCTGATTGCGGAAGGGCTTTTGTACCACCCTCTAACTGAAGTGATCTTCGCGAAATGCACTCATGTGCACACCAATTTGGTTTTAAAGGGGGACAAAAAATGGTATGCGAATAAGTGTGTTCCGTAAATTTTGTACGATTTGGGTTCACGTAAAACATACGGTTGACAGAAACTCCTATCTGAAGAGCTCAAGAAGAGCGTAACCGGCCTTAGGCTGTTGAGGAGTTTTCAGAAACCTCGTGAGTAGTTCTCACCAGTGACCTGTTTGGACGTGGATTTAAGGGTCTGTTCCAAGTTCGTACACATCTTCGTCATTCCTGCTGCTCACGGATGTACACACGGCGATACACACCGTGATTACTACCTGCCATTATGCTGTTTAAGGTAACAGGTGACATTTGAATAGTTTGTTGCCTGTGGCGTATCCGGATAATCTATCTCTAACGGTTAGTCAACACTTTGCATGCGATTCCGTAGGCTAAATGTCGCGACGAGGATATTCAGCTGAGATGATTCACGTCATAAAGTTTTAGAAGAGGATGAGCAGTGGGTTATCTTGCTTGCGCTTTGATTACTTTTGAGTGCTTGGCTTTAAGTGGGATAATATTTTTGCGGGCATAAATAAAGCTTTGGTAAAGTAAGGCGTTTTACATGCGTACATCTCACACCTCCCTCTCTATCGCATGATATTAGCTTACATACTCTGGCCTTCTCTTGGGCGTTAGAGGGAAGAACAAATCGTTCGCGTAGCTCCCGTTTACAGCGAACTATAAGAGAAAAATCTCGATCACAAATGTACTTACTCAAGTTTTTCTTGCTACTAATAGTCTCTACTTACATGAGTTATTAATCTTGTCTGTGGTTCACATTCGACCAGGTAGGTTTACACAATTCCGAACGCGCTGTTAGAAACAACACCCGTATCAGATCAAGTTTTAACACGTAATGCCAACCAGTAAAAATCGACAGACAGTGTATGACACGCCGGTCAGTAGAGACACCCAAAAAGGATTATTCGAAACATCGTTATTTGTGGTGTTCAGGTTGTCAATTCCGGGCTGATTTCCTTCTGACGGCTGTACCTCTAGGTGGACGAATTTTCAAGTTAGACGTCTCGAACGGGAAAGCCTATTGAATCACTGAATTCAACTGGCTTGAAAATCTAAAAACCCAAAAATGAAGCATTAAAACGGAACCTCAATCCGAAAAAATGCTTAATGTCCGGACGGAATACACTCATAAGGTTACCAAATCTCTTGGACAGACAACGAGCGGTTTTGCTGTTCTTTGGGCCCATCAATTAGGCGCAGTTCCAGAATTTCCTCCAACTATAAGTTATACGTGAACCCAGATTGCAAACAATTAGCAAACTATACCCATTTGCACAATAATGGGGTTTTAATGGGGGACTCAACTGAATCCCATCCAAACGAACAGTCAAAATCAAAGGTTTCCCAAGTCCAGCGTAATATTTATAGACACAAATACAGCATTGCCGAAAGCCTTCATGGCGACGTTGCGCCAAAGGATGACCCAATACCAAAGCATTACGAACTGATGATATAATTTGGGCTAGTGATGAAACGTTTGCAACTAAATTGCCAAGGGAAGAGAACAGAACAGAAAAATAATGAAACTACTGCCGCAAACGTCTAGAAAGGACTTTTTATTGCACTCAGGAGCAGCTGAGGTTTTTCTAGAAGGTTGTATAAAACAATGAAAGACGTTTTTCCCAAGTACTCCCACCTTGCCCCCCGAATTGCTGAAACATTTTGATATTCTTAGAAGCTGTCATTTGGTGAGAAATACCCTCACTGATAACAAGGTTGACTGAATGAACTGACTGAATCGGACAAATTTATTTCCGTGTAGACTTTGATTCGCGTCTGGCAGTCAGGTCCGATATTACTTATATGATACTGCTTATAAGATTGGCGAAAATCGCTAGAAAACCAGCTTCGATTTTACCCTTTTTGTTAATCTGTACTTAAGCATGACACCCATCAAACATTCGGCAAACTTGTTTGTTACTTGAACAATGCATCCTACGTATATGCAGATAAATGTTCCTCTGCAAATTTGTTATATCTGACTGCTGTCTCAGCTCCAGTGCCTAGTGCCGAAAAAAGACTCGCCGACAAAGAAAACAACAGCTTTACTGAAACAAGCGAGAGCGTGCGAGTGCAAAAGTTACAACGGCCCCGCGCTATTTAAATGGCACTTTTTGACACTGATACAGGCTCTCTGATCGGCGTTTAGTGAACACCCATCAACATCGACCGGACTTCTATGAAATACCTGAGCACTTATCATGGTCGGTCGTGCGTCTGTGACGTGTCTGGACACTCATCGGCTTTTGCTGAATTGATTGCGCGATTGACTGGCCTGGATGCTTGCCGGCTTCCCTATTGAGATTTTAGCGGAGTTTTAGGGTTCCGGGCATTCTGGGGTTATATTCAGGAATCTGATCTTCCTGACAAAATCGCTTTGATTTCAGCAGAATACTCAGTCGATTCCCACTTGAGTTCTCCGTGTTCATTATTCTTCACCGGAATATGCCGCGCTAATCCCCAAAAGGGCAAAAATGGTGGTGGGTTTTCTAAAGGCCTTCTGTCAACCATACAAATAGTGTCATATCAATAAAAGTACTGCGAGTACCACTCAGGCTGCAAAGTGAGGCAGCCTATGTGTAGCACATCTGGTTGAAGTATATTGAAGTAGAGTGATTCGATCGAGATTCGGATGAATATCTATCTACTCACTGATGGTTTCTCCTCTAGAATCGTATCCTATTATCCATCTATCTATCACATATATCATTTATTTCGCGTCAAAAGCTAAGCAACTCATTACCGGATGACGGTTATTCCTCAGAAATCAACTAACTTGAGGGTGAAACACAAACAGATGTGCAAATCTAATGCAGAGGAAACAATGTTTTTTCTCCTACAATGGAGGAAACGGTAATAAGGACAACAACGGCGACGGCAAAAAAACAAGAAAAACAAAATTTGAATCGACGGAAGGGGGTAAGAATCCAACGAAAACGATTGGAAAAAATTAACAGAGGAGCAAAAGGGTGTTGAGCAAGATTAGGTTAATTCAGAAGCTCATTTAGCACAAGGTTACACCCAAGGGACCGAGGGGGTGGCAGCTGACATTTGCCAAATTCGACATTAGTGCCCAGGGCTAGATTCTTTGCAGGTCTTCCTTTGGTAGTGCCATAAACACGCGCAGAAATGCTTTACCCAGAAAGGTTTTAATTCATTCTGTCTCTGTGATTAGGGAGATAAACCAGGTAGATCACATCAACCAAAGATGAGGAGTACTATTCAGCTGTTGCTGCTCTCATTGAGAAGCATCACCACTGCTCTTCTCAGAAATATGTGATGAGTTTTGCAGTATTCGCAGTATTCCGGACAAATTGGCCTAGATGTTTGTGATCCATCTTGACGGTAATCCTTTAATCACGCGGTTTATACCACGTGTTGCCAACAAACAGAAAACAGGTGTGAAATGCATTTCGAATTTTCCATATAGAGTGGTTTAACCTACAGGACAAACTCCCGTTCTAAAAAAAATGTAACCGTGGTTTGACAAGTTCCTATAAAAATTCTCAAATGAAAATTACAAAATATCCTCACATTACGATCAATCTGAATGTGGCTCAGAGGAAGAATAGTTTCACAAGATGCGTGGAGGTTCCATCTGTGAAGTCATTGCTTGAGGGGCCAGTCAGTACGTGACTACATGATGTGGTCTCTGTAAATGAAGCATGAACGGCACTATATCGTGTGAGAGCTAATCACACTGCTGTTTGGTCATCCCAGGCTGAATTGTTAAGCATTCAACCACTGGCCGGAAGGTTGCGGGTTCGAAACCCTCGGAGTTTGGTGAGATGCCCACTGCTGATGAGTCCCAATAAGGATGCAGTGCTTCTCAGCTTTTCAGCATAGAGTGGTCTCACTGACAGAGCAAAATCTCACTTGAATCTTAGAAGAATGCCTAATTGCCTGGAAAAAGAGCAGTCATACTCTAAATCACAAGGAAATCGGTCGGTATAGAAAGATAGACCGGGATTCTCACTTATGCTTACAAGGTTTATGGGTATCCCTGGCGTTTTTATTACGAAGATCAATGACTTATTGTAGCCGCACAAGAAACGATTGGTTTCAGCCACCAGAAATTCTGGAGCACAAATCCTACCTACTGGATGGAACGGTTCACACCAGTGTAGAGATTAACTGGTTGAATTATCCACTGAGCAACTTCAATGCAAAAAATTGCTAAGCTCAACAACCCGTATATCCATCAACCGCACAGTCCGGCATGTCAAAATTGTTCACTCTGAGGACTCAATTCTAAACTGCTCGCTGATTCCACCAATCTTTGCCACCTAAATGTACATGTATTATGGTCGAGTTGTGATTATTAACGATGTGTCGCCGATTCACTTGATCATCATAACCTTATTTTCCTTCGTTAGGACGACGAAATGGCTTGAACTCACGAAAAATAATGGTAAAAAAGAAAACTGTTTTCATCGCGTAAAAACCGACGCTGAAGCTTAATGTACGTTCATTATTTAAACACGTGTGATACTGACAAGAACGTGGCCTTGGGTATGTGACCGAACACTGTTAGCTCTTGGATTAAATTTGTGAATAACTGTCTTGCTATTGAGTGGAATGTTGGTAGCTCAGGTAGCGTAGATAGTCGTTGGTTTGTTTGCTGAGCTGGGCAATTTGATTGCAAACGTTTCATTATCAGTTGAGATGAAATCATCAGCGCGTTATTAGGGAAGGTGGTGTAACGTAGCAATGGGTCAGTGGTTGTACGTTAACTGGTGGTGTGTACGTGTTAATATGCATGCTGCTGACTGAGGGTTGACCTTCGATCACGATTGGTGGTTTCAGTCGGGCGGTTCCATTGGTTGGCCTGTTATCCTGTGTCCTGAATGGTCGGTGGCTACGTGGCCTTTGAGCTTGGACTTCCTTGCTTTCAACCTCTGGTCTGTGCTTCAGTGACCTTTCTTCTTGACCTCTCTGGGTTCTACTTTGTCGAATTTGTTGATCTGGCTCCAAGGAGTTTCTAGTTTTTTGGTTTGTTAATAGGATAGTGGGTTATCTTTGAGCATTTCGGTTAAGACAATGGTCCTTTGCACTCAGTAGTGTATAAATTAAACCTAGTTCAGTTGTTGGTCGGTCGAATACCTCGTGTAGCACTCTTCTTCCAGAAAATCCCTTCCATGCCTCGTATCCCCGTATGCGAAGATTTTTACGTTTTCCAGATTGAAATTGTGACCTTTTCGGTCACAGTCTTGATCCTCTATATCGAACATTGCCTCAAAGCCAGTATGACCGTTACATCATTAAATGCCATTACGTGGACCTATGTTAGCAACATGTGTTATGAGATTAACGACACACGTAAAAAACTGATAAAAAGAACACAGGAATGAAGCGTTGATTATGGCTGTTGTACGAGCATTTGGCTCTATGAACTGATGAGCATAATGGCGAGATTAACAGTGTTTTATTTAGTCCTAAATAGAAAGTCATCTACGCGTCACCTGTGCATAGATAGAACCATGCTGACACTTGCTGTCAGCTGCACAAGGTTTCACCGAGGATACAAATTTGTTTATTATCCTGTTGTTTCAGGTCTTTCTATTCCTCAGTCACAATAAGACCGCTAGACACATCAAACAAACCGAGCGTTGTGCAGTAGTGTTTGTCCTCTTGGGTGCAAAAAGCCTCGAGTTTGGGGCGCGGACTTACGGACCGGAGGGTCCGGGTTTCAAACCCCGGCCTGGCATCTCTACTGTTCCCTTCTAGGATTGTGCAAGCTGACGGTATCTCAGCCCTCGTCGTTCCTTCGGGTTGCATGACAACTAGACACCAAGTGTTACAACCGAGCGATTTATTCTTTTATTCGTATTGTCCTAAATAAGGAACGTGTTCGAAAATGCATGGAGAGACTGAGAAACAGTATTGTTTCACGAGGAGTCTTTTAATAAAGCTACAGGTTCCTTGGAATTTGCCAATATTTAGGTATTGGTCGCTATACATAGAATAGTTCGTGCGACCACCGTACCACGTCCACCGAAGACACAGTAAAAACACTAGTTGTACCTAATGCTAGTTTGGAATTGTAGTGCAAACTGTGTGAGTGGAAGAGCCATCCTGGTGAGTATTCGCTTCTGCCTCGCATGGTTATTCATGTTGTTCCTGTTCATCTCGTGAAATCTTTTATGTGAGTGCAACTTATAGCTTTTTTCTAGAAACGCACACCAGATGGCATCCACATGATCCAGCTGAATTGTGGGGGTATCTTTAACGTGATCAGAAAACGGAAGGAAAGGTGTTGCTGGAATATGGATAGATTCAAGCATCCAGTCCCTAAGAAATGTCCATGTTAATTTAGAAATCTCCGCAGTGTTAACTTCCTTACGAGCTGCTTTCAGTAACCTCATGGGATAATACCCTAAATTTAGGTCGAAATTATTTACAATAAACGAATGGCTGGCTTCTTGCCTTTCCTTTTGAAACTTCTGTTCGCCTCATTAGTGAGCCGACCGGAAGGGAAATGCTTTCCTGTCTAGCACGATCCAAGTTACATTCGACTAAGGAGTATGAAAACAAAAATGGAATCCGACTTACTTTAGTTTACACTCGTTCGATGAATAGTTTTATAACATTTTTGGGATAGTAATTCGTAGGATTTCAGTGATCTGTAGGTTACTAGTTTGGCTCAATAAGCTTAGAGAATTACATTAGGAAAAAACAAGACAGATTCATTTTTCAATAGCAGTAACCGTTCACCGTTCAGCTGTAGCACCCTTTCGGTGCCTAGCTGCCATGCCACCCAAAGGGAGCACGAGGGCTGAGATACTGCCAGGTTGCCCAAGCCTAGACAGGGGAAGTCAAGATGCAGATTCGCGCTCTAACCACTGAGCTATCCCGCCCCCCTTTCAATAGCAGTATTATTGCCTTACTAATAATGACTTCTCCAGTTTCACCCTCCCTGTTTCCTACTAGTCAGATGTCCTTACAGTTTAGTTTTTTGTCTTTATCATCAACATTATCAGCTGTAAGAACCGGGTACTTGTCGTACAGTGGTTATAACTGCCACAGTTTCGTTCACCGATTGTTTGGGGAGGTGGGGTAGGTAGCTGCGCATCGGAGGCGGGAGCTGATATAAGTGATGAATAGATACAGGGTTGTCAGTGGACTTGGAAAGCTATGAATTGAAGACAATAGCTTGGATACACGAGCGCCATTGAGGGCGCGACTGGGCCATGTCTGATAACGTGTCCAATCATTGATGCGTCCCGTCTCGGGGTCCCTATCGATCGAGATGGCAATGACCAGCGCAGCTGAGTTTGCTGGTAATGGCTTTCATACTTAGCTGCCAAGTGATTGTTTGACCTCCTTTGGCTCGTTTCCACCCTTCGCGCGGTTGTGTGAAAAGAACCCTTCTAGGATGTCGGTCGAATGGCATTTGGAGCAAGCGGCCAAGCCAGCGCACCCTAAGCAGTGTGACTAATTTATTTATCGTGGGTGAGATTTTTGTTCCAAAAACCATTCGACGTACTTCAGCATTGCTTATCCGGCGTTTCAACCAGACTCGACCAATGCTCCGAAGACATCGATGGTCAAACACTGAAAGTCTTTTGACGTCCTCAGCGCGCAGCGTCCATGTTTCTGACCCGTATAGCAATATGGAGCGCACAACAGCATTGCAATCTCGACCCTTAACGGACAAACTGATGTCACGCCTACGCCACAGGTGATGCAGGTTCAGAAAAGCTGCTCTGGCCTTCTCAATCTGAATGGAAATATCATCTTTCGCGAGACCATCGGGACTGATACAGCTGCCCAGGTAAACAAATTTGTCTGCTACCTCAATCGGCTCATTCGCTTACATAAGGTTAGATTTGGGGTCCACCCAGTCTTGCAGCAGCACTTTGCACTTTTCAGGTGTGAAGCGCACGCCAAACTGTGAGGCAGAATTATTTATATTATTTAATATTGTTTGCAGTACCACTGATTCAGATTAAAGAAGAGCTATATCGTCTGCGTATTCGATATCTGTGAGCGGACGCCCCGGGAGAACTTCGACCCTACGGGCATTAGAGGCTGATAGTGAGTCTTTTATAACTGTATAAATAACGAAGTTGAATAGGAATGGTGGAGGAGGACAGCCCTACCTGTCACCACTTGATGTGGTGAACTCAGGTGAGGTGGACACAGAACCGTGCGGGTAAATCATACTTCCCGGTTGCCTAGGCTGAGGAGGGGGTTTCGGTTGAGGTACTCCACCTTGAGTCTTTTCTCAAAAGTCTGACCGACAAGACAGTGGGTGGATGTAGGGTTTTGTTCGAGGACTGTGCCTCTAGCCTCTGACTCAAAAGTCTGACCCGCAAGGCAGCGGACAGCAGGGTTTTCTTTGGGGACCCTGCCTGGAGCCGATGAATCAGTAGTATGACCTGCTCGACTGCAGGGGGTTGGCCTAACCCGAGGGCGAAGGGAATAATGCATTACTGTCTCACTCCTGATGCGGCTGCGCGCAGCAGGTGCCTTTTGAGCAGGATGGGACTCTTTGATTTTAAAAGTATTTCTAATAATGCGCCGGCAGTCACGGTCAACCGTCTGGCGATTAGAGTGTGCGGTTTTTAGGGCCGAAATTTTCTAACCCATCCTTCCTCGGGGGAAGGTAGCATTGCTGCTTAGATGAATATGGACATGCTGGTCGCCTGGGGGAAACACCTTAAAGCCTTCATACTCCTATAGAAGAGGACAGTAGGATTTTACTCCCAGACCGCATCATAGCACGATTACTCGCAGTACGTGGTCTTGCTGCTCTTGATCTGACTGCTCCCCTTTGGTCTTCCTGGTGTAGACCGCGGGATCATTGCAGCACACAAGCCAGACCGCCACATCAAGGTGGCAGCTTTAGGTTGGGTTTTAATCAACGTATTTGGTATAAAACTGTTTACATCTTCCGATAATTCACGCCAAGTGTGATATCCAGTCACTCTCCAAACGAAATTGCTCCCTTGGCAAAAGACGCTCATTTTTTCTCCTTACTTGCGTCATGGGGAAATTCAAATTAACCTGTCGTTAACAGCAATGTTAGCTGCAAACGGCGCCTTTCGTCAATGGCGTACAACTTCGCGCTCGATTAGAACATGTGGTTGATGGAAGTTTGGAGCTAAGCCTATCCAAAAAGGACGGAGCCGGTGTTGGCCTGCCAAAGAGTTCTCAATGACCCTAGAACGAATGTTCCGAGAAGAAACTACATTTGACTACTTCTAGTATTGTCCGGGACACTCTAAGCGGGATGAAAAAGTTAGCTGAATGGACAGACTAAAATGCCGTAAAAACACAGTACCGATCACAAAAGGGCAGTTCTTCTTCCCTGAAAATGTTCTGGGAAAGTAAATTAGGGAAAGACTCAGTCCACATGATCACCTTCCATAACCGTTAATCCTATGGCACTGGAGGAAAACTGTCACACTCAGTGGACTATCTGTGTAGAACATCAGTCGCGCGACCTGGTTTGCCAACATGAAGAACCACAGTTGAAGTTTCACTGTGGCCTGTTACTGGCCTGGTTACTGCATGGTGCGAGGCAGGATTAACCGTGGTTAGAGCAGTTGCCGTAGACCAGGGCAGTTCATCTAGTGTGGGTGAAGCATCAATTCACCGTGCAGCTGTGCGCTGTTCCATATCTAGGCTACGTTCAGTGACATTATCACGCCAAGCCGTTCTGAGCTAACGATAAACATTCCAGTCAGAGCGCTGTCAACTCATATTTTACCCAATCTTGTTTGCTGATCGAATACTCTTTGCTTACCTTAACAAATGAATGCATCATTTAGGATGAGTAGTATTTAACTATGATACAACTTCCAAAAAATAACAGAAGGTTTACATTTTTCATCGCGTTTGAATTTCCGCGTGCAGCTCATTCCGTTGAATCGCTTCGATTCATTAGTCGCATGTTGGTCACGTGACATGCTTGGGCAGAACGTCTCAGACTTGGTGACTGGGTCCGATCGATTTTCGCCTGAGCTGCACGTTTCACAGTCACATGACACTGTAAAATGTGTTTGAAAGAACGTCGAAATGATCGGTTGTAAAAGGCATAAATAATTGGATTTAGAGTGGAATTAAAGTAGCCAATCCAGAATAGAACTTCGCCCAAAATGGAAGGGTATGGACAATCGGCGAATGCACGGCAAACATTTGTGGAAATGTACCAAAAAAAGAATGGACACCAGCATAGGATAAATGCACCAATAATAATCCCTAGCGTTTTTGCTGCCTTGTTTTCTCTGTGAATCTTCAAATGCTCTCTTGATTCCAAACTTTGGTTTGGAATGCTTGGTGGAGACATGCGATTTGTGATGGGTTGATGATCGGTTTCCGAAGCCGTCATCAACAAGTTAGTCAGATTTTCCGGAACTGTTGTTTCTTTCTCTACTGACCCCCGTGGTTGCTCCGTAGTATACGTGGTAGCATCGCTCGATGTTTTAAGTTTTTTGGATAGGTGTAGATGATGAATTTTGCGTTCTTGCTTTCGTGCCTCAATATATATCCTCACATACACAGCAACCATCACAATACTGGGTATGGTGAACGAGGTCGAGGAAGACACAACAGCGTAGATGGGGTTAACTACAAATTCACACATTTCATGCTGTGAGCCCCTCTGTACCAGGTATTCTGCTGTTGTATAAATGCCGCTCATAATGGGTAGATAAGAAATCAATATCGATAGGATCCACGTAGTGGTAATCATCAGGGTCACTCTGGATTTCGTCATTTTCCTATCATATGATAGCGGATTGATGATTGCAATATAACGTTCCATGGATATACAACACAAATGCAGAATGCTTGCAGTGCTGAATAACACATCGTTCGCATTGAAGACGTCGCAGAACCAATCACCAAATATCCACCTACCGTGCATGAGGGACATACAAGCACTGAATGGCATCACGACCAGTGCGACCAGAAAATCAGCCATGGCTAGGGAGACAAGAAATATGTTCGTCTTCACTCGACGAAGTCTTTCGAAGCGTTGTACGGCAATGAAGACCAAGGCGTTTCCAAACAAAGCGGCAAATATAATAAGGAAAAAACAGAGTCCTTTAAAAATTTGTGATAGTTGCTCTGAAGTGGCATTCGAGGACTGTTTCGCCCCTTCGGACTGGTCGAAAGGTTCGCTCATCAGCATGTTGCTGTTTGCTTAGATTTTGATGAAGTATAAACGGCCGTCTGAAGTGGAAAATGGGGAAAACGTGCACATTAGCTTTTTCAGCCGACAGAAACAGTGTTCGGACGACTTGGCTTGTCGAATTTTATGGTATATCATAGTTATACAGACATGGAGATCAAGTGGGTGGTCTTCCTATGGCCTCTTATGGGATCGATCTCCCTGAAGATCAAAATTCAGCTGTTCATATTGTTTTTGTCGATTCTGGATAAATTAAAATACAACGGACTGCGGATGGCGAATGACGCAACGCTTTTAAGATAAGCCATCAATTTCAAGTGAAATTGGGATCTTCATTAGCCTCATTGATAAAAACAAGGGAATCATTTTATAAACGTAGTACACTACTCACGAGGTTGCTGAAATCTCTTCGACAGCCCACAAACGGTTTCCTCTTCCTTGGGGATTGCCAGGTGGGCACAGAAAATAAATGATTCCATTTAAATGCGGTCCGCCTGAGGTAAATTATCACATAAGACAACAAAATCTTTCAGTCCGAATAGTACAAAACACTCAGTATGACATGTCATTATTGATGAATCCGTTTCATTTTGGTCACTCAATATATCCATAGATATTCTTCCCCGTCTAAGTATACCCCGTTGTTCAGCTTCCATTCGGTAGTCTGCGGATAACTGGATGAAGAGGACATCGACACCTGAACTCTTCCTACAAGTTCACACAAACAAAACGCACATTAACAGTGAGTTTATTACAGTGTTGATGACGACCCCTTCAGTTGGAAAAAAACAAACGAAAGAATCGCCACAGACTTAGATTTAGAGCCGTTTGGACATGATCGTCATCTCCAAACTTGTTCTATCTCGGTGAGCTATGTCGACTCTGCTCTAGTCATTTAACTGATAGCACACACTGATACGCAGTCTAAATGAGAAATATCCTCACTGACTATGTGGCAATTAATTGCAGGTGGCTGCGAGATTCGTAGAATTCGCGTTCACACTACCCTCTTTTGAACAGTCTTCCTCCTGCCCTGGCGAATTTATTCATGTGAATCCACACTAAAGGGGGAAAGTATTTGACTCGAGTTTCGCTCTTATTAGAGCTCATCGTCTGTGTACATCCTTGGCTATGCCGGGATTCGAATTCCGGATATCTTACACGCGAGGCGAGCGTGTTACCACTGCTCCATCAGGGCAAGCTGGACGCACCTAAATTTTCAGATCTGAACAGGTGAACATGTTCACGCTTGAGTGATGTGTGGTAGGATCGGCGCCTCGAACAACGACCCAATAACTGCTGTGATTGTGTCGATCGACCGACCCGCCTGTCAAGATTTCCCAGTCAGGTAGAGCCAAGGTTGCTGCTCGAGGGGTCTGGCAAACCAACTAGAAGTAGCTGGATATTTATTGGGGTAATTATTCGATATTTTATTGGCAACACAGTGTTACACGATAGTTCTCCAACGTCATATATATTTATCCTCAAGATAGCTCAGTGGATAGGGCGCAATCTGACTGACCCGTAGGTCCGCGGTTCAAACAAAACCTCTGCATCTTGTATGCTCCTGTTTAGGCTTGGGTAACCTGGGGGTGTTTCAGCCATTGTGCTTCCTTTGGGTGGCGTGACAGCTAGGTACTGAACAACTGTAAGTTCTACGTTCCAACCTGATCTTGATTTCGTCAGAACTATTTCGTCCATCACTAATCTGGGATCCGAGTGCGAAAACCCCGTTAGTTGTAGACGATCATGGTCAAAGAATCCCGTCGCCGTAAATACCTAAACAACCTTGTTTGGTATGCACTATTTTCAAGGAAAAATGCATGGGTATCGTACCTCTCGTGTCATTAACCTGACCGATATCTGCACAAATACACACCGAATTTAGGCCTTCACAATGTAATTCTCGATGTTAGTGTGAGGACAGTTTTGAATTTCTATTGGAGATTTTGTCTGTAAGCAGAACCTATCTTTGCTGAAAAGCTAAGAGACACTGTACAGCTATTTCGTTCTTATTGGGAATCATCAGCAGTACGCGTCTGACGAAACTCTAGGGAATTTCCAACCCGCAACTTCTTGACTAGTAGTTTGAAAACCTTACCATTCGGCCAGGTGCGGCAGATAAGCAGTGCAGTTAGCTTGCATATCGACAGGATATAGCGCCACTCATTCGTCACCCATGAAATCCACATCATTTCATCACGTGTTGACTGAGGATGAAATAGCCGCACAGGGTTTCTCGACTTTTCAGTATCGACTGGCTCCAGTTACAGGAAGAAAGTTCTGTTAAAAACGTAATGCCTGATTCTACCACTTTGTTGTCTTTAAAACACAGTTGCCTTCTTTCGTCTATCGCACTGTGCTTTGAGGCTACTAAACAAATCGTCCAGATCGGCATTCACGGTCCTTTTGCTCATTCTTCTAGCGACGAAGTACACGCTTCCCATCACGTTGCCTTAGGTCCTCACTTGTATGCTAGTCAGCGACAAAATTTTAGATTGCAGCTGAATTATTTTCTTGAACAAAAATAGTGCCAAATAATTTAAAATTTTCACTTGACTCGTGATCTAAAACGGTTTCGAGCACATTGAGAATGTGTGTTCTGGAACAACTCCAAGTTGGAATTTGGCTGATTTACGGCAGTAATTCCTAATAGGTATCTGGGAGGAAATAAGCGAATTTGGTCGCATTTGAGTGATTCAAACAGGGCTAACACATCACTTGGACTAGTTGACGGCCTATATCATTGTCCTTGGTTTAACTCTCACCAGGCGACAGAGGTTCTAAACTGTCACTACACCAAGTTCCGTGGTTGGGTTGCGGCTAGAAGTGAAAAAGGATAAACCTTACTAAGCCCATTCAAAATTCTTGCTGTTGTAGTCTTTTATGGCAGAGGGAGATGGTTCGCCTCACCCCACAATTTTACTTTCAAATAATAAAAATGGCTTCCACCGCTAAACACGTTAATGAACTAAGGATTCTTATTACTTATTGGCTACAAAACTCCCATCTATTTTCCCAAAGGGACAAATTCACCTCTCGGTGCATCCAACGCTATGCATCTAACGTAGAATACAAGTATATCCGAACCTAGGGCTAAAATACGGCCAGTATACTACTTGTCTAACTGCCTAGTTTTCCATTCGTCCACCAACCAACCAACCAACCAACCAACCGATCAGTCAAACAGTCAATCTATCAATCAATCAATCGACCGATCAACCGATCATTCAATCGATAGGTCAACCAATCAACCAATCAATCAGTCAATCAATCCATCAATTAATCAACCATTTATTCACTTAATAAATAAATGAATCAGTCAATTATATGATCATTTAATCACCTAGTCTACTTATTTGTCTGTTGTAAAGTTGTAACACGTTTTCGGTGGTTGATTGCCACACTACCCGGAGGATGAACGAAGACTGAGATACTATCGGGTTGTCCAAGCGTAGATAAGAGCGGTCGAGATGAGGGGGTTGAGTTTAAACCACGGACATTCGGGTTAGTAAGTTGGCGCCTTCACCACTGAGCTATCTCAAGCATACCTATTTATCCGTCCATACGTAATACTGATTGTCTATCTATCTATCTATCTATCCATCTATCTATCTATCTATCTATCTATCTATCTATCTATCTATCTATCTATCTATCTATCTATCTATTTCGCAATAGTGCCGGTGTTACCTGCTTCCGCTGTTTTCCTAAAGCCGTGTAATGCAAAATTCTGCGTCCTCAAAGACCACCGAACATCCCTGGGTTAAACGCGGTGCTTCTGTACGCCTGCAACCCATACAATTATGCTCAATACTGTGTCAATTTTCGAGTGGAAACCAACACATTTAGAACTGTGATAGTAAGGCTGAGCGAACTTATTCAACGTATCAGTGAAATTCCAACCAGGCACTGGAAAACCAACATTGAGCCGGATTAGATAGGGGTCTGACAGATGAACTTGTCCACCTACTATAGCATGGGGAAGCTAGTCCACGACATCAGTCGCACTGGGAGGATGATCAATAAACGGAGTAACGTTAGAAACACGAGGGACGGTGTCCTGGATACAAACATGATGAATATCTGTGTTTCAGAGGGAAGAACAACTATGAAAACTGAAAAATGAGAAAAAAGCCATGGATACAAGCAACCGATTACGGCCGTAAACTATTCTCTCCACATCTGCAACCCTCTCACAATGAAAACTACTGGATCACGATTATGCAACAATATTACCGTGTCACTTATCCGGAATTCAAAACCCTACACAACCAAAAATAAGCAATAATGATCAGCTCTGCTAAGGGCAAGTCTCGATTGCCACTATTGCCACTAACTAACCGGAATAACTGGCCCAGGACATTCGATAGACTGTCAAACTAGCGAAGTAAACAAAATCTACAATGTACTCGACTACTCACAAGTAAACAGTCGTCTTCACCGTTGCAGTTAGCTTCCCACTCCATAACCTACTCCATAATTCCAGAGAGTTTTTCGATTTACTTCAATTCAAGGATCTTTTAAAATAAGATAAAATTTGTCCAAAGGAGAAAGTGCACTGAGTACAGTCAAGATATTCTTAGAAGGCGAATAAAGTAGAGCACCGTAGATTTTTTGTGTGGGATCACCACAGGCTATAGTTTTCTCCGAAATTTGTGGGGAGGTATGTGATACTACGAACTTTTCCCCAATTATACAGACACAGGCAAATTCTGCACACCTTGCATGACAAAATTAGTTATAATTAGCCCATACGGTGTGAGAAAACGCAAAGTTCTGAGGGGTAGATGACAAAATTGTATTCTGGCATTGTGGAAGCACTCACGCTAATTCCGACACGAGTGAACAGATCGTGGGATGGAAAACCTGAAAGGCCTTATTGCGCCTCATCCTGGCATTTTTACTGCGAAAATTGCCTTGAAATATCATCGCACATCTCACCGAAGCTTTGTGATACAGTCATACATTGGGCTTGGCCATCTTGTTGCAAATGCTTGAAAACTAACCAATGTACGTCACTGGCCAGTGTTTTTTTAGGTAGAAGAGCGAAGGATGCGTCGCTAGGTTAGTAAATTGGTCACCTAAAGGCCTTTATTACCTTGAACTATCAATAAACATGCTTCGAGCAGCCACGCATGCCCGTGTTGAGCTATATTCACTCTGATAAATTTCGACCGATATCCATTAAAATGCTGTCAAAACCGGTACTTCAGTTTAACCACGAAAAAAGACTAAAGTCTGTCCAACCTGAACTGCCAGTTGCCACAGGTAACACTAAGTCGTCCAGGCACAACTTGACAATCCATACACTGAACTATCTGTCGTCAGCTGTCTGATTATCCAAATTAGGGATCCGTGCTTTTCGAGCTGTATTCTTGTTTACATTTTTCGTATTCTTGGTGAAATCGTGATCGCTTATTGCCACATGCATAGCTCATTTTACTCCTCAAATCACCTATATCTAGTTACTTTTCAGTGCTTCAGTTTCGTTCTTTTTGGATTCACACATGTCCGGAGAGAAACAAGTCTTAATAGAGACTTAATCCGGTAAATGAAACAAATCCATGCTGAAAAGCCGAGAAGCAACATACGGCTGTTTCAGCCCTATTAGAAGACGTCACTAGCACCCATCTTACGAACCTCAACGGAGTCTCGAATCCGCGACATCCCGCTTACTAGTTTGAACACTCAACTGTTCGGCCACGAGAAGCTGATAAGCAGCTGCTTTTCAGTGGCTTTACCACATACACTAGCGAACTACCTCAAATCTCCTCGCAAAATTAGAAATAAGTTTTCTTGCTCCCCAAAAATCACTACACATATGAGGAAATCGTGCACTAATCGTCACCAGACATAACTTTGGCGGAACAACCGACTGTCTTTAAGTAAAGGGTGTTCGTAGTTCAGAGAGACAAACATTCTCTGTTCTGAATCGATGTATACGGAAATATTGTGGAAGGGGACTTTATCCATCTAAATACCTTCTATACAAGAAGCAGCAGAAGGCCGTCGGTTACTGGTAAATCGGTCCATCCGAATGGGAGCAAAACAGCCTGGAGTGAACTTGATATTAAAATAAACACTGGCCCAAGATTTTGGCACGGTCTTGTGATGTGGATCAACAGATAGGGGCTTTGGAGAAAAACTGGGTGAATACGCATGCAACATATTGCGATGTTTACCTGAGCGACAGGACCTGAAGACAAATCCAACACCCGATCGGAATGAGCAATCAAACAAACCGTAATAGAGATTGCTGTGTCCATCTTCAAAAGTGTTTATCATTTGATTGACTACCGGACCGGATAAAGCGAACTCGCAGCTCCTCGATCATAGTTTGCAGACCCAATGTCTGATTAACTCGACTGGATCTCAAAATCAGACCATCCACTTGCGTCTAAATGACCTGTCACGCAGTACTTGCGCTTTATTTTTGATGAGGCAATAACTGTCTACTTTATTGCTTTATTTTACTGTTTCGTGGATAGTTTCATGTGAAAATTTTGAATACACGGCACCTCCTCACGTTGATGCCGTAATCATACTTTGCTACTTATCTTCCTGTATCCACAAAGGAAATGAACTGAACAAACTAAACAGTGCAGATTAAGACGAAATCACCCCGGTCACAGAAGAACTTAGAAATATCATTTGGCTAATGCTGGGAAAATTTAGCCCGTCAATGACCAAACTCCTAACTACCTTCGTCGCTTGCGCTGAATCAAGTATTTGCTCTTATAGGAACTCGTTTCATTTTTGATAATAGACTTTCCCACATTTCTTCACTCATTTGTCGGTTGGAGAAAAACCGACAGGTTTGTGCTTGACGTTTCCCTTATGAGTAAGATGCTCGAAATCAGAAAAGTAAACTTGATCACGCTTCTGTGGAGTTTTAATCAAAGTTCATTTGTATTTTGTTCGATAGATCTTACAGAAAACAGCGGTTTGCTTTTGGATGTGTTCTATCAGTCGGTCTGGAATGGAAGGAAATAATAACTTTTAATAATGAACTAGGTCTATTTAAGTTCGGTCATTACTAAATTGCTGTAATAGTACAACATTGTATCCATTTTCTCCGTCAGTCGAACTGTACCTATCCGTAAGTTCTCACAGAATACGATGATTTATTGACGGAAAAGATATTCCTCGGTTCTAAGACAAGAATTTTAACAATTTACAAGTTTTTATTTTCGCTCTGCAGTGCAGCGAAAAAGGTGTCCAAACAATTCAGGCGTTGTAGCTTTTCAACATACGTAAGCTTCACTTGTAAAATGAATTGTGGTCTCTAAAGTCCCAGACTAATTCGGAACGTTGACGTTCTGTTTCGGCAATGAGGGGATGTCAACATAAATGAGCAAGACTTTCGTTGACGAGTTTACGCAACAGATCTTCCAGTTATGGATGCTAACATGTAACATTAGCTGTCAGTTTAGAACATCAGTTTTGCGATCGTTCAAGTTTCAGTTGCGAATTTTAACCGAACAGTGGGGACAAACAGTTTACTTCGCGCCTACCAGAAAACACATGTTAGTTCTCTCAGGTGCTTAGTGCTACCAGTACTGCTTTCAGTGAGTTTCCCGTCGTTCCAAACACATAAACATCATAACGGTGCTTGAGTTGTTAGAAGATGGGGTTTTTTAAACAACGAACCTGCAGAAACAGGCTAAGCGAAGTTGGATTGGTAAATGCTGACCGGAAAATCAGTAGGCCGTTCCTGGGAAAAAGCGGTTGCGGGCTTAACACACTACTCAAAAGTTTGCTGAAAATTCTTTGACAGCAATCTTATGAATAGTGTGTTACGTCTATAGAATGTATTGTGATACTGGTATATCGTACCAACTGAAAGATGCGGGAGCTTGGTGCAGCACGTTCAGCTGAAGAATATCATAAACAAAAGCGTCATTTGAATCTCTCGTGAAAACCAAACTGGTATGCAAATGATTGTATCTCGCTAACTGTTGCGGACCGTTCAGATGAGCGGCTTCTGCTTTGAAAAGTGTGCACCATACGTTCTTCACAGTGCAGATTACTAGTTTTGGGTCTTTCAAGTGGTTTTCCTGACATTACGATTCTGGTCTTAAGGGCCTAGCAACAGCTTTTTCAAATAAGACACCAAAGCGCTGCAGTTTGTTCAGCCGGGACGTGCGGCATTGATGCATTCGATAGCAGTTGACGTCTTGAGGTGTGGTTAGAAGACCTGAAATTGTCAGATCAAAGAGTATTATGGTTGTCTTTCTGTGAAGAAAATTTTTTCGTAAGACCAATCAAAAGTGATTGATTGTGCGACTTCATCCCTTCTTGGTGGGAACATCCAAAAAGGAAGGAAAAATGGTAGTTAGCCGCGACTGGCCTACTGAAAGCCCGCTTTAGTCAGTAGTAGAGGAACCTCCAAGTCTAAAATATTGAGACGTTTGAGTTCTGAAGATTCATTGCGCAGTGAGATTCCTACTGGCTACGAACCAAGTCAAATCTCACACCTCCAACAACCTGTAAGCAAGGCATGGGAAGAATAATTCATATGAGTGAACCTTTTATCTGAGAAGCTGCCACTTTAGGAGTCAGTCAACAGGTGACCACGTGATATGGATTCCATGATTGACGGATGAGCGGCGTTATATCCTATCGAAGTACGAGTTAATCATACTGCTGATCAGCCACTCGTGGCTGAAAGGTTAGGTGATCAAATTACTAAACTGGAGGTATTGGTTTCGAGAAACCCCGAAGGTCCATGAGACGCACACTGCTGATGATTCCCAATAAGGATGAAATAGCTGTATAGTAATTCTCGGCTTTTTAACATAGACTGGCTTCACTTACAGGGAGAATTCTCAATTGAAATTGGTCTTTCTCTTCACACTGCTTAAAAAACAAAAAAAAAGTTTCCGTCTGGTTTGTCAAGTAAGTAACGTGTATTCAATGAACTAAAGCCTTATCATAGTCAAATGATTTCAGACTTTTTGTTCATACACTCATTCACTGGAAAGTGCGTGAACACTGACTCGTTATTCATGACAGATGAGAGACACGTGAGGATATTTCAAGTATCCTCGACCATACTAACCTAAGGACACCTAGTAACAAATGGGATGAAAAAACTCTATCAGAATTGCATACAACTATACTCGCTAGAAAGACATGAATAAACTTATGTATATGTGTTTGAAAAAGACCAACGGATCAAAATCGTGTGAACTAAATATCAGATTTCTGTATTCGGTTACTGTATCGCAAGCAACTACGCATATCCGAAGGGATAAGCGGATGGACGTAGTTTAAGTGTAGTTAGAATCTCTGTGCAGATGAGGACCTTGGCGTTTCAAGTTTTTCTCATTTCGAACTAGAGAAAACGTCTCTGTTATAGTTAGTATCCCGAATTCTGTTGACTTTTGATGTAAAGACAAGGTTGTTCTACCAATGCAAACGTTGAAAAGAGAAGGAGAAGGATGAAGCACACGAATTTGTTGTGGCCCTCACGCTTTCGTGATTTTTTCTATCGAGGTCACATCTGTCAAGGCTTCCAGATAAGGTGTCACCATAGATACTTCATACTAGCAGGCCTGGTTGCTGTTAGTCAATCGATTATTGTATTTGCAATGATGAATCCATTTGGGTGATCTACTCTTCTACTGTTGACCGCCAGCATTCTGTTATTTTATCTGTAAGTAAAGGAAATGCCATCGCAAATAGGCTGGAAACAGTGATTGGCTGCAGGTCTCGAGTTCATGGGGAACACCGGAACTAAAGTGGAAGTTAATCGGACCAACCATTACTCACTTTCGCTATGCCGAAAGGTAGGACATTTTCCTCTCTTTGGGCAAAGTACGATGACCTATTCAACAGCTATTAGCCACACACTATTTCCAACGACACCAGCAACAAAACGTTCACTGTGATTCCATATTTGTGATGGTTCAACTTGTCTTTGTTTGTGCTGACTATGCATGCATCGTTCCTGTTCAACCACTTAGTATAACTGTGCGCCGGCACAGAACGGTTGGACACACTGATCGCATTGCATTATTGACCGACTCTACTACTAGACGCTGTTGTCAGCAACACTCGTCTAGTTTTTAGTTTTATACTGAACTGCTAATAAATGCTTCCTTTACGCCGTGCTCAGTTCTACCTACAGGACGTAACATCGACCATGCAGAGATAGCTGACCCTACACAAATGGACCAATGAACTCACGGGAAAGCTGTCTCCCAACTAGCCAATCACGTTAAGAGACAGCAGATACTTTTCAACTGCTATTCAGACACACACAGATAAGAGGAAAGTATCCACATATTGGAGCACTGATGGTGTTGCCCCGTCTGGTGATGAAACGTTTGAAAGATAGTGACTAAGCTCAGTGAAGAGATCTAGAATCACGTAACCAACAACTAATAGTTGACCCTACTCCTTCAAAGCGTACTCAGTAGAGCTCAGCACTCAGTCTTCTGTTTCTGTCAATCATATTTAAGGTCTTGTTACTGCTCATATATTCTCACGGTGGGTTTACCTTACCCACCCTTTTCCAGTACATCTGGGGAGGAATTCTCCTGTACTATAATGCCACTGAAACACGTCCCTGGTATCAGCGTAACCTGAAGGAATGGCTTGGTTAACTTGGTTGTAAGCAAGTATCTTGAAACTATTGTTCCAAGCTGGCCTAGAAAATTATTCCAACCCTTTCACCAGTCACTCACGAAATCCATACTTACCTCCTGTACTCGTTCCCTCAATTGTGTTGTTCTCTAGTTAGTTCCACTTCCACCCGAATCATCCTCTAGACCCAGGCATCTGTGTGAAGTGTTCAGTGATTATTATTTTTAGATGATCCTTCGTTTCAAGTTGCTTTTTACTTGTAAATTTTTGCGCCAAAAGCTCACCTTAGTATGCACAAAACTCTAGCAAACTTGAGCAGGAATAAAATGTCAAATGATGTTCAACTATCGGAGAAAATAGATATGTTCTTTGTATTCGCATTAAGCTGCTAATTAATGGGTGTGGAACTGGCGTTTAATCAGGCTGAGTTATGACATGGCCTATGAAAATGTCCACGTCATTTAGCATGTTGTCCTTGACAACGGTCGAAAACCACCTGTTGTAGCAATACCGTTTCCCTTGATCGCTGGAGGGACATCTGCCAAACATGTACTATTATATTAGGGTTTTCAAAGGTGGAAGGCTAATTTACTGGTCCAGATACCACATCAACATCAGCTTTTGCTGCGACCCGAATTCAGTCCATATAAATTTCAAGTTTCCTCTCAACCAATGAGTCCTTATAATTGACGGAAATAGCAGCTGAGAACATTTCTTCCTAACCACCAATTTACTCAAATGAAGCTGTTCAGTGAAAAGACTAGAATGGCAGATGGGGGAGGGGACCAAGTGCCAGCCTGCCACAAACAACTGAGATACGTATACCTCCAGCAGCTAGCCAGACAGGCTGGATAGATTTTGGGAGCACGAACGCCACTGACACTGGTTACTACACTGGCTGGTTACCATATCAACCAATGTCTACAAGCACGCACAAGAAACTTCTTGTGAGTCCCATACTAAAAGTTACTTTGTACAAAACATCGTCAAGGCTTTTCGTAACATACCTCATTCTCTTCTGCCAGACTCTATTTCGCTCGCCTGCAGATTCTTGTCAGTTTGAATCAAGTACGAAAAACAAGGCCTTTCTCAGTGGACGGCATGTGCACCGCTTGCTGAGACCAGTGCACCTTACGCTCTCGGATGTACCCGGATGAAGTGCTTGCTGCATCGCACAACTGAGGATTCCTAGCCGGTATAAGGATAGAACGCAAGAAGAAATTACTCTGTAAAGGAGAGTTACCGGTCCTTCCAATCGTTTTGTAAACAAGCAGCTGTGCTAATCAAACACTAATCATTTGTCGGTCTCAATAATGGCTTTCCAAGAAGGGCTCAGTGCGTGAGAAAAACCTCATGCCATTGCGTCAGGCTTGGTGTCATCAACACCGAAATATCGGCTAATTTTCTCGATCATACCCTGCTTTCAAAGTGACCTAGCCACGAATGTTCATGTGGCACTATGCAATCTAACATGCCTCATTTGAAGCACGATTTAAAGGTAAAGATTACTCCTCACCTACTCGAGTTCTCGGTCGTTATTGCAATTTTTTGCTAATGGCAAATTGGTCTTGGTCGACAGTGAGCTTGTTCTGTTTTTCAGATTCAAATTCGGTAATTATACTTTAGACTTCAGAGTCTGATGTGTTCTGTGAAGAATCATAACTTTTCAGCGCTCGGAAAACACTGATTATTCGAATTACTTAAGACGTATTCACTACTCATAATGTTAATGAAAGTTCTTCAAACACCGTGAACAAGGGAGTCAGCTGGGCTCAAGGTGAGTCTCCAGTCGAAACCAGTGGTATGCAAATGAGTGAATTTCGCTACTTAAGACAAAGGCTAAAGTCAAATCATGCGGACGAAAGGCGTTTACAATATGTATATACTACTGACGTCCACATATCTCAGTGCAGAAAGCGCGATAACATTCACATATAGCAAACAACTGTATAAAGGCCCCACACAGTTGAAGCTGGTAAGTTGTTCAGTTCAGATTGCGACAAGAGATTGGGGAAAGCTAAACAAACAGAAATTTTGTCCTGTCCGTGAAGCAAGGCTACGCCAAAAGCCGAGAAGCAATGTAGAACTGTTCCATCCTTTTTGGGAGTCATCAGCGGTGTGCATCTCACTAAACTCAGAATTTCGAGCTCACAACCTTCCGGCCAGTGGTTTAACCGTTTGTCCCCGACTGACTCACCAGTCGTGTGGTCATCTCTCACTTAGACAGAATATAGCGCCACTCATCCTCCAGCCACAGAAATCACATCAAATTGTCACGTATTGTGATGTGATTTCTGTGAGTGACGGAGGAAAGAATCCATTCTAAGTGCGAGCTACTCACACTGTTAATGAGCCGCTCGTTGCCGAACGATTAAATGCTAAACCACTGACCGGAAGGCTGCGAGCTCAAAACTATGGGTGTATTGAGGTGCACACTGCTAACGATTCTGAATAAGGATGAAACAACGGTAGAATGCTTCCCGGCTTTTCAGCATAGGTTGGTCTCACTAACATGGTGAAATCTCCGATCTCCCCACACTACAATCAGTCGAAGTTAAGCCAGTTTACTATGAACAAGATACTCGAGAAGCGTGAAGCGTCTTGGACAAAAGATGAAAACCACAAGAAGGCCAAAGATGCAAAGACAAAACACTTCTTTGAAGTTGGCGATGCTGAAGCTCCAGATGTTACCCAGTCCTGAAAGATAGTGAACCTCCATTCATTCAGCATACAAAAGACAAGACCGGTCGCATGTCACTGGCGTTTAAAGCCAGTGACATGGACTGTGGGCGAGCCGGTGTAATTGAAAAATAGTAAGATTTTGGTCGTATCCCGGCATTATCCCGCTAAATGATCATGAATTCCGGCCGGTTTTGAATTAGACTAACCAGTTCTTACATGCTGCAATTGCACCGCAAACCACCACTGCAACATCGATGAATGGATGCCCAGTTAACAAAAATGTCGATCGGTGGAATTTTTAATCATATGGCTGTTGAAAATTGTTTCGAACAGCGTTTGTGCATCCCAGACACGTCACTGGCGCCAAACTGATCTATAAAATCCAAGCGTACGGTCCATATCGCAGTTTACAAACGTCAGAATATCAAAGTTCATTGTCTGCAGCAATGCAGTGAACCAAAAATTGAAGGAAAACCCCCGTGTTTCTAATTGGATCTCCTATACCATATCCCGGCAGGAAACAACTCCATCAAGCGAACATTGTTCGTGACTTAGAACGAAATTCAACAGCTAACCACTCGTCGGCGTAGCAACTAATAATGTATTTTGTTCCACTATTTATGCAGTTCTCGATTGGTGTATTTTTACTCGCAGAGTAGCGTCTGCCGTCTGAACAATGACACAGTGGAAACCGGTTGCAAGTCAGTGGTCTCCCTTCAGGTCGAATCGCAGTACAATGAATCTGTTATTGGAATCACGACAATCAACCCCGGAAGGTCCGCGGTTCAAACCCAACCTCTGCATCTCGACTGCCCTGTCTACGCTTGGGCAACCTCGCAGTATCTCAGCCCTCGTGCTTCCTTCGGGTGACATGGCAGCTAGGCACTGGAACAATTATTATTAGTAATACGTAATTTAGACGATTTCCGTTGGTCTTATGGGTAATCACGAGAGCTTGAGACATCAGCGCCTATTGCGAGTAAGCTGACGCAGAACAGTATAACATGTTACATACGATAATATACTCAAAGGATGAGAAATGTATCTGTGGAATAGATGCCATTTGCTTTTCCATTATCAGTCATGTCTGGCACCCACTGATTATCAGTCGGTATTTCTTCCTGCCAGCTAAACCAGCCTATGTAGGGAAGCAAGAAAACTGTGCCTATCTTTCTTGCTTATTGGAAATCATCTGCAGTGCCAGGCAGATGTGAACCAGCAACTCCAGGGTTTGACCTTCAGACCACCCGGTAATGCCTTCAGAACGGTGTACAGAGCTGCACTGCGCCCTTTCAAAGCTCTAGTGACATGCATGCTAGAAATAGTTGAAGCAATTAGCATCGGAATAAAGGTATCGAGCTTGCGCAAACACACAAGGCTAGTTACAACTCCAGGTGAATTGGCCTATAGTGGAGACAACAAGCCCGTTATCAGGTCAAAGACCAGCGGAAACTTGACGGCCGAATGTGCTCACTTGCTACTAAACACTTGAATGAGACCGTGTTTTCTGTTTCACGAGTTGTGAGTTTGTTTATCGTGTTTCATTCATGACCCTAAAGCGCAGCGATTAGCTGGCGATTATTCGAAAACAATTTGTTTGCCTCGAAAGCTTCCTTATTGACTGGGATTCTCGAAGCATTAACAGATTATGGGTAGGTCAGGAGAAATAATCCAACAGTTGTTTGAAACTACCATCTGAGAAGTGGTTACTCGAAGGGCCGGTCAACACGTGAGCACGTGATGTGAATTCCGTGATTGAAAGGTGGGTGACGCTATATCCTTTCCTCCCATTGCTGATCAGCTGCTTGTGGCTGAACGGCTCAGTGTTCAGACTACTAGCTGGGAGGTCGCGGAGGTCGCTGTTGGCCACGCAAGTGTGAGTAATAAATAGCCATGAGAAACCTATTGGGACTAAAGACCTTGGAAAGGCAAAGCTTCAGATTTTATCAGTTGGGGTCCATCGGATCAGCCAAGACGGATGGGGGGTACACTGAGTTGCCAAATTTAGTCGTTTCCATTATTTTGTGAATCGACAAATTAGTTTTTTGCTAGACAGAGTCCGTGGTTCAAACTGCATCTTTCTGGTGGATAAGTGTACAGTATAAACTTTGATAGAAAGATGAGGCAAGAAGGAGAGTCTGGCCTAGGCACTTGGTGAACTCACTTTTGTATGTTCCAAGGGTAGTAATATAAAACCTCATGATAAAAATTTGGTGAATTTTTACTGGAGAAACTAGACTTGCGCGACGTACAAACCTTCAACCCAGCTACAAGTGGACGTCAGCGTTTAGGCGGCCAAGGCTCACTTTTGGACGATTGGTGACGATTTCTTACAGGCGCTGGATTGACATACATCACATTAAGGACCACCCAATTGCTCTTTCGGCGAAATATAGCCTGGCGTAGCCATTAGTTCTACCCTCAGTTTTGCCATTTCCCGGAATTTACGTCACACATATTGTCAAAGATATTTCGCCTGCTAAAGCTGTATACTCCTTAACAGTGTATTGGCGCTGATCGATGGCCAGTACTCTGAAATACTCAAATACTTGTTAGGCAGCGGTTCCCTTGGGCGATGCATGAATTAATAAAAGCGGTTTTCGACCAACGAGCTGGACGGTTTCACTCCGTAGCAGTCATTCTTTGTTGTTATTGTGGTTGGTGAGTCCAGATCGCTCGTCACACGCGTGCAGGTCCGTTGTGTTCAGACCCAGTGCGTAAATGGGTGACCTTGAGCACTCTCATCATATTGGTTGATCTCTCTGCCCGACCACGCAGCGACCACCGTTGTTATTTTTCGGCCGACCATCGACGAGTGGTGATTCACTTGGCCATGCCCCTCGAAATCATATCTGTTCAGGCGACTAAAAATGATGTTCAAGTGAATGAAGCACGGCTGAGCCAAATTCCGAAAGAATTTTCCAACTTGGCTATTGGGCACAGTTCTCACAGAGTAGATTAGATCACCAAGGAGTAAATCCACTGTAAAAACCCATAGAATGATTTCTCACGTGTCACAAACACATCCATTTAGGCGGTTGTCCTTGTTGAAAACATGCTTGTGTGCATCAACTACATCGAGCCTGCAATATGTGGTGAAAGCCTACCCATGCGAGTATGTTTTTCAAGTATATTGTTTCCACACATCCCGTAAATTTCTCTGTTCTTCGGATCCCTTGGCGTACAACGGTGGTTATATTACACCCGTTTGTGGTAGGTTGGGAAACAAAAGACATAAACATGCCAGTCAAATCCAAAGAAACTACAACCGGGAATGTTCAGTTTGGAAGAACACCCAAACTAACAAAAAGTAAGTAGTTTGTTCCAAAGTGAGCACGTGGCCATTATTTGGTTGTCACGCAGTACGGTTGCTACCACTTGGCCAGCATCTGGTCCAGTTCGGGGCACAGTTTCCGCTATCTTGTTTTTCGATTACGCTACAGCAGGGTGCACTGTCCACCGCTCCAACCACTTCGCTGTATGTATGTTGGAAATGTCCAAGGTGTAGTCTACTTGCTATGCCAAAAATGACCTAGCTAATAAACATTTTACTAAGTTTTGGTTACTTGCAATGAGATGAAAATTTACTTGATCTAATTAGTTTCAAGAGTGTCCCGTTTCCGTGGATAAAATTTGAACGCGGAAGCCTAGGTCGAAAGAAGCATGGCTACTTGATGGCCACCCTGGATCGATGAAAGAATTATTAGAGCTCTGAAGAAAAGTTCAGTAGGGCTGACACAAATGGACATTGTGTTTCCATTTTTTGGGATAAAACTACATCATCAGCTCGTAAACTGAGGAGATTCTCTTGCAGATGTTTCCAAGGGGACGTTGTTTACTCATGATGATGATTTTATTCAAATTTGTTTCTAGGATTTCTGAATTTGTTGACCTATCCCTGAGTGAGGAGTAATTCATCGAAACGTCCAAATGCCTTTATGTTCACCAGGTTGGGTTTTTCGGCATTCATCGTCATACAATCAGAAAATGGGGAATAGTCTCAAGTAGAGTGTACTACGTACTTTTTACATCCCAAAACTGAGCCACGTGGTGATGAACAGGTGAGAATAAGGTGCTTCCAATCAATCGGTTAAAAAAAGCGCGAAATTCGAATACGGTGAGTTGTGTGATCAGAACTTTCCCATCAGGCGAAGAAGATTTTGGGAGTTGGCGGCTAGGCGAGAATGTAGGGACTGTAAAAGGTTGCAAAATACTGACCTCTGGATCAGTACGTTCAAACGGCCCTGCTAGCCACTTAGTATCCGCTCGGCCCAGAAATGTGATAACTAAAATATAATTTACTTTGTATATACGTACATCATCTTCTGAATTAGGGCAGGGGAAATCAAAGTGACGGTTTCATCAAACACACTGTTCAAATGCCCCCGAAAAGAGTGAAAAAAGAGGAGATTAAGGTCATCAAAATCATATGGATTACAGAACATCGGACGGATTTACTGGTTCCGTCTGTTCGCTACGGAGATGTTAGTGCAATCCCTAAAAGGTTAGGGCGAATCAGAGTGGTATTAGGCCCTAAATTATGGGTGTGGTTTACTGTCCCTGTTGATAGATATATTAGTTTCGGTCGTTGGTTTGCTCACTGAGTTGGGGAGTTTGATTGTAAACGTTTCGTCACCAACCGGGGTGATATCGTCAGTGCCTTTTAAGGGAGCGGAGTGAAGCACAGAGGTGCGTCAGTGGCTGGCAGTTTAGTTTGCAATCCAAATGTTACTTTTTAGATTTTTTAATTAGGGCAGTGGTGTTCAAGCGTTCGTTCACTAAGCCCACATCTTCCTATTAACGGTCGAGTTGCCAGTCGACCTTCGGAGCTGTAATCGGGCCTGGTGTCTTGCCAACCACCCACGTAATAACCAGTTTGAAAGTGGAATAATTCCTCTAAAACCTCTAAAATGGTTGCACATACACCCAAAAACATTTCTGGGCAAAACGTTGACAGTGAATGAGAGATAGCTAATGTTTTGAGACACCTGTGGACCTGTATTGAAGAGACTGCATGTTTTCGATATTGCAAAACTTTGTTTGCCGTTCACTGTAGAATACGCTGGTATGCTTTTACCGCCAAACTATGCTAATATTGCTTTGTATCACGCCTTCCCAAAATGATCCTGCCATAAAGTATGTTACGTCATGTAAAGGCATATCTGGATTTAATCTTTGGATGTACAGGCCGAAGCTACTTTGTGTATTCTTTGAAGTATGTATGAAATCACTTGTGCCCGGCGCACTAAGTAATTGAAGTACTCGGCGAACATTTCAAGTATAAATGGGGTTTGCAGTGGGGCGCAGTCTCATCACAGGGCTGGTTCATTGGGGTCTGCTTTACGCGGTCAGTCTACTACGTCGGTAGCCCATTGTTGGCTAGATCTGGTGGTAGGTCGCAGACTGCATGGGCCCGCGCTAACTAATCTCCTGATACAAATGAGCAAAACTGGTGAATACAACCCTCCGAACGGAGTAGAACAATATTCCCCTTGGTGCGTGAGTATGGGCTTAGATTGACTGGGCTAAGTGGGTGTCTGCTTGAGCAAAACCTGAGATGATGCAAACTGCTTCAGGTGACATGCGTACTCTTTGGTGAGCAAATGAGTGGGGCCCCGACTGTTGAAAAAAATAAATTTAGTTAGGTTTGGCAAAGTGATGATGCGATGACCCCAGAAATCATTTGAATAATCTGCGGTTGTGTAAAGCGCGCTTAAGGTAGACTAAAATGTGTACACCAATGGACCTACTGTTTCAGTTCGAGACATATCAAAGGGTCCATATTTATCTAGGGTCAACGTATGGAGTAAAAATTTGAAAACAATGACAGTATTTATCACTGTTTGTCGACTAATTACCATCGCGTTCGACTGCGGCACATTCTGACAACAACCTGGTAAAATCACATATGAAACATTAAGTATGGTACGTCCTTCGACAGGAAATTTCACACTCTGTTCGATTTCAGCAAAAAAAACTGCTGATTCGGAATGATTGTACCCGCATTCATTGTAGGCAACCCGGATGCGGAATTTCATACCAGAAATTACGAAGTACTGAGTTGTTTTCAAAAAAGTCGGCAGAAAACTTCTGGAACTCTACATTCAGTCGCAGGGCATGAGCACTGCGTTTCCCTGCTGATCTGTCAAGACTAAATCAGTTTCGTTGAATACAGAAATATTATATATATATATATATATATATATCACTACTGAAAACGGGAGAATGGACATGCGGTTGTTAGAAACGCCACATAACAAGGAACATTTAAAGTAGTGACCATTACATTTACATAAACGTTTACACGATCCGAATTAAATTTTCTGTTGCTAACTTGGAAGTCAGTCTGTTCATAATTAAGCAAAATTCTAACTGAGACGTCCTCACTTGAGTAAATGTGGTCCAGACTACAAAGCCGACAAGAATTCCACAGACGTTTTATCCGCGTTGGGAATCATCAGTAATGTGCCACTCATGAATCTTCACGAAGATTCGAATTCACAACCTACCGGATAGCATAGGAGTTCCGGGAATAAGGTGTTATAATCCGATGTCCCAGTTGCAGTGGGCAACATTTTTAAGGATTTCTATAATCACTTGTATACGAGTCAAGTGCAGCGTCACAATCAGAAAGTGTGATAGCGAACGCATATAGCACCCTTGCGCTATCCTCGGATGGTACGGTGGCTAGGAACCAAAAGTGTGCTACAGCTGGGCGACTATTATTATCATTAGTTTATTTAAATGTTCAGTAGTATCCAAAATAGTGTCTATGAGAACAAAAAAGGAGGGGAAATTCGACAACTATTAATACAAATGACAGCTTTTGGCCAATTGGTCAGAGACCGTGGCCGTTGGTTCGATACTTCCCGGAGTTTCGTGAGGTTTGCACTGCTGATTATTCCCAAAATGGATGAAGCAGCTGTATAACGCCTTCCTACTTCTCGGCATAGACAAACTTCACTTACAGGATGAAATCTTCATTAAAAATTCCCAAATCTTCTCACGCTGCCAACAGATAACTTCATGACCCATAGTTGTATGGCGCAAACTCACTCGGTGTGCCTGAGCTATAGAACTGTGAAATAAAGTTTACAACAAAGCATCCATTACCAAAGGGTTAGTTCCATGACAGCAAGCGAGTTTACTGCATCAAAGACACTTCGTTTTACTGTTTTCTCCTAACAAACAAAGGGACACCTGCTGAAGAACTTTTGCTTGGTGGAATGTGGTTATTCGTAATTTTGTTGTTTGTTGGATATCGAAAGTAAGCACTACTTATAATATGCCGCCAAACACTTGTGAACCTAATGGTCATTACTGCGGGCGCCCGTTGTTGAGGGGTCGTTTCTACTAGCCTGACACTCATTCTTCTGTTTTAAAAGACCCTGTGAACATGGCTTTCCTCAGAATATTCACACAGACTTAGATTTCTGGTTTATGCAACAGTTCTGGCACCGGAACGTACTTAAGGCTTGTTTAGACTTTGGGATAAAAATTAACCCGCGTGGATACGAATCGGTGTGATGACCTAATGGGTACGACAAATGGTAAGGGTGAATCACCGTTACTGCAGAAGTCAGTTAAGTGTGGAAAGACACGGTAGCCTTCTGGGGTGTTGAGGACCGACACGAAGATACCTAAAGGTAATCCTGGTGATTCATGAATGACCTGATACGAATACGTTTGCCTCAATAGTGTCACACTTTATAGACCCCACTTTTAAAGCAGATTTTCTAGTGTATTTACCATGTTGTTGAGGTTTTTTCTGTTCAATTTTGCCTCAACAATCGTGACTTTTGTAAAGTTGAACTGAGTGACAAGCACACCATCTTACACGGCGGGTGACGTAACCAAAGTTTTTCATTTAGTCGGAAAGCTACTACGTCACTGTCAACAGTGGTTCTGCCATAGCTCTTGTATGTCAGCGTTGTGCTTCAGGGAACCTGACCAAACGGTGTGATTGTTATTCTGTTTTTACGCCCTTGGGACACTGAAAAAATGTAGTCCATTTTCAGATGGAACTAGAATGGCCGCAGTTTTTGGTCGCCATTGTACCCACTATATTACTGAGTTATATTCTGAGCCTGAAAACCTAATTATAAGCTGCAGACGGATTACCTTAATAAAACTGCATCACCACACTAACCGAGTGACGGTGTAATGAGTGATTCCATGTTCTGGAAAAGATGACTCAATATTTTTTCCTGGCTCTTGTCGAAACATTTGCACCTTGCGTGATTTCTACAGATATTGCCGGTTAGTCGGCCGAGTCAGTCGTGTTTATAATATAATGATATAACAATATAATAATGTAATAACCATATGATAGTATTATAATATATGACACTGCATAAACCTGCTACACTCTACTAGGCGGACTTTTAAAGTCAATGCACAAAGTAGTACAAAAGGATGTTATAATCCAGGGTTTTGGTTGACGTGGGCATTTTCTACAAACTTCCTAGCTGAGGTCTAAATTATATCGCCGTCAGAGTTGAATATAATTAGTCAGCGCACCCTCGCGCCTGCAAGCCGCAACAGACGAGGATGACATTTGCTAAGATGTTCATTCAACTAAGTATAGAGTCCCAGATGCTTCGGAACTTTAGCTGGCCGATGTTTAATCAAAAACCCCAAACCGGTTTCGACTGATGTCCATTTGAGCGTTCAGTATCCGTAGTCCCGGTTGTACAAAGTACAATGTTAACTAATATTTGATCGGATAGTTCCGTCTTTGCATGATGACTCAGGATGATCTCGAATTTCGAGATGCGTAGTCTGTAGAGAAGGGTAGGCGGTGTACAGCTCTTATTGAGGGTGCGGGCGGTTTAATTTGAACCGATAAGCTAGAGTTACTCACCTAAGTTTAGGGTAAACTGAAACCATCGGTATCAAGTCCACCCAAGGTACAAGTGATGTCACTTTGATGCCTAGTCTTTCTGAGTGTTCGAACGTTGAAAGACGTTGGCTACAGTTACTAAGTCTGACAGTGGTGACAGATTGACTAGAATACCTCGCAGTGGAGTCCAAAGCAAAGCTCACTGGAATAGGGATGGAGGAAAAATCTATCAGCCAACTCGACTGTGGTGTTCTTGAAGTTTTTGAGTGGATCTTACTGTCGA
This sequence comes from Opisthorchis felineus, assembly GCA_004794785.1. NCBI lineage: Eukaryota > Metazoa > Platyhelminthes > Trematoda > Opisthorchiida > Opisthorchiidae > Opisthorchis > Opisthorchis felineus. Next base: position 794,772 of record SJOL01009160.1, on the reverse strand, counting down.
AGTTGATCCTTGGGCACGATGGTCTGGGTTGGTCTAGGAATTTTCTTAGGGAGTTCAACACAGTCAGTGACTGGGGAATCTTACTCGCAAAACAAGAGAGCGATGCTTAAATTTCTGAAACCACTGGGGCCGGTCACAAATGTTTCAGTTTGTACGCCATTCGGATGGCGGGGGACCATTCGGCATTCCAGTCCACGCTACAAAGCCATATACATGCGACGGTTAAAACGGTTCAATCCAGCTTTGCGCTGAGTCACGAGCCAAACGAAACTTCATACAACACGCGTGTCGCCTGTCAACTAGACGACGGCAACAGCCTGGTAGAAGGCCCTACCCGGGGAGCTAAGTTGGCCAATCCTGAAATAATTCCACCACGATCTCTCCTTATACCTCAGTCAGTTTTTGAAGAACAGTCACACTGGCCTTTGACACACTGGGCATATGTGACTTTTTATAAAGAAGCCGCTGACTCCTAATAGTACCGGAACGTGATCAGTGGTCTGCCGTTTGACATGGTTGTTCAGGCTCACGGTCTTTTGATCCATGTTCGAGGGTGAGATGGCGATTGTTTAGAGTTAAAGACCGAATGACAATGTTGATATTCTTGCTTGATGTACGGTCGTTTCCATCTTGTTCATCCGTGGCAATCAGCCTCGGTGTAACCAGTCGGGAACGAGAGTGAGGAAAGCGCATTTTGATGTAGTAGCAAGATAATCGTCCCCCTGTTGGAAGCTGGAAACTTTTGTGAATATCCTGCAGTCCTGTTGGATCGTGCTTCCAGCAATAGGACTGCGATTGATTCAGGAAATTCGCTGTATTGAGGAGTTTAGTCTATCCGCCTGGAAATCCCCAACCAAGCTTGAACTGATTGCACTCCAGCAGCGTCGCGCGACTACGATAAACGAAGCGTGATCTGGAACGGGTGAGTTGTGTTTACTTGAAATGAGAAAAATCAAAGAACTTCCTGTTCTTGTTATCCTACCATTCTATCGACTTTGACGGAGTTGTGGTCCACAAATGGCACCTCATTTTACTTTTTTGGATGTCCACTTTTCCTGGCCCATAAAGAATGTAACTCCGCTGGGTCTTTCGAAGCGTGATTCTAGTTATCTATGCTCTCTTTTAAGCTGCGTGTGACAGTTTCGTAATTTCTTACACGTAGTTGACACACTGAACGTGTGTGCCCCAAGTGTGGTATAGCCTCCTGTCAAATGAAAAGCAGTGAATGTTAGACGTCCGTACTTTGTTTCCCATTCTCCCCCTGTAAACGGCTTTTTTGAGTCGTAGTTCGTTGTGCCCCTTGCTAATGACACAGAGATACTGGCTGGCTGGACTAATAGCAGCAAGTTCACTTCAGATTTATGTTCCCATTTTTGCGCTAATTTTGCTTGTCTTGTTATTTGTACGATTCAAACAAATTAACGACACCATGATAGTGTAGTGTAGCGCAGCGCAGTATAGTAAAGCGTAGTACAGTAGAGTACAGTATTGAACAGTATAGTTTAGTATAGTATAATACAATATATTTTAGTATAATACTGTATAGTATAGTAAAGTACAGTATAGCACAGTATAGTGTAGTGTAGTGTAGTATAGTATAGTGTAGTGTGCTATAGTGTGTCATGGCGTAGTGTAACATAGTGCGGTATAATATAAGATAGCGTAGTTAACTATGTGGTAATCAATGTCACTTTCCGTCATGCAAAAAGGTTATCACGACTGCAGGCATGTGTGGCGGGTAGTCTGAAAACCAACATTAACAGCATCCATTATCCGAAAAGCAAGCTACCATAAGGTAAGGAACTTCCTAGGGAAAAATTCCAACGAATCCAAATATATCTACCATATGATATGTCTTAACAAGCGAAAAAGCTTACAAATGTCATACGTGGACATTCCGCACCGAAGTATGTTTTCCTCTAAGGCAGTTGGAATTATTGGTCATAACTTTGTCTCTTCGGCAGCTAGCCCAGTAATGCTGCTGGAAGCCATAGGGCGACAGAGTGTGATATCGTTAACTAACGAAAGAAGAAATGGAACCAACTAGGTTATGTCCCAACGGCCATAAATCTGGCCATTTTGCGTGGACGGCAAAAGCATGCTCAGCCTGAGAGTGGGAGACAAAAGAGTTGGCTGTTTGTGTTCCATACTTGCAGTTAGCCCAACGCATTGACTATGACGAAGTGCTTTTGCTTCAATGTGTAGAGACAGACCGACCTCCGGAAGACTAACAGTTTTTGGGTACCGCTTGCATGGGGCTACGTGTTGAGCGTGACGTACATTCAGTCGGTGAAAAGCAACTCCTGACCAGGGGCCAGTAGAGCATGCATTTAGAAAATGTGCAACTCACTGCACCGGTTAGCGAGATGTGTAGGCCTTAGCTCATTGATTCATTTGACAGAAAGTCCATTTGTTGCCTTACTCCAGCCAGACACTGGTGTTTTCCAGTCATCGGTGTTACTCTTATCAGTGTTGACGGGAGATCTAGTCAAAAGTTAAAAGAATCCTCTAACCAACAGAATTCTTGATGTGAAAGTAACCTGCAGGTTCGGTTGGATCAATACTCAAGATATCAATACAGTTCCGTACTACAACTGAGAAATGAAATTGCAAATTGCAAATTCCCGGATATAACTCTTCAGGGAGTTGCTTGCTGACAACTCTGAATCAGGTGTCATGTTTTTCGAGGATGATGTCATATTTCGCCAGATTGGTGAAAAACTGTTCTTTACAAAGGAATCCGAATGGGTTTCGTTGGATCTCACACCTAGCAAGCAGTAGCGAAAACCATCTTGAAGAACATCCCAATTTTGGGATGGAAAATCCTCTGGGGTTAGAAGCTGTTAAATAAAGTTAATCTTTCCATTTTACACGTTTTGCCTTCTTTTTTAAACCAGCTACCAAAGCCGAAGCCAGAAATCTTGATAAAACCCAGAAGGTACGAAATGGTGTAAAAGATGACCACCAGTTACGTATGACTTGCAAAGTATGCCAGCTTGACATTTTCCATTTTATCCCTTAAAAATCACAAAATCACCAGTTATGAACTGTGTTTAAATGAAGAGTATCCAATCAGAATTCATATCAACTAATCCAGCTTATGTTCATATTCACACCACTCTCGTTTGAACGGTCGTCCTCCTGTTCTGGCGTAACTAACCCGGTGAGTCCACACCAAAGGGAAGCATCGGACTCGAGTTTCGCTCTTAGATCGAATCAGCAGTGCATAACCAAAAGCCGTGCCGGGATTCGAACCCCGGATATCTGGCATGCGAGGCGAGCGTGTTACCACTACCCCACCACCGCACTTTGGACGCATCCGAATTTTCACGTCTGAACAGGCGAACGTGATCACACTTGAGAGATGTGATTAGTGTGCCCGATCCAGTTTAAACTTCCGAAAGAATGGATGGGTATTCATTGCGAGTTCATTGTCCGTTAACTGGGTCACCCCCTTACTGAGATTAAACGAGCTAACAGTCACCACATACAGCACGGAACACGGCAACTGTGAACGCTTGGTGCTTCACTACAGACAGAACATCAGAGAAGAGTCCTTCGGTAGAGAATATAACTAATAGTACATCCTTGAACCAGGTAACTAGGTAACTGTTTGTGTGTTCAGGGGCTTCTTCAAAACTTTCCCAACAAGAATACAGCCGCTACTTGCTTTTTGTTGCTACCACAAACAAGGCTTTCTAATGTCTCGCCATCGTATTGGGGAAAACATGCCGTTTCTACACATTCTTCCATAACCTTGAAGCAAAATGCCATTCTCCTTCTCGTATTATTTCCGAAATACTTCTCAGTAGTTATCTTGCTCAAATTACCTGGAAGTATGTACCTGCTCTATTGTTTTCTGGCGTACATGGAGTTGTTCAAACTCTCGGACTCCAAGTTCTGAAAATGGAAGCAGGATTCAGCCGGTATAGATAATAATGATGATTTCAAACTTCTCAAGGTATCTGTGGGCACTCTGTTTTTCACCAGCTATCTGAAACGTGACAAGATAGCCAGGAAGGTATAACCTCCTCTATTTCATTTTCAGCGGGGCTAGAGGGACAGAGTTGTGTCATTACAATCCCACAAGTGAGGCTATTCCAAATTGACTCAATAAAAATTAAACTTCCATACAAAACCCTGATATCTGTCTATTTCTACCGACATACATTGCTCTGGATTAAGCAAAAACCAAAAAATACCTCCTCAACAACTAAGGACTGCGCCAACTGATAACTGGGACGAAGTTTACACTAAATCTAATTTTGATGTTCCCAATTTCGAATAAACTTCATCCCTGAAGGGCTGCGTTTCTCCCAAACTCAACAATCCGATGTTAAACATTTGCAAAAAGATGACTTGTAGGTACTCAAGACTTTTGAGAAATCTTTTCCTCCTGGCTTTTTCAGTTCACTCAAAATTGGTTTGGAGGCATTCACGAATTAGCCTGCGTTGAGGCGTTTTTATCAGTCGTGATTTCAGTTGATAGGCTGCTCAAAGAATTTTGAAATGCACACCAATCAGTACTACTCAAGCCGTTTGCCACTCGAGGTCTTTCTTACTCGGAGGTTTGGCCCAAAAACAAGCTAGAGTCGAAAACCCATTAACCAAATTGACTACTTAATTTACTGATTTACTATTATCACTGCTGCAAACGTGGCGTAATGCATACTGCATGGATCTTTCTACAGAGCGACTGGAGCATTTGCAGAACACCTGCAGTTCTGATATAATGGCCCCTTCATTGTATAACCCACCTCTCTGTTAGTTAGCATCTTTCTACTTCTGCCACATCATAATGTATCCCCAAACAAGTAATCCACAAGAAAGAAGCATTTCTGGTACCTCCGGTGCGCAGGAAAGAGCTTCTGTCGTCCCAACTTAAACTGATGGCACGAATTTCTTGATCCGTATTCATTATAGGCCGGTAAAACTTCAATAGACGCCGTAAAATCTCTTACCTTTTTGTCAGAGTTTCAAATCGCATTCTTCTTCTTCCATGGCTCCTTCCAGAGGGAACTAAGAAGCATGTACGCTTATCGCTACCTCAGTTGTTGATGGTATGTTGGTGACATCCTTATTGTTATGTCTGTTCACCTGTAGGATGTTCAAAACTGTGCAGTTTGTACTAGCCAGCAGAATAAACAAAGCTCATAACCTCAGGCATGGCGTTTTTGCCTTCACTTTGATGTTACTTCACGAAGGTAGTGTTTCTTACCCTTCTACTCAAGGAATTTTTTAACAAGGTGGACTAATAGGGCGAAAACTGCGAAGTTCTACAGATAGTTCGCTTCGGAGCGTTTTTAGGCGGGAGTTTGTAATTAAGAGGGAACAACATATGCGGTGGCATTCATCTGGAATTAAAAAGTCTTTTTATGAAGTACACGTTGCTAGTCTTCATCAACAAGGTGGACGCTCAGCTCAGGTTCTTCCTGCGTAGAGGGAACTTCGGTTACGTCTTCACGTTGATAGTGTATTCGGACATTTTGCTATCCTGAGGTAAAAATGATCAAATCAAAACTACTGAAGTAAGTTTATTCACAAAATCTTTATCAACCAATATCGACCTGATATCGGACAAATATTTTCAAGCAGTCCAGGTACACTACAGTTTCTTCTCGAAAAAAAGAGTGTACTTTTCACAAAAAAAACCCAGAGGATGGATGGTCCATTAAACAGAGCGAAAGTCAAAAGAACCCTCGTTGCAAAGTTTCAAAAACACCCCACTTGTGCGTCACCGTATTTAGCGTGGAAATGGCAACGACGCAAAAGATTCGACGAGTGTCGCGGATGGATTCAAGGCTTAATATTACATAAAAGACAAAAGGACCTGGGAATTCATCCGCTAATTTTGAAAGTCGCTGTCGTCACTAAAAATAAACGTGAGCGTCACTCGTTCTAAGAGCTTGTTCGTTGATTAACCGTAGACCACAATACAGCAAGCAAACCATCATCAGTCATGTACCCGGTGAGGTTGAGTTCCGTTTGTCTGTGTCCAAAGTGCCGTTTTTCATCCAAAGTTGGATACGAATCCTACTGTCTCAAAATCTATGGAAGTTTTCTTTCATCCAAATTTGAAAAGTGGAACATGCTGTTCACAGGAGAGTTGTTTCTACGTGTGGTTGCTTTTTTTTTAACAAGTATTCCAAGATGATCGGTTACACTCCACTTGTCACTGTCGCAATGATATGAAAACTCCAGCCCTTATTTTGGTGGTTTATGCATTATTCTGTGTGGCTGCTTGCAGTCTACTTTGCATCAAGCGGCTGATGAGCAAACCGGTGTTTTCTACATCGAATTCATCTTCTAGTTTTTTGTATGGTTTTTAATAATTACTTAACTGAATTTGCCTGCTTTCATGTTTAACAAAGAAATATCAAAGTCCCATGGTTTTCGGATTTGAACCCCGAAACCCCCTATGGTCACCAACAGGAGAGGGATTTGGCAATACTATACATACAATAGATACTACTAGTAAGATTGTTCCCAGTCCACCACAACTCAGTGCAACTCTTTGATGAAGTAGTCCAAAAGCCTGTGAAAACCTTGCAAAAGACTTGGAGCCTGGCAAAGTACATTGACGATGCGAACAGCGTGATCTGCTATACGGTTGAAATATCACCGACGGACAGACAAGGGGGAGCCGCTTAGAGGTTCAGACGTGTTGAACGTTGCAGTCAGTCTTGAAGATCTCTGTCCAAGTTCAGCGAATGAACACTGAGAACGTTCACTCTACTGGTTCAGTCTAAACGGTGATTTGGTGAGCTTTGGCAATTTCCATTTGAGATTTTCCTCTTGTGAGTGAAGCCAAGCTACGCTGAAAAGCCGAGAAGCAGTGTATAACTGCTTCTCCCTTATTGGGAATCATCATTAGAGCATATCCTTGGAACTCGAAGGAATTTCACAACCCATAATTTTCCGGCTAGTAGTTGGAACTGTTAACCGTTCGGCCACGAATCGCTGATCAGCAGTGTGATTAAATCGTTTTTAGACAGAATAAGCGGCAAGCGCCCGTTGTTTAAGTTGGGGGATAAGCAATCATTTTACAGACCAATGACTCGGCATCCGATGCTGTCTGATGTGTCAAGCAGAAAGTGCTCCTCCGGAGTACCAAAACCAAGGCTTTTTATTACGCGAGCTTTATCTTGGAAAGGAAGAACGGCGCTGGTTGTAAGAGTCTTTTTGAGAACAGAAAGTTGGAATAAAAACGTAACCCTATATTATGTGCTAGTCAGCGTAACTGAATTCACCCATTGAAACTCCACAATGTTCTCATATGAATCAAACGATACCATAGTCTTTGAGAATAAATTAAATCCTTGGTCACGGATCGATCGCTAATCGAACTATCTATGTTATCCTTTAGGAATGTTGGCAGTATTTGCAAATTCCCCATCCGCACATTTCTTTTGAAATCTATCAGGTAACCAGTCATTTGACAAACCCATGTCCATCAATAATCTTCGAGTATGTTCAGTGGGCTGAGCCTCTTTGCTTCAGAAAAAAAGTACTCAGAAGTAAGGCATGGAACTATATCTAGAACAAAGTCTCAACCATTAAACTAGTTTACGATTGTTTTCACCACTGTGAGTTACGCATGATTTGTAGTCAAACGTGGTAGCCATACTGGAGCAAACAGCAGTTAAAAGGAGATGAGAAATCAGAATGGTCGCTGAAGTTTCCCGTGACGCGCACTTTTATCCTGACGTGGTGTGGGCAGCTTAGGAGAGCGTGTTTATCACCTATCTCTGAAGTTGAACAATGGACTCTGGTTAACGAGAAACGCAATGTGGGACTTTTTGGGAGAGTGGGCTCTAGACGAAAAGGTCAGTATCGAGGGGTGACGGTGCAAACAGCCATGGGGACACCGGCACCTTGTTCATTGTTTTCTCAAGACTATCAACCAGGCTATATTAGATATGAAGCGCTTCGACCCGGTTTTTCCAAGGAGGCTACCTCCCGAAAGAACCTAACTTTGTTTGATTTGGCTGGAGTTTCAACTTCCAATGGAGCTTTCCGCAGTGTGTTTCTTGTCATCATATCTTCAACAACCCAATTTGTCAACTTCTTGACGGATTATGGACAATATTGTTTGCACTTGAACACGTCCTCTTGCAGCAGGATAGCCACTGTCACCACAACTGACAAGATGGCCAAAATGTGATTACGACGTATTGCAATATTTTTCCAGAGCTGTCTGTAAAACTTTCGTGTCATTGAAATTTTAAAGAAACGTCAGACGTAACAAGGAAAAGGAAATAAAATTGTCGTGGAGTTAGGCAGGTGACGGATGAACTTTTCCAGCGCTGGTGAAAAAAAGCCCTGGTCTGTTCATTGATAACAAGATGTATGGTGAACACTTGAGCGGACATGAGAGCTTGGTTTGCCACTCAAGACAAAACAGTATCCTTGCCATTGGTTGATCAAGTGGGCACGATAGCTAATCATATTCAATGGCACTGTCATCTTATTCTGATGTTGAACAGTTCTTCTTGGTGCATATTTGCTCTATCTGTTACTATACAGCCCGGCCGTTAATTGTTTAGAACCGTGTTCTTGATGTAGTGTGATTTTTTGAAATTTCTTCTTTTCATCGGTTTCAAAGGTTTTGACAAGTCGTCAAACTGTCAGGGCTGCCGTGCGGGGCGATAGTTGAAAACCTGGCTTTCAACCGTGGTTTAGATGTTGAATGTTCGGGTTTGTATGCAATAAGGCAGTTGGAGGAAGGCTGGTGACCATGTGTTGGGACTTTGCCGCTAATTGTGCTCCTTCTCAGAGACCGAGTTGCCGTACAGCCGTGTAAGTAATTTGCGTACTCAAAACACGTTGAAATAAACTGAAGTATTCCTCTAACATAGAACCCTAAGAAAATGTGGCACTATCTTGTGAGCACATAGCGACCACCATTCAGGCGCGCTCCACTCGACTACAGTCCACGCTCACGACAGAACAAGCATCCCCTTCGTTGCTGTTAGCCCCGTTAAGAGGACTACTCTTGTGACAACTACGCAAGAGGTATCGTTTAGAAGTGTTCTCACACCCTTAGAAGGTGGATGCCCTATGATTCACTGGCTGTGTTGCAACGCTCAATAGACTAAATTTCATCTGTCGCTGTACTGGCCACTGTTATAGCATGATAACAAAGCGACATGTACCCTGCACCGAGACAATTATTCCAGAAATTTTTGGTAGTGTGAGGAGATCAAGGAATTTGAATGAGGATTTTATCCTGTAAGTGAAGCCAATCTATGCTGAAAAGCGAAGAAGCTCTCTACAGCCGTTTCATCCTCACAGAGAATTGTCAGCAATGCACATCTTAGAAACTTTAGGGAATCTTGAACCGGCGACTGCCAGGCTAGTCATTTGAACACTTAGATGTTTGGCTTTGAGTGGATGATCAGCAGCGTGAGTACGTCGCACTTAAACAGGATATAGCAACACTCATGTTCCATTCACGGGATCCACATCACGTAGTCAAGTGTTGACTGGGTCCATAGGACTGCCCGGAGTTGCTTGTGATGCGCATTCCTAACGACACTTAATGAGAACAAGACAGTTGTACAGTGGATCTCGTCTTTTTAGCATAATTTAACTTCACTTACAGGATAAAATTTCCATTAATATTCAAAAAATACTAATCAGTCTCCAATTTAACGATAGAGACTTAGTGACGTAAAGCATCTGCCTTTTGTCTATCGAAAAACAGAATAGTCTTCAAAGTGAATCGCAACTTAAAGTTGTTTGGGAGCTGAAAATGCAGAAGGTTGGCAGATGCTGGTCAAAGCCTGGATAAACAAACGTGACCGAACACTTACAAACAGCCCCAATATCGAATATTGAAAAGCAACTGATCGCCTGCATATCGAAATCACATGGCACACAAAGATTGGACGCACAAGTTTCGTATTCGCCCACCGACACATACAAACCGAAACCACGCCCTCAAACGTCACATCTGACGTGTAAGTATTAATCTCTCTTTTGGTCTCTACTTTTCGTCTTTACGAGAAGAAGTTAGAAACTACCATGCTGGTTAGAATTCACAAACTAAACATAGGTTTTATACTGTTCAATTTAGAAAATATCTCGGCCATTTTAATGAATTTCCGATTCAGTCTGCCAATCGGTTTCACAGTGATGACAGATGAATCTCAAACAAGTCATTTGTATGCACTCTGAAGAGTGAGTGGCGTTCAGAAGGATTTCACCTAGCGGGTATATGTATAAAAAACTCACAAACTAATGCTATATTTTGTTACCGTCTGTCTACCCCAGATAGGAGACTTGACGTCCAAACTATCAATCAAAATAGTCCAGTAGTAATCGTAAAAGCATCTGGTATAGACGTAACACACTACTCATGATGTTACCAAAAACTCTTTGGCCACCATAGACGAGGTATTTAGCTAGAATCAGTTGAGTCTCCCTTCAAAACTGAATTCACAAACAAAAGCGAGTAGTTAGAATTTGGTGTATTTAGAGATGGGGTACCAAACCGCATAAGCTCCAAACTTGCCAGAATCTTTCCATCCAAATTATGTGCAAGGTAAGCGTACTCCGGTAGGAGAGCGCCAGTCTGGTACGTAGGATGTGGGTAGTTCAAGTCTAGCCCAAGATGGCTCTTTTCATGTACTAGCATTTCCACTTAGTAAAGAAGGTGGTTCGTGTTTCGGAAAACTCTCGACTCGAGGAATATGGCTGACCAGAGCTGAAGATTCTGTGAGATTCAGCCAGGGGTTCTATGTTCTGTTTTTGTATATGAACTACTTCATGCTTTGCAACTAATTAACAGGATATATCAGGAGTATCTCGGGTACAACTGTCGTGTGGCGTTAGAATTAAAAGTAAGACTGATCGTCCAACCATGTAACATCGCAGAGATTCAGGTTAAACGGACCTCAAATTTGGTTTACCCTGTTACATATGAAGATATAAAACGTGTAATAACATTATGCACGTACTCATTTTTTTAAATGTGGGACAAGCCTTATCTAGTCTGTATCTCAGATCCGAACTCCTCCCAACCAGCCCGCGTAATTCCTCTGTACACATGCAGGTTCGAGTGCACTTTTTCAAAACCCTATCCTACAATTTGTGTACGAATTACGTTACGTCGCACTGGGCTATCACATGGTTAGAAAATCCACTTGGGGACTATCCTGATGTTGGCAGTGTGAAGTGATTTGGAAATTTTCATTGAAGATTTTGTCCTACGGGTGGGACTAAATTATGTTGCAAAGTGGATAAGCATGGATTGGCCTAACTCACACGATGAAATTTCAACTAAAAATTCCCAAACCTCTTCACACTACCAGCAATCTATAAGTAGCTCGGAGGAAAAATAATATTCACTCGACGAGCGAAATTTCCACTTGAAACTTTATTACCCGAGGAGCCAGTCAACAGGTTTGACAAAGTGATGTAGATGGCGTGATTAAAGGATGAGTGACGTTACATCCAGTCTGAGTGCGAGTCGATCGCACTTGTGATTAGGTCGCTGCAATTTCGTGATTCCCAATAAGGATGAAACAGATGTACATTTCTCCTCGGCTTTTCAGCATAGACAGACTTCACTTACAGGACGAATTGTATTAGAGTCACCGTGAAATGAATGCTCAATACTGTTGCTTCTCATGTGCGCTGAACAGTTGTCACCATGTGGAAGCTTTGAATGCTGGTTAGGATGTTGTTGGGAGTCATTGGTAGTTTTCCTTACCGGCTTCCCTTGGACTGCATTCCCAGCCTCCGTACAGACTAACCCGAGCGATGGGATGGAGCCAGGAACTCTGGGATAGTAAAAAATCAGGTAGTGATTCAAGACTTAATTTTCACATCGTCACTGTGATAGCTCGGAAGCTTCCGAGTTTCCCAACTTTACATCAACACAGAGTTCACCGACTATTGCCATCCGTCCAACTAACTGCAGCCAGAGATGAGCATTTTCGGATCATCTGTGGAACGGCGGTAACTTATCGGGACAATGTGGATTAACACTGAGTAAAATGTCTTCTGGAGGGGGGACCTTATGACCTTTGCTATGGTGTAGTGTCGACTGTTTAAACACCACCGGGGCCGGGTGGCATCATAAACGATGACCATATTAACGCATTTATTGCAGACAATTTACTTCTTTACTTATTATTTATTTATTTATATGACAGCCTGAAAAGTCCCATAACCCCGCTTTCTTACATATCGTGGTACCTAGTCACATGTAAAATTCATTTTTTATGAGAAAACTATAAAAGCGGTGTGAAATAGCCGAATGTTCGTAAATCATCCCGGTAATTTTTCAGATGCCGAAGCATACCGAAGCAAACGATATGTTCTTGGAGCTTGCGAAGTTGAAAAAATGTTTGTCAAAATCTTCGGAATGGCCAATTCGTTAGAGAGTTTTATCTTCACTGGAACTAGAACAAGATGACTTGCCCTGAGATTGTGGATGCCAAACTACAAAGGGGTGTAATAGACAATATAGACCACGACTCATTGGGTACTCTCTAGGACGTCTGAAGGACGTAGGTCACAGATTATGCAGAGGTGATCAGCGGCACTCAAGACGATGTCTTCAGACATTGGTTGCTTTCACTAGAGATTAACAGATCCCACATTCACCTCACAAGTACGATACACAACTACAGTCCAGAAACTTGCACGGTTACCAACAACAGCAAGGTTAGTGCGAAGGCAGACTTACCAAACACATCTCTAAATTATGAACCTTTTTCTTGAATATGTTGAACCCTAGTTGAAATTGCGATACACTGTCAGACTAATACGGTATTCCACGCTTTTGAAAATGACATTTAAGAAACAGTTACTGGATGTCCGACAAATACTGAATTTCCATTGGTCGATTATTGCAACCAACCAACGATCGGTTTCTTCGGTGTCTGTGGTTACGAATGCACAAAGCTATTTTCGACAGTCAAGACAGCCAGTGAACCGTCTTAGACGCCCAAAACAGGCGAAGACTTTAAAAGAAGAAGCGGCTGTAATAAGAAAGTATGCTACATCATACGTTCCAAAATAATTCGTGTCTTGTGCCTGGTTACCTGCTGTGAGAAACGCAACCGGGTTCACCTAAACCTGTTGGTGATTCGACTCATCCTAAAGGAGTGAGGAGTCAGGTGATATCTGGTCTGTTTTAATATCCTGTATTACATTCTATATCATGCGTAAACTTAAGTTACCACTAGCCTTCCCCACATACAAGTGATTTTTTGTACGATATTGTCAGTGCATCAGACGATGAATCGTCACTGAGGTGTCCCTAACGCAAGGCCGTGTTACTTGCCTCTGAAACATTATGGTAAAGCACACGGCAAAATGAGGTGACTGTATTTACAACCAAGAGGAAATCTCGTAAAAGTCAACAGAGAATCTATTGGTTCCCCTTGGTTGTTTGATCACAGGAGCCAATAATAAGGTATTAACTCTAGACAGCTCCCTACGAACGTAAAATAAACCCGTGAGGGGCCAAAATACCTCTTTCACCATGGTATCCTCTCTGTTGTGACAATTTAGTTATTGCTGTGGCAGTTAATTTGTCACTCAACCAAGCCGCTCAGAGTTAGAGAATTTGGTGAACTTTCAAAATGAAGTTAATGGTTTTATAAACTGCAATAATTCCGGTTGTTCGCCACTGAAGTGTCCGTTAAACTACAAAGTGTAAAAAGCATGGTGTATAAGATTTTATGACTGGGAAAAAAGCATTTAGAGTTTGAGGTCGTATGAAGGAAAAAACGAAGTGTTTATATTTAAAGTAATCCATATTCTCGTTTTTGTTGACGTATAATGCTCCAAGGAGCCAGACAAACCTTTCTGGAGGTTTGATTGCTAATAGGGAAGGTCTTCTCTCAAGAGGGAGACAACTATTTATCCAAAAAAATGCATTCACCTCCGGTGCCCCACAAAACAGGTCCATATTGACAGCCTGATGAGCTTGGTTTATGGTTAAGAGTGAGTCATCCGGAGAGTAAAAGATCCCACTGATTTAGACTATAGTCAGCTCGGTGTGGTGTTGGACAGCAGGTACTAAGTTATTCCCAGAATTCACCGCCGATGCCTTAGCCATTTAACTTATAGAGTTCAACGGTAAGAATTTCTAAAAATTATTCACCATAGTATGAGCAAAATCTTTCTCTGAAGGGACACTGCTACATGAAAAGAACTTTGTGATCCGTTTTGGAGATCGTATTTTATTGGTCGGTGAAAATAATATGCCGTGTCCTACGTAGCAACGCTACTCTGGTCTCTCTAGAGACGTAGTGGTCCCTTAGAGGGTTTAGTAATCTGGGATTATACTGTTGAAAAAATCCCCACCTATTTTCTTTGGCCAGCAGCACAATAAAACACCCACTCTCTAAAATAACTGAATGTCCCTAAACACACCGATTTAGGAAACAGCCGCTTCGCATCTGACCGTTATGCAATGCCTCCGACAGAAATGATGCACGCAGTATTCGAGTTGAGAATGAGATGAACCAGAGAAGTAAACCAACTTGACACGGTGAAAATTTGTTGTGATACTTTATGTTGTGCTGGATGGAGAAGAGAGTAATCTCAGAAATTTAAACATTGGATCATTAGTTCTCGGTGACACGACGTAAGCTGCTTAAAATATCATGTTGTGACAGTCAACGTTCCACTAGACAAATTATGTGGTTTTAGTAACTTGCTACTAATTTATCGCAAGTATTATGAAAGTAGAGTGGAGCAGTTGCGGTTTACAATAATGTCCATGATGGAAACCCCCTTAGGGAGGGGCGTTTTCGTAATACAAACAGATTTTCAAGCTCGGCGACTAGATCAACGCGTATCTAATCAGCAGTCACGCGGCTGTCTTGGTAGAAAAACTAGGAAAGCGTCGATCGTTCTGGAAGTGAAGCCATTCAAAGTGTAAAGATGTACGCCACTGGTAAAATATGCGAGTAGTATTTAGTCAAGTGTGAAAGCACCATCCCTGCATCTGATAAAATTTTGATATGGAAATTATATCACCGTTTTGCATTTTTCGTTCATTACTGTTTAGTATTCAGACAACGTTCAGGAAAGTCCAGGAGGATGCTTGAGAATGTTTGTATCAGATAGTTTATACCCGCCCAGTTCGTGCTGAACAAAAAATCACTCAGCACCAAGAGATGCTCTTCATTTCAAGGATACCAGGTTAGTACCTTAGGGTCAAACGTTGTGATACGAAATACGAACAGTTGCCTTTCAACAAGTAATATTTTAGATGCACTGGCTGCACAGTTCACGTATAGACGTACCTAAATATTAGACAGAATCTGAATGTAACATTAGATCATATTGTTAACATTCCCAAATTTGCTGGATATGATCGAAACAATTACTTGGTTTAGAGGGTCAATCTGGAACCCGGTAAAACATTTTTATTCTTTCACAATTTAAACTTTGCGTGAGCACATTAACTTTGCTCTTTTGGTGGTGTCCTAGGAACATGTAAAACAGGTAGAGTTGGTTTCCTTCAGCAGCCAGACTATTCTTTGTTTTACTCCATACCGTTGTCCTTGTTTCTTCACTACGTAGAATACGGAATTCGACTGGTTTATAAGACGGAAATTTGTGCCCAGCATTCATTTCTGTAGGACTTGCGTACATCTGTTCCCTCAGGCACGTCGCTTTCCTTATGACGGGGCATTCTTTCAGGGTGGCACATAGTCTGACCTGGAATCGAAGACAGACAGTCAGAACGGAATTACACTTGATCAGAAGTTATGCGATCAGGGTCTTTTCGCTATACTTGTGATTCCTAGTTGACCGGTGTTTCTGACCCGCGTGTTCGACAGTTGCGTGAACCCTGAAGTGTGACGGCACGCGGTAGGGCGCTATCATTGTCTGTCTTAATAGTGATACCTCGACTACTCAAAATACGAATGTCTCCTTCAAGCCCTTTCTGAACCCCGGGCTTACTTAAGATTGAAGAGCAGCAAAGTGTGACTGTATGGACTGTGGTCATACTGCCCCATATTTTTGCAGGCAATCAACATTACACGAAGACCATGCGCTTGAAAATATTGGGTGGCTAGAACATTTGAGTGGGCGGAACGGTAGACATCCGGTTTACTTTGAGCCAACGCCGAGACTGTATAGAGTCTAATTAACTTCGCTAACATGACTCAACCCAGCTCTCAGCAACTCTCACTTCCAGAGCCTGAGGAAGCGCCTAATAAGGTGACAGTTGAACGATGCTCATAGAAGCTCGGAATTTGAATATATTCCGGTGCACACATGATAGGTCCCACCATTTGAAGTTTGTGGGTCCCATATGGGCCCTGAAACTTAAAACTTGGGAGGTACAGGTTACATGTTTAAGCCGATCAGGCTGAAATCTCATTTTGCAGCCAGATGAAAACAGTGTTTTCAGGTGCTTTGAAGCTGTACTCACCAGATCCTACACTGGCAGCCGTTACCAAGCTGAAAAACAAACATTTTTGGTGGACGGCATGAAAAACCTCAACAACTGCAGATCAGCCAGTCAATGGGTAATGATATCCAAAGATTAGGTAAGTGTCTTTATCAGCGTCTTTATCCAAAAAGCGACAATGGCACTCACCATTAAAACAGCTGGCTTTCTTATGATGCGACGACAGACCAAGCAGTCTGTTAGCAGGGACCGCATCCCATACCGAGCGAGGACGCCTTCAGACAAAACGTGCCACTTGAGGTGACTTTCTCGATTTCCACAAATGGTCTGAGAAGAAAGTAACCATTGGATGAAATTGCATATAAAGATTTCATCGGTGATTATGATAGGGGGTTCAAAGTTGGAAGGAATGTTTCAAACATTTGCCTAAGCACTCTTCAATGAAAGCTGACTACCTTCAGACAAACCGAAATTCAGTATCGACTTGATCATCAAACAGCTGGATGTTAGCAAACCACCAAAGACGGGATGCCATCTGAAGTTTCTAAAACATATCTGGTTGGCAGTTTCAGTCGCCTTCAAAAATAGTTTTCTGGAGAAAAGAAGCCGGCTTCTGAGAATGCCGCATTTGAATCTCACTAGATTACCCCGAAAAGAAACAGGAAACGTAGTTGATTTTCAAGCTGTGTTTAGCTTTACTGGTGATCCTAGTTGACAGCCTCCTAAAGAATTTCGTGAAGCTCAGCACGGAGTATCACTCAGTAATGAAAGCCGATGTCTGAATAAATGGCGCTTAAACCTCTGAGCTCTATGCATGTTACGTGTGAAACATGACTGACCACTCTCAC
The DNA here is from genome assembly GCA_004794785.1 of Opisthorchis felineus. Classification (NCBI taxonomy): domain Eukaryota; kingdom Metazoa; phylum Platyhelminthes; class Trematoda; order Opisthorchiida; family Opisthorchiidae; genus Opisthorchis; species Opisthorchis felineus. Next base: position 777,534 of record SJOL01009160.1, on the reverse strand, counting down.
CGATATTCCGTAGATTAGCGCAAGAATGAAATTTATAGGCGTCTGAGAAATACACCGCCATCCAACTGGTACCTCACCCTGGATAGCGGATTAAAAAGACATCAAAAAAACTTCAACCATGTGCTAGGCAAACTTCACTGGGTGGTACTTTTAGGACCAGCGATCAGTACTGCAAAGACTACGTATTCCTCCACTCGTGTATATACGTGTGGTCATGGTTATTGGAAAAATTTAAAGAGATCACACATGTTCAGTTCAAGTACCACCATCATAGCTAAAGGACTGAAAACAGAAATCCAACGTCGGGTCGAAAGTGCCAGACACGCTTACATGCGGCTGAACTGTCTCACTGAGAATTAAGAACAACCTGTTCATAAGACTTTACATGACACGCCTCTTTGTTTGCATTTAATTTATTTCTGGTTCCTACAGGCACGAAGTATCTGGAGGTGAAAGTTGTTTTGTCCCTGAGTACGGGAAGTGCGTCACACAGCGAAAACGTTTAGCAATGAGGTGCAAGGCGGTTCAAGTAGTTGCTATGCCCAAACAAATTATGTCCACAGCATCCCGAAACAGTTGATGTTCCCCTTGGAAGACAAGTAGAGATGTATAGTTAAAGGCGATAAGGACCAACTGGGTTTTCACATGGTCTACGGATCCCATCCCTTTAGCCAAGGGCGAATTGCAGTGCTTGCGGACCTGGCAGTCAGTCACTACTTGTCAACAGTTCCTATCCAAGATTGCAACTTTAACTCACTTTTTCAAGACCGTTAGTTTTCCCACAGTACAACAGCACGGTTTCATTAATTATCGTGCCCACCAAATTACTCTTGCTATGATCCAGTAAATTCTAGCAGCTGATTCTGAATCGTACAAATTCTACGTAGCCGAACTCAGAATGTCGTGTCAGACCTTTCCGATAGAAAACATCGTGCAGTATGATGTACTTTGATGGTGGGCCAACGAAATTCGCTAACTTTAGGAGTTCGTACCAAAACAGAAGGCAGTTACATGGCCACAGAAACAGTGACGGAACAGACTCTCCAGAAAAAACACTATAACCACTGTAACTATAACCATTTACAATCGATTGTACGAAGGTGTAGGTAATTGCTTACTGTCAGATAGTTAACTCAAGCCCAGGTTTAGGTGAACAACCTTGAATAATCTGAGGCCATTGTAACGGTGAGGGAATAATCTTAGAGTTCAAGCCAGTTTTCAGTCATTTACTCATCCATGTTGGCTACAACCTAAGGCAAGAACCACAACCTCCCTTCGGAGCAAGTATACTTCTCTCAGCCGACAGTTTTGCTTGTGTTCGCTTTCAACCAAGACGGTGTTCTTGAATAACTAGATAGCCAACTTAGTCAACTACGTAAACCCTGCAAGGAAAGCTTTTCTTCAACCTACGAATACAGTTGCGGTTTGCTTAGCATTAACCTGCGGGAAGTAAAGTTTGTAGGTACTTCTGCTAGCGCGAGGAGGGCACGGAATAGGATGAAAGAACATGGGATGAGAAACATCTTCACGTTGGTTTTATGCTTGAAAAATGTTCCGACTTTAGTTATCAATATGGATCCCAGCAGTTTCATCGCCTTTCATAACGACAAGACACAGAAATCACCAAGCGGATGCCACTATTACTGCCCTGCTAGACCGTCTAGGTACAATCTCCCATAAATACTGTCAATGAATTGCGGAACGACTGTAGTTACGACGCCGGGATAACATCTGGATCCCCATATGTGCACTTTTGGCAAGAGAATGTCGTCCCAATGTCAGAAAACCTGTGATGGCATTCGCCGTATATCAGTCTCCGATTTTCATCTGACTCATTACGATCAGGCGTTACCGATATTCTTTGCTGTCGATGCGTCGCAAGGCAGCATCGTTAATTTCTTACTCCGCCAGCTTCTGGATTGAAATCGAAATGCAGGGGTAGTTCCCACCCGTTGAGAATAGCAGAAAAAACAGTCAAACTGACAACAAAGTTTAACTGCCGCTTTAGTTATAAATAGATCTCGTAAGATAACACATGGTCACAAACTCACGCTGTGTACGAAATATTAAAATTTATTATCGATTTTTGGCATAGAATCGGGGATTTTGAAGAACATTTTGCAGGAATATTGTCTCTTGGTCAAGCTGATGCATTGCCAAGACTGATTGCTGACCAAATCCTTAAGACACTAGATAAAGACATGGATATATATAGAATCGCCACGATCTCCGAGATTATGCAGTCTGCACTCCGGTTTCCGGTAATGGCAGACCCGGAAAAGTAAAAAGATACTTTTTGCAAGATATCATGGCTTGAACGCCCCCCAGACAACTGTGGTGAGCAGTTTCGAGAGATAAATCAAATTTTATCGGTAACGAATACATATCTAATCTTATCGGATCGGGTCGTGAACCCCAAAATTCTACAGCAAAAGGTTGTTCGACATTTCCAAGAACGGTGCCCAGAAGAAATACAAAGCTCACAGCTATGCTTGTTGACCACTTGTGAACCAGGATATTAGAATGTTGTTCGTTCTATCAAGTATAAGCTCATAAGTTGGCCATCCCCAACTATATCACGGTCTCACATTCTGTTTCATTTTGTCAGGTCTCTTGCTGTCCTAGTTCGTAAAGCTTCCTGCGAATGGTCCAAATGACGTATGCGATCACTCTCACGGTCTTTTTACATATGCACCATCTTTTGTCAGGACTGGATACACCACAAACGAATGCCTTTGACACAGTTTTTTCTGGCCCATTTTTCTGGAATTTGCAGGTAGTTGTTACCTAAACTGCGTCCAGCCCATTGGCACTCCCCAGCTTACGATCGGGAGTAAAAACGGGCAAACTGAACGTTTCTTTAGAAGACCTGTAAGACCGGAGAATAGAGGAATACCTAGGTACTCTGCAGGTGTTCAGTTTACGTAAGAAATGTTTGTGCCAGGAGGTTAACTTTTAATCTCAGCCTTGTTATTGAGCGCACAGAACACTAATGGATTGCTTCGAGTAGACTAGACACACCCTCCACCTTCGACTCGGTTGAAAAACGCAATCGCTCAAAATCTTTGAGTATCCTACCGGCTACACACCACTGATGAACCTACAGTCAAAACAGTTTCTGCACCAAAAACTCGAAGGTTCGCGGCACAGATCCCAGATCCCAGATCCCAGCAGCCGCGCAGACTTGAGGTAAACCCATGACGCCTAAGGTACACAAATCGAATTTTAAGTTATCTCCACTTATGAGGACAGATTTGTTAGCCAGACTTGGTTTACTCTGCCAAATGTTATCTGTATTTATCTGAAGCTGTTCTCATCATTCACGCCTTCAAACGGTTCATCCATCGCTCAGCACGTGACTGGGTTCACATCACGGGATCGGTTAATTTATCCCTCCTTTGTGCACTCCCATACGTGTCAAAAAACAAAACAGAACTTCACGTTCCAGTCACTGTCGTTTAAACAGTCGTTCTGTTGTCCTGACACAATTATTCTGGTGATTTCACACCAAAGGAATGAAGCATTGGATTTGAGTTTCGCTCTTATTAGAGTTCATGCTTGAACAATGCAACTGATTTTCCCGACACAGACGCCGACCCAGTAACTGTCCTGGTTGTTTCGATCGACTGAGCCCCAGTCAGGTAGAGCCACGGACGCTTAAAACCTGCTGTTGGTGGTTGCAGGAACTTCCCGCCTACTGTGCTTCTACTGTGTCTTAAGACGTTTTAGTCAGTGGTGGGAGTTGACAGAAAAACCACTAAGCACCCAGACTTGTTTGAACGCCCCATTTTTAGCGACCAATAAAAATAAGACTCGGTGACAATTAGGCTAAAAGCGATTATGCAACCGAAATGCAAGCTCCTTGAGTTTCCTTATCAGTCAGGAAAACTCTTCTTGCCAAATTCATCTGTGACTGCTTCCAACGTCTACTATCAGCCCTGTTTCGCTTGACTGGCGGTAAATAATTTATTCACTATTATACCATCTACCAATACTTTTCTTATGCGATTGTAACGCTTGTGATTTGTTGTTCCTATACAGATTGGAAAACCAAAACCGAGTAGAGGGTTAACTGATTGACATTGTGTCTAGTTAGGTATTTTTAGTTTGTCTGTAACCTTCATTTGGCTCTCAGGTGCCTTTCACAGTCGAGGACAATGAAAAAAACGTTTCTGTTGATGTGAGGGCATTCGGATATTTTCCTTCTAGCTTTCCTCCTGTAAGTATAGCCAATATGTGCCCAAAACCCAAGCAGCACGGTACAGCTATTTTGTCCTTACTGAGGATCATCAGTGGTACGAACCCCCAGAGAGAATCAAACTCGTAACCTTCCGGTTAGTAGTAGAAGACTAAATCATTTGGCCATGAGCGGTTGATCAGTAATGTGTTTCACTCGCGCTTAAAATATAGTACGTATTCACATTAAGTGGTCACATTCTGAATTTCTTCTTGAGTGATATCTTCAGTGGTGGAAGGTTTACGTGAGTTGTGAGTTATCCTTCTCTCTGAGCTACTCACAGATTGTTGATAGTGTGTTAGAACCTCCATGGATGTTCATGAGACGCGCACTGCTGATAATTCCCAATAAGGAAAATAAGTTCTGTACGAAGCTTCTCGACTTTTTGACACAGAGTGACTGCACTTACAGGATGAAAGTTCAGATTAAAAATAAACTAACTAAATTATGTCCAGTACTTGTAGTGGGTGGGCCAATATTAGATGTACCATCCCGTAGCCACCTGCGCATTATTGGTTACGGGATATACGTCCTTGGAAGAGGTTGGCTCTACAAAATGAGCACAGGTTGTATGTGGACCGAGATGCACTGTAATGGCACATCATATCCTTCATTAAGCGGAAATCTCTACGACTGCTGTATACAAATCTAAACCTTTGGGGATATCTTACGAGTGTAGCTCGAGGATTTCAACTGTCTGGTATAAGCCTCGGCCAGTGACCTGTCGGATTTTATCTCATCTGACTTGCAACCACCCAGAGATTCTAATTTGCTGAGAGCTTGGGTTGCAGATGGGGAACTGGTGCATGTTTCTTAGGTTTTTGACAAGGGAGAGGCTTCAGTGACAAACGTTTCTTAGCAAACTTTTTGCATGACTGTCGAGCGAACCGTCTTTTGACGATTTCCTGCATTATATGAGCTCAGTCAAGTAGCTAACATACTGGTTGTCTGAAATGATTTTAGCCGAACCAGCTATCTAATCCCTTGGAAGAGGGGCGTGTTACTGGTGGGCCTGCGGCTTGTAAGTGCTCGCCGAAGGTCACAGGACTCGTTCCATCTATGCCCCATTCATGCATCCCAAGTAGGTCACAAAGCACCAAACAGGTGAGCCCTGTAGAACCTTATTTTCAAAACTGACGTGAAAGCAATGAGCTACTTTCCCTAGTTGAAGGTTTGATACAATCACAAGTTTGTTCCAATCTGGGTATTTTGAATCGCTTTCAGTTACGTCTGCTCGATGCTGTGGCTGATAAATAAAACAAATTAAAATACTCCTTTAGCTGTAACACCCTTTCGTGCGTAGCTGCCAACCAAGGGTTGAGATACTGCCAGGCTTCCGAAACTAGACAGGATCAGTTAAAATGAAGAAGTTGAGTTCGAACCAAGGACCTTCCGATCGATGTGTTCGCACCCTAATCGCTGAGCTTTCTTGAACTACAGTTGATAAGTGAGACCCGTTATACCAGGAAACTTGCCTGGATTGCATGAGAACTTCTGAAAAACACGAACCAAGATTGCACCTTAGAGTATTCACACCCAGCTTGGGTGGCGCATCAATCACCATGCCTTCTTTGATTTGGTACTGCTCCAGACCACCGAAGCTAAACGACAAGTGAACAAACGCAATAGAACATACAAATTGGGTGACAGCCGATCAACAGTTGAACTTGGAAAAAGTTTTGATGTATTTTTGAGACTGAAAGTACATCTCTGGACACCTCTTTCCTGGTAGAAATGAGGGCTTATTTGGATGAGACATACACATACAGGTAAAGTTAATGTGAGACATGATGAGATGCAAACTTAACTGGAGGGTTACTGGAATATACAGAAGGTCGATCCAAAGACGAAAAGGTCAGTGTGTGAATTCGCTAGTTTTCGACCCATTTCGACACACAAGAGAGAGGTTTTAGATATTTTGGAGATTCAGTCTCACGCCATTTTGACAATATGCCTGGGGCGTTTCTCGGTTGTTGTTGTTCAGGGCTTTATGGACCTGTTTGTTGAGCCTGACATCAGAAACCGTGCGGTGATGAAGTCCCCTTGGCTGATAGCGGAACGCTTGCCGTCCAATCACTAGGCCCGATGAACAGATCAACATTTATCCGACCAGCATTTAAACATGCTATTCAATGGTAAGTGCCCCTCTCTGAGGTGAGCCGGCTAACCCTTTCCGCTTCACAGAACTATAATCCGTTTGATCGGATGCTTTGTGGAAGGTGAAATATGCGTCCCGTTCCAACCACGGAACTACTGACTGATAGCTTGATTTTTGCCTACGTGGACGTCAAAAGTGAAATTTAGCCTGGATTGTGTAGATTCACTTTGGCAGATAACCTCTTGCTCGCCCTTCCTTCCACGGGTTGATGCATCCCCGCAATGGTTAACCGCCACGAGTCGTTGATAAAAAATGTGTTCTACTCTCTCACTTGGTCTGAAAATAGCCACCAGAATTAGTGTCAAAATAATATACTGTGAGTGGTACTCATTTGGATAGGTGGGAGCCTGGGAAACACTTTTCTTCTGTTTTTTTTTTCGGCTGCGGTATATTTGTATTCTTTTTGCATTAAGGCACATCAGTGAAATGAAATGGGTCTTAACTTTTTGTTGAAAACAAACTTAAGGAGTAGAATGATCAGCGATAAGTTGTTGCGTTTGTTGTAAAAGCATGCGATAATCTCAACGAAAGAGGTGATGATGAAACGAGTGGGTACGTCACTGGATATCTCCCGGATATAGCTTGGGACTTACCCGTTTTCAGTAGAACAGAATCATCATCATCATCATCATCGTCATTATCATCATCATCATCATCATCATCATCATCATCATCATTGGGTGTAAAAATTGCTTGCTTGCCATGCGCGATAAGCACTACGCCCTGCACTAAAAACTTCCTAAGTGAGCCATTCATACAGCCGGAATGGGGATTCTGATAACAGCCACTGACTGAAGCCCGAACCGACCAGCATTACTGAAGAAAACAACGTCTTGGTATTTTGAACTACTAGGAAAAAGAGGGTTTTTGGCCGGACGAACAGCTTACTTCAACCCATTGTGAGAGTTTCAGAAATGACACAGCAACCTCCGTTCTTGATATCATCAGCCTACCTACAACAGCCGAAAGAATCAGGACGGGTCAAGTCAAGGACATAAAGGATAAAACCGAAGATGAGAATACTCACGTCTTGTTTCGAGCATGGTGAGAACGTATGGTTACTTACTTACGTAGGAACCTAAACCAGGTTCGGTTGGCGGAATAGTCTGTTATGACCTTCATTATCCCGTCCACAGCTGTAGCAGAAGACCTTGATTGAGACTGTCCGAGTAAAACTGCACGTTTTCGGCCCTCTGTCGAATAACGATGAGGTGAAACATGCCCGGCAGTTTTCAGTGTACATTGAAATTGTTTGTACCCGGTATGAACCCTCTCAGCGTCAGTGATATAAAACATTAATTAACTCTAGAGGCACCAATGTGCAGGTAATCGGTCGAAGATTCTGGGGCACGTTCTTGAGTATCGAAGTTGTTTTTGCTATGCTTTGGCAATCAGATATTTTCCTACAGATGAAAGGCTGACTGAACAGGTATTCACTGGGTTCGCTTGGTATATCCGTGAACACAACGTGAGCACTAGAGTGGGATATAACACAGGTTCCAAAGCTTCGTTTGGCTTCATTCTGTACACCTTGCCATGTAGCACACAATTCTGGAACCGCAAAAGCTTTCATGGATATGTTGAACCAGTCATCTCGTAAATGGGCTGGTCTGGACCAAAGTCGCTCGCTTAAAATTTGAACACAATGGTATGAGCTGCCGGGGAGCTGTTCGTATATCACGACGCTGTTTAGTGCTGGGCAAAGTGTCAAAGTAAACTGTTTACAGCCGATGGCTTTCTGCTTCCGTCTAGCTCATTGGCCACCTAATTTCCGAATATTACCTGATGCTTCAGCAAGGGAAGTAGAAATCCGTAGTCGAATACATCCATTTGCAAACTAATTTGGTTTTCGCGGGAGATTTGAAAGAATCCAAGCTGAATCTGTCTTTTGCGATATCCTTCAGCTGAATGAGAAACACAAAAGTCGCTTCAGGTTCCAGTTGGTACGATATTCGAGATATCGTAGTATAATTTCTTGAATGAAACTACTCACAGGACTGCTGAAAACTCATCGACAGCCTAAGAACGGTTTTATCTTTCTTGGAGTTCATCAAGTAGTTATAAGCGAGAGATTCAGGTAGATTTCAGTTGAGTTTCCCGTGAAATCCAAACTGGCATTCAAGTAAGTGTATTCATCAGCTTTCATGCAATTTGTGTTCAAATAAAACATAAGGTTGACGGAAACTCAGGGACTGCACCTACTTGATGACCCCGAAGAAGGGAGGAACCGGTTGCGGGCTCACAAACAATTCTAAGAAACCTTGTGAGTGATTCCCTTCATGAAATCTGCCGTATTTAATAAAGCTGAATCCGGAAGATTAACAGAGGTGGGAATAGCCTGCACATGGTTACAGTGCACTGAGAGGAAACAGTCCTAGTTGAGTCTTCATTGGGTCGGCTACCAGTCCATTTCGGCAACCCCGAAATAATTCCGACTGTGTTCGGACAGTTTGATCTGGCGTTTTTCTTGGCAAAGGATACGAGTGCGTTGATATAGAGATCCAAATGAGGTACGCATGTGTGCAGTGAGGTTATTCGTTTCAGTGTACTTAGCTAACTCCCAGATGACTCTTTCGTTTATGATATTTAACTAAATTTGCTGTATAAAGACCGTCTTATGTTTTAGTTGGTACGATATTCGAGATATCTCTGTATAGTTTTCCGAAGGAAACTACTCACAAGTTTGCCAAAAACACACCGATAGCCCGCAAGTGGTTTTAACTTCTTGGGACTCATCAGGCAGGATCATTCTCCTAGTTTTCCTCAACCTCATTTTACTTGAACCCAAATTGTCTAAAATTTGCGAACTACACTTATCTGCATACCAGTTAGGCTAATTTGCAAATAAGTGCACTTCGGCACTTGCGTGCAATTTGTTGTTCACGTAGAACATAAAGTTGATGGAAACTTAAGGACTGAGCCTACCTGATGACCGAGAAGAAGTACATAAACGGCGATGAACTATCGGATAGTTTCAGCAGCCTTGTGAGTAATGTGGTCTATCGAAGAAATGCTGTTTACACAAACAATCAAGTTTTGTAGGAATACACAAACCCTTTTAATCAAAGGCAACCCGGAAAGAATTAGATAGGTTCTCTGTCATGATGCAGGTTAGAACTTTCGCAGAAGCCATCACGGTAGCGAGAAAAATACAATAAGGAGAATTACTTACTCCAGTAGTGTACGTGCCCACAAATAAATGCGAGCGGCATTTACTTGAGAAGCGACGTTTTTGCTTTATATCAGGGGACAGGTAAACTGTACATTTTTGCAAACACATCTACTTACTTAAAGACGTCACCATGTCAGACGTGAACTAAAACTAGACAGCAGCCTGGGCTAGGTCGTACTGAACTCTGTACTAAAGTGGACATGAAACCACCCTTGTTGAAACCGAATTGCCCCATCACTCCAGAGTCTTCTGCAACTCAGATAAACTGGTATTCAGTTACGATAAGCTGACTTCACCAAATGTGGCCGGACGAAGCGAAATATATCATCCGTTTTTACCTAATGAGCTGATATCCTTGCAGTTCAGTGTTTTTTTCATACGCTGATGTTCAAGAAAGCCGGGATTTTATTTAACATAAGAGTTGTTAGCAGTCAACCACCGATTGATGGCCCAGCAAGGGGTGAGCACATACCCACGACGTTCTATCATAAAAGTGACCTTGAAACAGATTGAAGCGAGGAGTGAATTTGTCTAGGAATTTCAGAGGTGTACAACCCCGGGCAGTTTCAAGGTCAGTCGATTTTCATGACAGACGTGAAATTAGTCGATTGATGGCGAGTAGTTTGACGTTGTAAACCTAATCAGGTCCCGTTCACAATTTCTGTTCATTTTAGCTAAACAACACAGATCGACTTTCGAAAGACGTTCGCCACCAAATTTTCGAGTTGACTGTATGCATATGAGTAGCGTATAATTTTTTGCACACCACCGATTCACCTTCCATGTACTGACAGATTACAGTTACAACTAACAGACTGCAGTACAAACTTAATAGTACCGGACGAAAATAGGAAGGAATTTGCAAGGTTTGGATGATCAGATTGATGGTGTTTCCTAACAACTGACCCTTGTGAGCTGAGAGCTCTTCACGCGCACCTCACATCGTATTGTTGGACAAATGCTGAATATGAGATTAACTTGGGCAAAATCCGGTTTCCCCCGATGTTTTGCCTGAAGGATTTAGCGCTGAATTTGTCATGATTAAAAGGTTTATTTTGACAGCCAAAAAACGTTGATTTTACTGGACAGTCATAAGGTTAAATAGAGAGGAAAGCATTTTGTTTATTGGATAAAGTTTGGTGAAGCGGACCGGTGAGTGAAACAGATTAAATCACGGACAGAAAAAATTGATCCACATTAAACCTCCCCAGTATTTTTAAAATTAAGCTTGCTTATTGAAATGATAAGTGTTTTCAAGTAAAAGTTGAACTATTTGATATAAATGGCATAGGAGACTGCTCAAAATCTGTAGATAGCCTGCGACCGTTTTCGCTTTGTATAGAGCTCATCGAGTTAGCGTAAACCCAAAAGCTGCGAAAAACTATCCCTGAATTAAACAGCAATTTGCTTAAATGTTAGCTTTTGAGCTCAACTGCCAAATGGGACTGCTAGAAGAGTATAGCCAAAAAAGTGCCTCGTATCCCATAGAATTCCTCACAATCTGCAGCACACAGGCTGCCTCGGGATTCCACTGCATAAACTCTTTATAGTTTCTCTTGTTTTGTACGAGCAGTATCGAGCGGTTTTCAAAATCCCTGTTTCCTTTGAGTCCCCAGTTACATTAGTTTTATCAAATGCAAAACCAACTGCAGTGATTCATAGAAGCTACAATATTTAATAATGCCAATGGAGCAAGTAGAGCCTTTGCGGCTTGATAAGCTTCCCTATTCGAAAGACCGCCTTATCCATGAAGGATCGTCACATCTTCATTCATTTGCAAAGGGATTATTACAATTATCGCCATCCCTATTGTCCTAAAAAAAATTTAAAAAAGGGAGTAAGATGTGAGGTTGTTTAACCCCCCATCCCTCATAAGGCTTCAAGAGAAACGGACAACGGCTTGTCTAAAACACTAAACTATTGAATTTATCAATTCTGAGCAAGGTTTTGACTTCCGACAGTATTACTGAGGTTGGCCCATTATCCAGGCAAATCATGCTAAACATACGTTCAGTGCATGATAACAAGCAATTTTTAGCTTAGCGGTCGTTGCAAAAAGTGACAGTATGCTCGCCACTTTGATCGGATACGTGCCTTGACCTGTGACACCCCCAGTTACTTTCAAAAGAATGGCGCTGATGTCTACCAAGAGGTCGCGTAGGACCGAGATCAGTAAGGTTGAAGACACTTGGAGTAAAGCCACATCATGGCCTGCCGCCGCGAATGGTTCACTAGTTTGAGTAACTCTCGTTTTGGAAGGTGACGGATTTGCACGTGTGTAGAACATCTCATCTAAACTGAAGGGCTTATCCGTCTTCACTGATCTATACAGTATGCTTCAAAACTTACTGCTCACTTACACGCCAAGTAATCACAAATTCACAGCCGTCAGCTTAACTCCACAATGATCCGAATACAGCGGTAGTCAGATATTTGGAAATCTTTCACAAATTCACGTCGTGTTTGCTACCAAAAAGGAGAATGCATCTACGCGTTTTTTATGCACGCGGTGCAAAAGTTCATAGAAATTTACTTTTGATGCGATTGGATGGACAAATTAGTGACCGTTGCTTGTTCCAATTCAAACAGTGAATGGGAAAGCAGCCGAAATTTACGACGAAGGAATGCAAACATACAAGTGAGACATCTCCAATTGTAGTGAAGGCTTACAACACTGTTTCCTGTTAGCTATAGTGAACTGTGGGCTTGTCCCCAACATATGGCCACTCTCCAAGAGCGCCGAAGACTCCCTTTCTATGGTGTCATCTCCTCATTGGAAGTAAATGATTATTGCAAGGAATTGATTGTTCAGCCAAAAGCCTACAGAATGGTACATTACAGAATTTTGTTTTGCACTGTTTTCCAGCCGAAGCTGTTTTGGACGTTTATATTTACAAATGTGACAGATATTTTGTGAAACTCCAGGTATATTGCTTTTCGGAATAGACGTTACCACATAGATTTTGGTGGTTTTAAAGACACACGGAATCCGGGTCGATAGTTGAATGGTGCATTTTGAAACTGGTTCTCGAATTTTCGTGGTTGAATTTCGATCACAGGCGGTTGTTTTTGGGACTGGATGGATGACATCCTGAGTCACTTGACATCGGCTGCTCGTATGAATTCTCAAGTGAATCTATTCCATCCTAAACTTGAAGGACTGTTAAGACCGCAATCACTTAAATGCGGAGCATCGAGTCTCCTAATTTTATGGTAGTGCTTTTGATAGTACCGTTTATTCTGACGGCGCGTCATCATCATCATTGACAGTAAAACCAGGCGAGGACACAGCCTTACGTCCATGCCAACTTATTTGAGTAAAACCTCATAACGGAAAGAGGAAAAAGACGGGACAATGAAGAGGAACTGGCGCTAACCTATGGTAAACATTCAAGGTGCCTACATCTTCAACACTCAGTCAGACAATAGGGATAGAAAATGATAGCCTGAGCGCCACAGAGATTGACTCGACGGCATTTTTTTTCAGTGTCTCTAGTCAAGTAGTGGAAGTGCCACGTTGACCACATCCTGGAAGGCGAATAACACCAACGGTACCCAAACTTTTCGTTATATCCTTCAATCCCTTCTGTCGTGTCAAATTCTGGCAAGGGAAACTACGCTGTTCTCGGGATACGCAACACATGGCCCCGTCCATCTTAGCTTGCATTGGGTGAAGTGCCATATACTCCACCAAACACCCGTTTCCTTTCCGAATTCTCTGGTTTTAGCGGATTCCAACTATATTCCTAAGATGTTGATGGTCAAAAGCCTGAAGGTACCTCATATCTGATGGCACAACCCTGGAATGACATCAAATTCGTCCAATCCCAACTCACTTTTGGCACTCACGTTTCTGCGTGCACTCCTGTAGTGAGACTTCTTGATCCCAGATACCAACTCCTGCACCTTCTGGAGGACGTAAAACACAACGAATGCTTGAACTCATCACCTGTTGACATGTTGGGCTAGATGGCAGCAATGTACTTTTAAAGACCATCCTTGAAAATACCACAATTGTACGTGGAACTTCTGATGAGAAAAACAAATGCATACCTAACTACTCTACTACAGTTGAGTTCTATCAGTGAGGCCAGCCTAAGCTAAAAAAACCGTGAAGCACAGTACAGTTATTTCATTCTCATTAGGAATCACCAGCAGTGCGCATCCCACAAAAATCCACAGACTTTCGAACCTACAGCCTTCCGACCGGTAACGGAACAGTTTACCGTCCGGCCACGGGTGGCTGATCAGCAGTGTGATTAGCTCACATGTAGACAGGATATATCGCCACTCACCCTTTAACTACAGAAGCCACGTCACGTGGTCACGTTTTGGACGGATTTTATTATATAGACATGTGATGCTATTATGAAGCTTGCACGTATTGCCGGTTGACGCCAGCTATTTGATAATAAACCATTATTTGTTGCTGGTTTTCGTCTTTAGGACTCTCCTGTATACTGACCATCAATAGGCTTTTGCGTGCTGGCCTGCCGATCTTATACCCTCGGGTTTATATCGGCTGTGTAAAATCTATACATGCGCAGGCGTCCAGTAAGTCACGTCCTGTTGAGATCCTACCTATCCATGCATCTGCTAGATGACGTAGTTCCAAATTCTATCGTAGGTCTGCAGGAGCTTTGTAGAAAGTCATTTGGATCACTTCAGCGACACTTTGTAGACTCAGTCTGCTTCCCGGCTAGTTCCTCACTCATCCTGTAAGGCGTGGTTCTACCGTCTGCAGTTAGGCAAGTCAACAATTTTTTTGGTGACAGTTCCTCGACGTTTCTCTCCTAGTTTTACGAATTTAAGGGTGATATTTGCAGCGTTCCTAGGAAGTAAGAGAAATCAAACACATGTGGCAGTCTTATGATTGCGATATGGTCTCATCGGGCAAATGCACACAAATAACATAATGGTTTTAGGAAAAAGCAAACTGCAATACCATTAACCAATTGGTCAGTCAGTCAATAAAATCGTTCCACAAACCGGAGATCTATCCATGAAGCCACCTTTACCTGGGTGATTGGTGGGCTCTGGCAGAGTAGCGCTTCCACGTGACGTTTTTGGTGATAAAGGGTTGGTTCTCTTAGTTCAATCGTACTTTCTTTGGCTGTTGTGAGTGCATTATGTCGGACGGCCCTGGAATGATTTGGTCGTAGTCGTTAGATCGTACTGAATGATTTGACCGGATTGTTCCGGTAGTCGTAACTGCCACGTGGTATGGCGCGTCAGAAGGTGTGCAGATGAGTCGTTTGCATAGATGAGTCGTGAACGGGCACGTTATCCTCCCATTTAATGTTGAGTATTCGACGACTACTGAAAAGCTTCCTCAAGCACGCGGCAACAAAATTCCTCTTGAGAGCAGTAATCAGCCAACCCGCTATCATTTCAGAGGCTCCAAACATGTACATAGGGGTTCAAAATACATCGGTATCTTTTCTGTCGAGTGGCTGCGTGCTCTCATGTGTCACAGCATGCATACTTAAAACTAATCATTCTCCGTCACAGTTTGTGAAATGAGGCGCAGTGCGTCATCGGTGCGTCATGGGAGTTTATGAATAGGCTTGAATAGTCCTTTCAAACTAATAGTATAATGCACCACCTTCTGAAGGAAGTGGTGTGATGGAGAATGGCTGTCATTCACCAATAGTTTACCTCCGGATGACTCGGCAGGGAAATCGATTTATGGTAATTCACGTACTTTATCTCAACCAGATAGACGTCACTGGTGTACTGCCTACCTACGTTGTCCTTAATGTTGCCATCAAATCAGCATCACTCTTCAGGGCGATTTACTGCAGGTTCTGACTTTGTCAGTGGAATGTCTCTCTTCTATGAGTACCCTCTCACCACTCTGTGAAGACACCGTCGTTTTCCCTCGATGAGCGTCGAGAATGTGATGTCGGCATATAAGTAAAACAGATAAATAAAAGATTGGACTGTAATACTTGATGAATATTCCCTCTGATGGAGAAAGTGGTGTTTTCTGCCCCAAGCGATTGTTGGCGAACGGTTGCTGGGCGACAGGCCATGACGTGGTAAAGTGAAATGAAAGCAGCTACTGTTGTGGGCCTTTGTGTCTTCCTGGCTGCGACCCACGTGATCTTACTTGTACGTGGCTTAAAATCCTGCACCACACGATCGATCCGAGTTGCGCCCATGCTATTATTTCCTAGCTGGACTGCATAGCTAGAGTTCGTCTGTCGTTGTGCGCTGGGTTTATGTAGGGTGAGGTTCGCAAGCAACGCTAGGTTGATCATGTTGATGGCGCCTTACTTTGACAGAATGCTCAAATGTGTTTTGGTTTAGTGCTGTCCAAAGTTGTAGGTTCCCTCTTCTAGATCGTCTTCCTTAATGTCTCTTCGCACTAAGTTCCTGGCCTCATAGGGGAAACTACTCGCAAGGTTGCCCAAAACTCTTGAACAGCCCACAACCGGTTTCACCCTCCTTTTACCTTTCCACTCTTTACAAAGACTTCCATCCCTCTTTTATAGTAGTCAAGCACCAGTCTGCATTGCTGTTTTATTATTGTCAATGATGATGATTATTCCAGATCTGTATATCCGGCCATCAGTAATTCAGATTACCAAGTACCTTCACTTTGTTGGAATGTGCAAGAAAACTTGGAAGCCACATTCTTTAAATCATGGCACAGTGATTGAGGTTTGTAGACCATTCTAAGCGCTCGATGTATCTCATCAGGCAACTGGACGAAGCAAGTGGAAGCACGTGAGGAGTTTTTCTTCTTTCACCCTTTTTTAACTTTACCTTTCTTCTAAATCGACCATTTTGGAAACATGAGGGGGTATGGACATTTCCGCTATCCCACTTATGTCGTTTGGATACATCTCATGTCAAATGAAATCACACAAGATGGCGACAGAAGGGCCAGTTCGAAATGAAAGTTGGGATGAGCTGTCCCAATTGACTAGTAAAGACAGAATGGCGCTCTTGCTTGACAACTGTACCTTATTGAGACGATTTAGCTAACTACTGAAATTGCCCCTGGTTATCCAGGGTCCCAAAAGCTTGAGGTGTATTCCATTCCTAAACTGGGATACTTTTGTTTTTTGAAGCATTTGGGACTCGTACTCACGTGGCTATGCAGTCACTATGACAGCATCTTTTACCATACGGTCACGATTTGTGACGGTCACTGGAATCTTTTCAATATGAGAAGGTTTATAGAAGGACACAATAAGATTTGAGGCATTTAAGGTCTCCAAAGCGCAGTGGCTTACAACATTTTGGAAGCTGAAGGTTTTTGTGGTCTTTTCCAGACACGGGGGCATGGTATAATATGTCTAAATGAATGGCACGAGGAGATTTGAACGTGAAGTCATCAAAAAGCCGAGAAGCACTGTAAAGCTGTTTCATCCTCATTGGGAATTATCAGCAGTGCGCATCTCACGAAACTCCTATGGAGTCTCAAACTCACGATATCCCGGCTTGTAATTTAAACACTCAACCTTTCGGGCACGAGCGGCTGATCAGCAATGTGTTTAACTCACACTTGAACAGGATATAGGGCTACTCGTCCTTCAATCACGGAAACCACATCACGTGGTCACGTGTTGACTAGCTCCTCGAGTGACAACTTCTCAGATGGAAGTTTCATCTATCGTGTGAATCTAATTTTCATCTGACCTACATATTAATGGTCAGTAGTGTGAGGAAATTTAGGAGTTTTAACTTGTGATTTCTTCCTTTAAGTGAAAGCAAATTATGCTGAAAAGTCGCGAAGCACTGTGCAGCTGTTTCCCCTTTATTGGGAATCACCAGCGGTGTTCATCCCACAAATCTCTATTGGGTTCGGAACCCACCAGCTTCAGGCTAGTAACTGAATATTTGACAGTTCGGACACGAGCGGCGATTCAGCACTGTGCCTAATTCGCCTCTGAACATGATATACACTCACGTACTTGAAATCACGTGGAACTTTCATTCGTCGTGTGAATTATCCCTCGACCTGAGCTAGTTATTTTTTGTAAACAGTACGCGGAGATTTGCAGGATTCAGTTGAGGTTTTTGTCATACAAGACTGATTCCACTCACGGGACGAAAATCTGGATTTAACTACGAATTGCTGATGACCAGCAACGCTCAACTTAGAAGTATTTTTTCCAGATTATTCTTCGTTAAGCCGAAGATTCAGCCCAAGGCTCATTTAATCTTTTACATTTACATGAACTTTGCATTTTTAGAAATGCGCTAATAGTCAAGACGTACTTGGATTGTCAATTGCCACGTTGCGCTTCTGGCACTTCCTTCATTGTCTGATAGAGGAATGGGCCACACAATAGTTCCTAAAATGCCAGACCGCATGTTTGGCACTGTCCATGCTCTTAGTCCCAGGTCTCAACGGACATTCCGTTTCAGGCTCAGTTTTAGAAGATGAGACTACTCATATGTTACTGAAAGCCCTTTGACAGTTCACGGCCTGTTTCTTCCTTCCTGGAGCTGAGTATCATAACCGAGTTTTTGTCAACCTTATAACACAATTTTGCTTGTGATGTTCTTTAACCAAATTTGCTATACAAAAGCCGCCTCACGTGCCAGTTGGTACAATATTCGAGTTGTCACCGTATATTTTCTTGAGAGAACATTACTTCCATGGCTGCTGAAATAACAACAAATCCAAGGGGAGGAGTTTATTGAAGGATCCTGACAGAAAGAACAATCGAAGTTATCGCCCAGGTGGCTATTACTACTCAAGTGAATGTATCTCGTCAAATAGGTACGATTTCGGTTCAAGTATAACATAAACTTGACGGAAACTCTTGAACTGCGCCTTCCTGCTGAGCCCCAGATAGCGCGAAACAGGTCGTGGGCTGTCGAAGAGTTTTCAGAAAAATTATGGGTGGCTTTGCTTCAAGAAACTATACCGCGATATCCCAACTGAGACACAAGCCGGACTTTCTGTGCCAAATTCAGGCTAGGAATATCGTGAACGAGAGATTGAGCTTGGATTCACTTGAGTCTCTCGTGGAAAACAAATTGGTGCACAAGTGATTGCATTTGGCCACTCACTATCATCATGCCTACCCAGCAGATCTTTGCAGTAAAACTGTTTCCCTCAAGGCGGCCGTGTCAAGGACTTTTTTCAAACTGTTCTTTTCAATCTCCCGAACGAACATCTTGGACGTCTTGCAACACCCTTTCGCTGCGTAGCTGCCATGTCACGAGAGCTGGAAGCGGCAGGAATGAGATACTGCCATGCAGCCCAATCATAAACGGGGACAGTGGATATGTCACGGTTGGGTTCAAACCACCAACCTTGTGGTCATTAAAATAGCGCCTGAACTACCTCAAGCTGAGCTTGAACCTGAGCATTTCCGCAACGTAAAAGTTGCACTCCCCACTGTTGTAATGTGCAATCGTTCCAAACTTTCTCTACACGAAGGAATTTTTGCTTTTCTGCACTAGAGCTCGCACGTTGATGTTTCAATGAGTTTGCTGTATCTGCTAACATTAAGCACAATCAAGGTGTCCCAGCTGTTTGTCTCTTCTACAGCAATACCATACGTGCTAGGTTTATTCAGCCGACAGACGACAGGATGTGTCGCGCTTCCTGAAGGCACAGAGTTCCCGTCTCCAGTAAGCGTAGGATGCATTTGTGTGCTTATTACTTCTGGAATTAATGGGCTTGACAGCATTTCTCGCCCTCACACACGGATTTGCTCCTAATAGCGTGTTTTGTGCATCAAACCGGAATTAACAATTGATTTGCAGAGAAAGATTTCGCATGAGTGGTACATCATGATTTCAAACTGTTCATTCCATAAAAATCCATCGACTTGTTATGCCTTTGAGTTAACCAGGCAAGCTGCAGTCCGATGGATGTTCCAAGTCCTTTTTTGAAGAAGCATATTCAGGAAATGCGGAATGATTTTGAAATGCGCGCCACACGGACTTGACGTACAGCGTGACGGCACCATTCACTCAGTGGACCATAGTCACTTTGTCATCTTCACAGATACAGCAATCGACAGTGCATTCAAAAGTGCAACCCACCTGACGGGCCGACTGAGATCTTCAAGCTTGACTGTCTTTTAATAGCTTGTGAAACAAACAAGAAATATATGGTATTCTACTTTTATCCGCTATCACTCACACTAACTCAAGGGACTCAGTTTACGTAATATGTGCGCTTTGGTCAAGATCCGCATAAAAATAAGAATGAACTGCTTAAAGGAAACTACTCACAAGGTTGCTGAAAACTCTTCGACAGCCCACGACCGGTTTCGCCCTTCTTGGGGCTTGTTTTGAGTTGCGGATCACAGCATACTTCGAACAAAACTTATTGCAAAATCGTTCACCTGTCTACGTAGTGGTTGCAACTTTTGGAGCAATGTATCATCCTTCAGTCGTACAGCGTGAAACTTTACGCATTCATCAAACAGTGACATGCGTGACAGATGGAAAACATCAGCGAAAAACACTGATTGTTTCCTCGGAGCGGTGAGGTGATATGAGAAGTACGTTAAAAGTTAATCGCTGTCAATCGGCTCGCTGGATTGATGTTTTAGCACTTCAAATTTCTGTGGTGATTATAAGGCCTTCTACAGCCGTCAGTATGCGGTTGAAATGGAAGGGTAGGGAGGCTTTAAAGGGGGAGCCTTTCTTAGAGAGCAGCAGTGTAGTGAAGAGTAGATCTTCAAGAAACAACCTAACACGTTTTAAAGTTCTCTCGTTAGAAAACGTCGAAAACAAAACGATTGCAAGTTCAAACCCTCGTCTATCTCAGCACTGTCAGAAATGCTGTGGAAAAAGCTACCAAAGACTTGTTGATTGTTTATTTTCCCACGCAAGTAATATGAAGTAAGGCAACCTTCGCGGATTTTACCGATATTTGCTGGACGAGGAGTTAGTGCATGATTGATTCGTGCTACAGGCAAGAATTCAATTTCACTTGTCTCAATAATGGACACTTTTGCATTGATGGAGCTATGGTTGTTAAGGGATTTACTAATCTCATTGGCTTATGTGCCAGTCTCTCTCTAAAATGGTTTATGCTGTGATTTACTTCATGGAAACTACTACAACCCTGTGAGTAGTTTTCTTTGGGAAAATATACTGCGATATCTCGAGTATCGTACAAACCGAAACACTCATATGGCTTTGAGAGAGAACTCAGATGAATCCAGCTTAATCTGTTGTTGATGATTAAGAACGTCGTAAACGAGAGTTTCGGCGGGATCAAGCTGAATCTACAATCAAAAGCAAATCACTGCGTAAATATGGGCATTTGGTCGACTAACCGGAGACTTGTAGAAATAGTAACTGACCCTAAAACCGTTAGAGACGATTAAAGATTGGATTTTTTCAAGCAGTTTTAACCAATTTTACTGAAAAAACTGGTGAGTAATGTAAAATGAATGGAAATTCCGGAACGATATTATCAACGTTTACAACCATGAAGTCCTCGCAGAACACTCTGATCGAGTTGTCAGCTTTCTTCTGAAAAAAGGTCAAATAACATTCTGTCATACAGTTGCTAGAAACGTTCCAACAACCCATTACAGAGTTCGTCTATTTCTGAGCTCATCAAGTAGGCGTGGTCCCTGAGTTTTCGTCAACTCCATGTTCTGGATGAACCAAAATTGGAGGCAATTTGCAAAGCAGACAAGTTTGCAATTTAAACTAAACCTACCGTGTGTGATATTCTATCAAGAGAATTTATCTCGAATGTTGTAACAGCTGAAAACCTGATGAGACGCTTGTGCACCACACTCTTAAACGAGAGATTCAGCTAGGATTCAGTCAGGCCTCCCATCAATATCAATTTGATTTGCAAATTGATGATGCAGTTGATGACCTTTTAGTCAGTCTTTGAAACCTCAAAACTTGTACTGATGATTACGGATTCTCGACAAAGCCAGAACTATCGTCAGTTCTCTGCAGACTTTTCTCTAGCATGAACGTCATGCAAAATTGCAATGGACTCAGCAAATTTACGAAAAGTCCGCTGGTGACCCAACATTTTCTCCCAGTTGTACTCATTAATCATTGCAATCAATGACAGTGATGGGCGCCACGAAGAACACGTCGGTCAAAAGCTTAGCCAACTTATTCTACCCCAAAAACAGATTGAGATGAATGCAAATTCTAAAAGTTTCAAAAAAAACCTACAGTTAAAAAGGGAGACTAAATCAGGCAGAGAGTGGTTTTAATTTTCTCCTTGGTACATGAAGCCGAATAAACCTGACCTCTCTGGATCAGATTAAGCTAGGATGTAATGTTCGCATTTTAGAAGTCGCATTCCCTGGGATGAAGGGTAGTTCAACACGAATGCAACTGACATCTTCGGGCTGATGGCAATTATCTAATTGTGGAAGTAGTTTGCAAGTAAATTTTTGATGCTCATTGCTTCGGAGTCCTGAGATTCTGGCTCAAAATGAGGTAATTTTCTCGAAGAAGTATTTCATTTCGTTCTATTGTCATCATCGTACAAGTTGTTGTGCGCAATACTTTGCATGACTGCGCAAACATGGGTGAAACCGGAAGTCACAACCTCGGAGGTAATTGCGCGTGACTAGCTAACAATACAGTAGAGAAGATTTTAAGTGAGGAATACTGATGGCTGCTTGATTTTGAGATAATGTCACTAAACTTTCAGCCTTGGATCTGTTGCAAACAACGCTCTCTTCCGGACAACTATATCCGGTTCCCACACCGGATGAAAATTTCTTACCGGACCACCAAGAACCTGACAAAATCCCTCTTTCTGATGAAGTGTTTTGCAGATTCTGCAACAGTAGGTGTCCAGAAGATGTTTTATAACCAAGATCATGGAATCAGTAAGTTGAGCAGGATACGAAATTTGAGATAACGGGTACAACCCTATCAACTGTCAAGTCCGTATGCTACCAACTGTACAGCGGGTGTGGACATCATTGGAAGTTTCATATCGACGGAATAAAGTTGCAACTTTGCTCCGATCCGCTGGGAATTCAGGTACAATCGGTGGTTTGGAAAGCCGGACCTCAGTGTCTGCGTTAGGAATGAACGAGTAGCTGTCACGCGCCACAAAAATTGATTAATATACTCAACAGCATATTAAACCGTTCTTGAATCAGGCTAGAAATTTGTTTGATTGCTAGGTTAGTTTGGCAATTGTTATTGCAAGCGTATGGAATTTAACTGTGACGCAATGCAACAGAACGGCACAACTGGGCAGGCGAAAACACAATTCTCAACAAAGCTGGTAAGGTGGGTGAACATTTATACTACCTGAGCGACCAACACTTTTGACTATCTCACGTCAGTATGTCATTGCGCGATAATCGCCTGTTTGTAGAATACTTTGTTCATTTGAATTAAACATTGAAATGACCATAAGGGAACGGCGTCAGCCACCATTTTAATACTGACTAAGTGAAGTTGGTAGTGGACCTTGAATTCAAAGTGCAAATTTACATTTTCCAGTGAACTGTATTCTACGAATATTGTTTCCGAAAATTTTGACTATCATGGAGTCTGTTCCCCATTAGAGTGCAGCAAGAAAAGGATACAGTTAAACGGAATTCCGATACTAATATACCAAAGTTTGCATCCCAGAGTAAAACAACAATTCAGTCGTCAGAATTGGCTTTGGTCACTGAGGATATTTTTGCTTAAACTTGTGCGGAAGCTTTCAACCAGTGCGTAGATAACTTGAAACGAGAGACTTGCCGTGCGCCTCAACTTGAATTGGGTAGCTGAAGTGCACAGCATGGGTAAAAAGACATCCTCTGGGTTATGTACAACTTAAAAAACATGCTCATCTGACTGGCGTTCCGCTAACTTGACTACCAAGGACGCCTGCCTCCGTCACATTTATGATATAGTTGATGCCGTACGCATAGAAGAGCTGTTTGTTTGAAATGCTGCAAAGACGTGTCGTCACCCTGGATATATGGGATAATTCTTTCGCAGTTTCGCTCCCTTGAAAGTTGGAAACAACTCCAACAAGCGATGTTTCATAGAGGCACTCATCATATGGTGGAAAATATTGCAACACATCCATTAGTTGAGGAAAGTTAAAATTCCGACCACGGGCCAAATCACTGGATAAAGTCTGCTAAAGCGTTTTGTTGAGCAGCGGCCCTCATCGCTCTGCAGTCGGATGTCTCCTTTTGATTTTGTCGAAGATAGCCTGTGTTTTGGAAGTGAATTGGCGGCAGGTTATAAAATGTCTCTGCAGACTCTGGAGTTTTATGTGTTTTTGTCAACAATTGAGGTATTTGTGCGTGCATTTGCCCACATGCGGCGGATGAACCCTTCCCACAAGTCTTGCCCCTTCAGTCGTTCTCCTTGAATGATCTCAATTTTAGAGAACCATTTCAATTCATTTTACGATTTTCAAGTCCCGTCAACAGGTCTTTTGAGTTACCGGCATCCAGGACCGTCGACCTAATCGTGAAAGTATGGGCCAGAATGGCGTTCAGAACATTCACATGATGCCCCACACCTTCATTATTCAACACGAGGGGCTTGTGGCCAGATTAGTCCAAATTGGGAAGGATTCATAGAATCTGTAGCTCTCTTGCGTGAAACGAATTCCCATAAAACGCTTCACGGTGAAAACTCGCGTGAGGTGATTCTGCAACAACTTGATTTACAGGCGATAATTTTGACCTTGACACATGCACTTTTTATGTACATGTACTTTTGTCAGAACAAGGGTTTTATCGTCCCTGCTGCTCACCCGGCTGACCTAGGTCCTAACACGGCAGGCGGATCAAACAATGTGTCGGAGTTGCTGAGTCAAGCTATCATCACACCAATGTCGACTTCAGAATCGTCCAGCTGGAAATGATCCAAGTTCTTTGGAACCTGATGCACATAATTGTATCGACAGTTGGCCCTGTTCCTATTTAAAGCACCTGATACCTGATTAAATAGGAGAAGGCGGTGAGAACAAAAAATCTGCGGGATGAACTCATTTCCAGCACCTCATTTCGCCGAAGAATTTGCAGCGAAGCTTATAACATTTATACAAGTCTAAAACATCTAACAAAGTGAAGGAAGTCTCTGCATTAAATTTTAGTTCTGGTTAGAAGTGCTTCAACCTCAACGCAAACAAATTACCCAGCTCAGCGAACAAACCAACGGCCATCAGTACAAACTTAGTGACCAGTATTCTATTCAATCACAAAGCCCTTCGTATTTCTGATTTCAGAGGACGGGTCGAAAATGACTAATCAAACTATGTGGTTTCATCATCATCATCATCATCATCATC
This sequence comes from Opisthorchis felineus, assembly GCA_004794785.1. Classification (NCBI taxonomy): domain Eukaryota; kingdom Metazoa; phylum Platyhelminthes; class Trematoda; order Opisthorchiida; family Opisthorchiidae; genus Opisthorchis; species Opisthorchis felineus. The sequence goes on along the minus strand of SJOL01009160.1, from coordinate 752,738 downwards.
ATCATCATCATCATCATCATCATCATCATCATCATCATCATCATCATCATCATCATCATCATCATCATCATCATCATCATCATCATCATCATCATCATCATCATCATCATCATCATCATCATCATCATCATCATCATCATCATCATCATCATCATCATCATCATCATCATCATCATCATCATCATCATCATCATCATCATCATCATCATCATCATCATCATCATCATCATCATCATCATCATCATCATCATCATCATCATCATCATCATCATCATCATCATCATCATCATCATCATCATCATCATCATCATCATCATCATCATCATCATCATCATCATCATCATCATCATCATCATCATCATCATCATCATCATCATCATCATCATCATCATCATCATCATCATCATCATCATCATCATCATCATCATCATCATCATCATCATCATCATCATCATCATCATCATCATCATCATCATCATCATCATCATCATCATCATCATCATCATCATCATCATCATCATCATCATCATCATCATCATCATCATCATCATCATCATCATCATCATCATCATCATCATCATCATCATCATCATCATCATCATCATCATCATCATCATCATCATCATCATCATCATCATCATCATCATCATCATCATCATCATCATCATCATCATCATCATCATCATCATCATCATCATCATCATCATCATCATCATCATCATCATCATCATCATCATCATCATCATCATCATCATCATCATCATCATCATCATCATCATCATCATCATCATCATCATCATCATCATCATCATCATCATCATCATCATCATCATCATCATCATCATCATCATCATCATCATCATCATCATCATCATCATCATCATCATCATCATCATCATCATCATCATCATCATCATCATCATCATCATCATCATCATCATCATCATCATCATCATCATCATCATCATCATCATCATCATCATCATCATCATCATCATCATCATCATCATCATCATCATCATCATCATCATCATCATCATCATCATCATCATCATCATCATCATCATCATCATCATCATCATCATCATCATCATCATCATCATCATCATCATCATCATCATCATCATCATCATCATCATCATCATCATCATCATCATCATCATCATCATCATCATCATCATCATCATCATCATCATCATCATCATCATCATCATCATCATCATCATCATCATCATCATCATCATCATCATCATCATCATCATCATCATCATCATCATCATCATCATCATCATCATCATCATCATCATCATCATCATCATCATCATCATCATCATCATCATCATCATCATCATCATCATCATCATCATCATCATCATCATCATCATCATCATCATCATCATCATCATCATCATCATCATCATCATCATCATCATCATCATCATCATCATCATCATCATCATCATCATCATCATCATCATCATCATCATCATCATCATCATCATCATCATCATCATCATCATCATCATCATCATCATCATCATCATCATCATCATCATCATCATCATCATCATCATCATCATCATCATCATCATCATCATCATCATCATCATCATCATCATCATCATCATCATCATCATCATCATCATCATCATCATCATCATCATCATCATCATCATCATCATCATCATCATCATCATCATCATCATCATCATCATCATCATCATCATCATCATCATCATCATCATCATCATCATCATCATCATCATCATCATCATCATCATCATCNAGGTTCTACGTCACCTGTGGGATCCAGATGAGTGCCAGCTGGTGGCCATGACAATTGTTGTTCGAGGTATTCGGCCCAACAATCGAGGCGGTCTTCTTTATTCAAGATGGCCTTTCCATTCTGATTCTTGATGGTCTCACTAAAGGATGGTTTCCGGAGACCGGTTGCAAGGAACAACTGAACATTTTTTTGTGTATTGCCGGCTTTCTGAGCCTATTCCATTTTCTCAGCTTTCTGTGTACACCAGACTTCACCGTAGACGTGCACGCTCACTTTTACTTGACGTCTGATACTTCGTCAGGATAAGTTATGTTGGATACTGGCGGAGGTAGTTCTCTGAGATTTAGGCAGTACCACTTTTCGGTCTGATATCCAGTGCCTGAGTGGGCCTGGTAACGCCGTACCACAGGCAAAACTCTCAGCACTGAGCAAAGGGGTGGCGATCTCGTCCAAGTATGGATTCGCAAATGGTGGTGGAGCAGTTGGAAGAGACTCCAGAAGACGATTCTGGTAAGTTCGTGTAACAGCCGGATAGGCCAGTCTCTCAGTTGCTAAGCCATCTGTCCGCACCTTACACGGCCTAGAAGAACGAAGGGAGAAGCGACTCCGGACGAGTGCGTGGTCGGAATCCACAAATGTGTTCCAAAACGAACGGCAGTCAATTATCACTCCGCCCCATCGGCCACTGATGGCAATGTGATCAACTTGGGTTAATAGCTGGCTCCAGTTCGGAGGATACCATGTGGCCAGATGACTTCGGCTATTTCGGAAGCGAGTACTTCGTAAAAACAGTCTGCTTTTGGGACACAGCTGAAACAGTCGTTCACCAAAGTTCGTACATACCGAGTCCAATCCATGTTGACCATCCAGTCGAGTCTCAGATGCGCTAAGCCTGTCCACTTGTGCATTTAAATCTCCAGCTGGCCGCAACAGGGCATCGTAAAACTTGTCTTTGATGGTGTCAGAGCTGCAGTCATTTGGGGCGTAAGCAAACAGGACAAACAGACAGTGATCTACTTCTCGCTTGTGAGACTCCTTCACAGACGTTGCCAGACAAACCGCACACAAGTGACTATCAACTGGTATGCAGTCAAGCAAAGATCCTTCCTCCCCGTAGCTTAGGATGATACAAACCCCTGCGCATCCTGCCGCAGCAGCCTCTGGATCACCAGAGTTGCGTAGGCGGAAGCGAATGGTGAGTGATGAGACGGTTAGCTCAACCATTGTGCTTGCATCTGAAAATCTTCTTTCCGATACACAGTACATATTAATGCCAAGCAAGTCCAGTGTGGGTGCAAGAGCAGCTCTTTGTTTTGAATGCTTCAGACTGTGGACATTGAAAGCAGCCATATAGAATGGGCATCGGGGCTTGAGGATTGATTTCGGGATGCCTGGGGATGTCGGCGCCCGATGCCCGCAGATGTTCCTTGAATAACCGATGCAGGGCGAATGGAGTTATCAGTACTAACTGACGGGCCTACAAGGAAAGTGTCAGGGAAAAAAGCATGCCATCAGCAGTAACCAGTTCTCGCTTACTGCCCTAACGTATGCAACAAGTAAGGCGACCAGGCTGATGGCACCACGTGACGGACGATGTAGCATGGGTTTATTTGTATGTGTGCAATTCATGGTTGTAGATGGGCTGGGATATTGCCAGGATGCGCACAGCTACACAAGAGGACGATTAGGGTCCTCAACCAAAGCCTTTGTCTCTATAGCTGGACCGCAAGACAGACGTGTATGGCGGAAAATGCAAGTGCATTTCAATTTTTTACAGAACAAGTCCACACACATTTTCCAACCCCCCAAACTGGAGGTCAGGGTGACTGTGTTCATCACACCTCGTATAAGGGATTCTGCGAGTGTTGCTTGGACAAACCCCAATATAGCTCAATGATTCAAGCAGTAACGCGAAACATCACACCAAGGTAAGTTCCAGTCTCTTCGTGACAGCTTCCTGCGAAAACGTGAAACGATAAATAAAGTCTAACTCCGTGACCTATGTCGAGTATACGTCTAGTGCTTGAAGATAAAATCCTGGTTTCGACCAGTCTTTGCTTGGAGCCGGCTGACGTGGTATGGGGGCTTCAGGAACGTGCTTTTTTGCTAGCGTTTTAAAGCCTCCAGTCAGTTCGACATATATACTTGCCACCGCGGCTGCAGACACTCAGTTGTAGATAGGACTGAATTCAGCATTTTAGTTGGTGGAACTGGCATAGCCTGGGTGTAGGCTTTCACACACAACTGTGGCGCATTGAAAGCCCGGTGCAGGGATACGTCTAGTGTCTGTTTAAGTACGCTGAAAACATGATCACCAGTGTAAGGAACACCAGCGTAGATGGTCATTGTCGATATCGTCAGTGACACATTCGGTATATCTCTGTGATCGAGGTGCTTTTCGTTGAAGCAGTCAAGGTAGTTATTGGACCATAGCGATTTAGTTTACTCCACGAATGTATCCGAGGCAGAGAACGGTAGCTCTATGGAACAATATCGTAATTGACAGAATCCCGTAGAGTTCAGTTGCTGTCCAATCCAATTAGATTTCCGATATGCAGGAAATGACGTAGTATCGTCGGTATTTCTGGTGATCACAACGTTCAAAGAGGGAGTTTGTTTTCATGCACAAATTCGCAGGTGAATGAAGGGCGTTAAAGACTGAGAGTAGGTGTTCAGCCTTCTTCCCACTGATTGTGATGAGTAAAATATCATTTAAATATATTTCGTATGAGGGCGTTGGTTAGATGACTGTTCCTATTTGGCCAAAAGAATGTCCGCTAGGATTGTTCTCCTCATGGCGAAACTATCAACTTGTTTATACCTGATCCTCTAAGAATAAAAATTAAAGTCATCAGTGCACAGTAAAATGAAGTGTTTAAGAGTGTGAATGGAGAGCTTTGAGAGATCTGGGTGAGATTCAAGATAATCGATGGAAAACCGGTAATTCCAACAAAGAGTTAGGGCACATCAAATGAAAGCATGATTCTCCGAGAGATATCAGCGTGTTCTAGGTACGGTAAGCGTTCATGAGTACTTTTCGAATAGGTTTTGTGGGCAACGTTCTTGCGGGACTTGGCTTGTCATTCAGCTTGGGGAAACTTCCTTCAAACTTTCACTAAACAATTTAGCATCTGGCTTTGACTTCACCTTCCATGAACACCATTACATCTGCTATCCATCTGGTCACAATGTGGTATCAGGAGCACCGGAGTGCTGTAGTCTCTCACAAAGGCGCAGGCTCTTGTGCTGACAGTTCAAAACGGAGGACTGTAGTGAAAAGCATCTTTCGTCACAGGTATGTTAAAATGCTTCAATTTCGTTGTCCGATTTCTGCCATCCCTGAACATTTGCTGAGCTTAATTCACTCAAAACCTAGATGATTCGTCCACTCGCACAAAATTCTGTCGTTAATAGAACACATGTTTCAATAGCACAAAAGTAACATTGGAGGGGTCCTGCAGTAACAGAGCGATGAGTACGTTCCGGTGGAGTTCGTACTATGTACAGTCATACCTCATGCTAAAGTATCATGGAACTCAGCTAGGCCCTTCAACCGGAAGAACACGTAAGTCATAAACTAGTCCGCACGAAACAGCCATTCGGCATCTTTCATTAATGGGTAAGTGAAATGCAGATTATCCAGACCAATCGATCAACACCGGACACTCTCATTCATTGCCTGCCCCGGGCAGTCAGATCAACCACCCTATCTCTAATTAATTATATCGGATTCTTGTAATACCGAATCTGACAAAGGTTAGTTGGCATCGATTTACCCCGATGCGCGTAGTAGCCTGACGAATAGGTACTGAAACTGAGCGCTTCGCTCGGCCGTGTATTCACAGACCGCAAAACCAACACCAATCGGGGTGGATGAATACGATTCGTCGGATTTTCCGTTCTATCATTCCTGGGTTCTGCATATCAGTAGTCGGACAGACAGAAGCTCAGACAGAGTTAGACAGCGTTACACCTCGGGCCAAATCACGGCGTCGCCCGATGGCTTGTCCGTCAACATATCTCAAACCCACGTATCGGTTGATCATCACTCACATCCGGCCTTGAGGGTGATGGATAACCCATTAGTGGATATCGTCCAATACATACAGAGATGCTTTCCAGCCATCATTGTTAAGCAAAGCTCTGACAACCAACCTTGTAGTTCTCTGCTTGACTGTATGCAGTTTTCGCAACTATATCTCGCACGTCACCGGCAACTTATTCACAATCAGTCAACTCAACTGACTCCCGATTTTAAATCAGAACGTGGTTTCATTCGTGGAGAACCTCAATTGTCAGGATTAATATCATGTGAGGTAGCAGTGATTTTTTCAGCACATTATACTCATTCTACCGGAAAGTTTTGTTCGGATGTGGTAATTGGCCAAATTCCAACGCTCACAACCACTTAAGAGTGTGTGTGTGTGAGAGAGAGAGAGCAGAACAAACTGCCGCGGTGCCGCAAACCAGCGTTGGAAGCTATAGTGAACAGGTCCACAAGGGATAGTGCCCCTAGCAACCATGATAGTTAGATGGAAACCAGTCAAGCTTCCCTGTTAATACCGCCGAAGAAAATCTACTGATCAAGGGGCTCAGCTTTTAATTCGTAGGTACAGTCGATAAATGGCACTTGGCCAACTTCGAAGAGGCTGAGGAACCAAAAGGAGGCGTCTGAAGATGTCCCGTGACACAAGTGAAAGACCACTGTATTAATGATCGCAAGCGGTGAAACTCCACGCACCATATTTATACACAAGTCGGACTCAGTAAAAAAAAACTTAATTAATTCGACGAGGAAGCTGAGGTAGTTTCCATCATCATAGTCATACTAACAGGACAGATCACATGGCGGAAAGCGGACAAGTTGTGATTGGTGCAATGGTGTGTCAACTAATCGATCAGAATCCCACATCAAAGCTGGACAACCGAATCAATAAGCCGCTAAGTGAGCTACAGACAACACACGTGACAGCCATTCAAGGTCAATGGAAAATCGAAATAGATGATGGGAACATCACAAAGCTTTGCAGACTACCGAAGACATAAAAGAAGGAAGTCTACCTAGAACAATCGTCTGACTACCAGGGAATGCGACACAACTTGGATCTGTCAACGGAGCAGTAAGGTAGAAAGTGCGCCATTCCGTATTGAGAGACGGACGTTCAGTTGTAACACCCTCTGAGCGTCTAGCTGCCATGACAGACGAAGGAAGCACGAGATCAGACATGCTGCCAGGTTGTCCAGTCTTTGACAGGAGAAGTCCAGATGCCGGGATGGGCTAAAAGGTGTTGGGACAGTTTGCATATGATTAACCATTCTTATCAATGTTCCGACCCCTCAGATCATATTTGCAAGATAATTACCGATTCATTTTCAAGATATTCTCTGATTTATTCAAACCGTAATAGTATCGTCTGTGACAAGGTCACCGGGCACGGAGATAACACACCATTTCTGAATGGTCCAGACTAATTTTTAAAAAATCTAAAGCATGGTTTACCACAGACATGCTAGCACCATTGCAGTGCAATAGACAAACCGTGATTCTAATCACCAGTCAATCAGGCGAGCAATCACTATTAATCAGTCAACAACCAGTGAAAGCGGGATAGAACCGCTAAGAATCGACAAGTGTACTTACGTTTGTCTGCCCGTTTCCGACCAAACTGCTTCCAGGTAGTAATGCGGTCTAATAGCACGTGAATTCGGGAGGGGTTAGGGCGCTTGTTAGTTGATCGGTTGGGCAAATGAACAACCAATATTCCGATTCGCCTGACATGGTTGAGAGAATCAAACGCAGATCCCATCGTTTAGCAAACTACCAAACATACATTTTCGGTTTCTTCCCTGATGTTCGTCGAAAATGCCATCAATCTGCGATTTAGCGCCCTCATAGCACACAGCATAAACTTGGCAATAACATTTTGAACACTATACCAACAAGCCCTGTTTGCGAATTGACATTCCTCCCCAGGGATTTCTCACATTTGGTCGGTACGGTTAATTTGAATTGCCTCTCATTTTAGTAATACGGTGATGGTGAACGCAATCTGACGTTTACCTCGGCCTCAGATCCTTCCCTCTTTTCGTTCAACTTTGTTCACGTAATTTCAAGATGACACTAGCCGAAGTCTGTGGTCGCCTACAATGAGAACTGCCGTCTGAAGGGGGTCACTTCAGTGTATGCCCAGTGGAATATTCCAGCATCCAGTTCATCTTTGTGTCTACACACCTCCTTGACCAGTAACAGAGTGGGAGTTGGAAGTCACAAAATCATCTTAATTTTATCGACAGATGACATCGTGTTCGACTTTAGAAAGTGAATTTTCCGGGCTGGGCATTTAGAACACTCATATAGCTTGTAGGAAGTTTAACAGCATCAATTTGCGCTACATTTAAGTCATTCGTCTAACACTAAAACGTATCTCTATGAAATAAAACACAGCTAGGATAACCAATAGCAACATAAATTTGATTCATTTTCTTTAACCAGAGTTGCAAAAAAGCGAGGTGAGCGAAGTTCCTCAGGTAAGCTTTTAATCTTCGAATGAGATGTGATCGAGTTTAAAAATAGTGTGCAATTTCCATGTTATTTTATGCATCCAGTTCTCTCCGTGAAAACAGGCGGGCAGGAGGAAGCGTCATAGCAATCTATAGTGAATTAAGCTATTTGCATCTACTATTTACAAGCAGTCAGAAGCAGGGTAAGGGCATGACAAGCCGGCCAACCTGGACAGCAAAATATCTTGACGTCAGGAGCTTTTGTCCAACAAACCATAAACGAACACCGGTACAAGTTTTGTATAGAAAAGCGCAATAATTTTTTCCGAAATAGCATTAGGAATAGACCTTTAAAACACAACAACCATATTGAAGAATACCAGCTGCCCTAGCATCTCCAGCGAAAAGCACGAAAAGATTGTTAAACAGAAAGAGAAACAGGAGGACATTCTTGAAAATCCAACTTTAATCACGTTGCATTCCAAAAGATACCCGAATGATAGACAGGTATGGCGGCGATTGAATCAAATACTTACAAGAGCACGTTCAACGCTGAAACTTTGGTAGTGGTCAACAAAAAACGACGGACGCCAACAGAAACCAACCTAGATAGACCAGACTATTTGGCTAACTCGTCCCATTAATACACCTTTCAATCTACTGATGGTAGCAAGTAAGCCGGAGGAACCAACAGCCAGTTATCTACAGAAATTTCCGCATGCGTCCAAATAACTAACACCTACTTGCTAGAAGGTCCCATCCGGCGCACTCATTCCTCTCTTGCTGGATTGCAACGAGTGCAAAGTGCAGAGATTCCTATTGCGCTTTGCTGAAACGGTGGCGATCGGAGGCCACTTACATAACTTAAGTAGAAAAGTGGAAATTTCGCCTAAACTTGTCTCGGTTTGGGGAGGTCGGCATTGAATCATCTCCGAACTCCCAGTACTTTCATCCAACATGATGCGAATTCGGATGACCTTTACCCGGTGTGATATTCTGACTGGCCTATGTGTTTCTCCATCAAACTTTTACGGTTCTCGGAAACTAGCAGAAAATCTAGGATTAGTCAGTTCACCACATGGACAACACTGTCTTACAGTCCGTTTTGGAAAGATCAAATCTCGACTATTGTCTTCTTTTTGCGAAAAAACTGAATCTCGTCAAACGAACGCTCTGCACAAATTGTGATGATCAATTTACCCTGTAATAAATGTTGTGTCGAGTAGTTGAAATAATCTTACTGGTAAGATCACGTGGTGAAGGTAACCATCGGTTGACTGGAGAGCACATCGCCCGGTTTGTTGTCATTATCGGTACTACGCAAGTGACTATTGGCAGGTGTCCATTTCAGTTTACACAGCCGTGGTTCGATTTTCGGGGCAAAAACATATGATACGCGAGATTTCTTATGTAATATGATCAGTCAATCACAAAGCCCCAAGTCAAACCTGTTGATATTTTGAGAAACACTTTCAGTTGGACAGCAATCTGGTTTTCAAGATAAACTCACCTGAATCAAGCTATATCTCTTGTTTATCATAGTCTTCATTAGATGGAGGTGCTGAAAAAGACCACCTCACGTTGTAGTTGGTAGGAATTTCGAGATAACGCGGTGCATTGTTTAGATGGCTGAGTCTCCCGTTAAAACCAACTTAATTTGTAAATGAGAGTATTTGGCTGATTCCGTCCAGTTTGACTTCAACTGACAGAATCCCAGAGACTGCACCTACCTGATGGACCCGAGGTGCAAAAGTGAAACTTATCATGTGCTGCCCGTGTTTTCAGCAACCTTACGGGTAGTGTGGTATTTCAAGACAAGGCACTATCCATCTCTCATCAAAACTATAACAGCAAATAAAGAGTCTGTTTCTTTATTCCTTGAAAAAAGGTATTTCAACTGCGTCCACAACCAGGATTTGGTACAACCACACAGCCAATAGTTCTCCTGAAATGTCTTCGTCTAAATTTGGTTGGCTAGTTGCTGGGTAAAGAGTTGATAAATGCAACTTTTACCTCTAAAAGCTGTTGCACCTCCTGTCATTTCCGAAGAACCACAAATGCAGGCGAGAATACCGAGGTTTTGTTGCTCTTGCCGTTTTTTCTGTACCACTTTCAAGGCTGTGTATGATTTAATATATCCGGTCATTGTCGTTCTTGTCCGGTTGTGAAAGACTCCGGTTTGTGATACTCGAGACTTCCCGTGTTGCCTAAAATACCATAATCGATCATGGGTTACGTCGTTGTCTCTGTAATTGGAAGGTGTTTACCTTTAACCTCCTGTGGCTTCTGTCACTCAACTACTTTCGCAGATCGGTCGGAATCGGTGCGCACGCGGATTCTTATTGATTCAAACACATCGTCTGTAATCATCAACTTACCACTTCGTACCCTTATCATCTGCCAACAAGGAATCCAGAACGACTGACACTCCAAAGTTTTTTTGGAATAGTGATCAATACCTCAAGATGGATAGCGCTGTAGTGAAAGATAAAACTCAACAGTGCCGTCAATAGTGCCGAATGGTTACAAGACACCTACTATCATGAAGGTCAGATGCCTGAAGATTATACCAGAATACCAGAAACATACTGAGACCCCCAAAAGACCTTAAACGCCAATCAGACAGCCTTGGATGAAAGTCAGACAGTGTCCTTTGAATATATAGCGCTAGGCTGTTGCATCTCTTGCACTCACTTGCTTGTTCGCAATAAAGCTGTTGTGTTCCTAGTCGGCGAGTCTTTTCTCCGGCACCAGACACTGGAGCGGCGACATTAGTCAGATATAACTGATTGGCGACGCCCGAACCCACGGAACCATGGTAATAACTGCTGAAGCGTTGAAAGAAATTCTGTTGCAAAAACAAAATCAGTTTAAAGCGGTGCTACTGCGCTTGGTGGAAACCTTGAAACTTGAAATTCAACTTGAAATTCAACCACTAAATTTCACATTAGATACAAATTCAGTCGACTCGATTGCCAACAGCATCACGGAGTTCCATTATGACCCTGATGCCGGTCTAACCTTCGATTCGTGGTTCAGGCGTTACGAGGATGTTTTCACAGTCGAACTGAAGCACAAAGATTATGCCTGGAGAGTGCACTCATTGCTCAGAAAGCTTGGTACAAAAGAACACACACAGTATCCCAACTTCATCCTGTCAAAGAACACGCGAGACATCAGTTTTGACAGAACCGCGCAGCAACTCTCAACAATTTTCGGTGAGCGTTCGTCTTTGTTTAATATTCGCTACCAATGTATGAAACTAGCGAAAAAGGAATCTGAAGACAATAATCATTTATCCTGATAGAGTCAACCTTGGTGTGAACAATTCAAGTTATCTACCATGACGGAAGACCAGTTTAAGTGTCCTATCTTTATATGTGGCCTTCAGTCACATTCAGAGTGACATCAGAGCGAGGCTATTGAACAAGGTTGAACAAACTCCTGGGGTTACGCTGCAGTCCATTACTCACTAGTTCTAGCGCCTCTTGAATCTCAAACACAACATGGTCATTTTGGAGAAACCATTATCCAACCCCACCTTCAACATTGCCAAGACGACATCGAGGCAACCTCCCGTGGTGGCAAATTCAAACGGAGCAAATCTCCCGTCGGCATGCTGGCAATGCGGCGAATGACATTTTGTGCGATTGTGTCACCATAAAAAGCACAAATGTTGAGTGTGCAATCGACGTGCGTACAAGGAAAGCCAGTGCCTTGATGCGGAAAGCTAGCCGAAGACACAGCCAAACCCGGAGGTCATGAAACAGACGAAAGCAGTCAGAACCACGGCCTAAAGCAGCCGTTGCCGTCGAACCGGAGGTCCGTGTTGTGGTGTTGGAGACCACGAACCAACTACCCATGACTTTTGACACAGTCCGCAATGCCGCCAAAAATGACAGCGTACTACAGAAGGCAATCCGCCAATCCAGCTGGCCACAGCCAGAAAAGCCATGGTCGCGTACCCATGCGGATTTTGCCGGGACAGTTAACGGACAAAGCTTTTCCATCGTTGTTGGTGCATTCCGTAAGTGGCCCGAAGTCCTTGTTATGTCTGAGACAACAACGACGGCAACCGTCACCAACTGCGGCATTTGTTCTTGATATTTGGTATCCGGGAAGCTTTTGTGTCTGACAATGGTGCTCATTTTACATCCCATCAGTTTGGTGAATTCGTTCGAAGATTCGGTATCACGCATGTTACTTCCTTACCACTCCGTCCCGTACACCGTTCTGGGATCAATGGAAATTAATTTCTCAATATTAAATAATCGTTGAAACTCAGTAGAACCCAAAAAGAAATGTTCAAGTGAAAATCCGCGGTCAGACACTGCGGTTGAATCCCAAGTATGTTCATGAACAATACTCACATAGTAAACGCAACATAAACGTTAGCAAATAAATCGTTCATTTTAAGAAACAAACAAATACCGACGATCCGGCTGTAGCTGCTTCAGGTCAGTGTGGTGAACATTGTGGATTTCAATTCAGTCACGAATACTACTAATATTACTGTAATCTCTGGACAGATGTTCCGAAATTATTTCTAGCTTGCTGAAACTGATCTGGCTAACTTCAAGACTTGTATTCAGTAGAATCTGTGAAGAGAGACCTTATTTTATGCTTCAAGTGATTTTTAAGCAATGCGGTTCACAACGCCTAGCGGACTGTATGCAATAAGTTTGAATTTTTGTGAACAAAGTCTATTTGACTTAGTTTTTGAACAGCAAATTAAAACGACAGAGTTTATCCACTCCGTCAGTCAGTATTCGGATAAAGAAACTTGTGTGCAAACAACCTCTCATCCAGCTCGTTATTTTATGTTCGGTATGCCAGTCAGTTTTGCTAGTTCACTGCAAACCCGGTCATTAGGAAGTGTCCGTCATAGAAGTTCGGAGGCAGGCAAATTGTCCTAACGGGGAGGAGCGGGACACCATCGTTTACTTTCCTAGCGCTGGTACATTCCTTCTTTGTTGGAACTGTTGTGAGATATGCACTGAGTGCTTTGGTTGGCGGGTAGTTTGCTTATCAGAATTCCCGGTTGGATTGTAAAAGTCTGGTCACCAAACCGAGGAGATATCATCAATGCGTGTCTGATTATCTTTTCCACAAAACTTCACCACCGATAAACTATATTGCCGTGCTTGAGGAACGGCAGTACCGAGAATCATAATGTACTGGATTACAGTTTAATGTGTTCACGTACTGACGGGTTTTCGTGAGATGGTACGCCCAGAAAAAAATTGTCCAATAGGGAGCGGCATACAATACGCTAATAATGGTTTCCAGCTTGTCATCAACTTACCATTAGGTATATGAAAATAAGCGAGTACAAATTAAGAAAAACCCTAACCTGGTCCAATTCAACTGCCTGCCCACATGGATACACACATGCTGATATTTAACCTGGGAATCCATCAGTCAAATGTTGAGCATGTGATATTAACTTGTTAACAGAACCTCGACTGGCCCTGTACAATCACGTAGCCTGTTGAAAACTGTTTCACCTGATTTAAGGTTCATTTTTGTACACAGTTAGACTGATAGTGAAGGACTGTCTGCTCAACTTTAAAAGCTGTGAGTCTATCTATTCAGTGACCAGTTTCGACCAGGTCAGCGATGGAAGCGTTTGTGAGGGACCCAAGCAGGTGAGTACCAGGCAAGTTATTCGGAAGCTGCTCGCCGATGCAGGGATATATATATTCGTGTAAAGGACCAGTCCAAATGGTATGGACGGGGAGACTGATAAGTGGAATCTGTCTTCAGCCCAGTAAACTAGTTTATCTGCAAGACATCAGTACTGTAAGACAATCATTGTAACCCGTAGATTACAAACGGCCATAATTTTTATCCCGTTTCATGGTGACTATTGCCACCTAGATACAGATAAACTAATCCGTATACTAGAGAAATACACTAATTAGTATACCTGATGAACCCCAAGAAGGGCAAAACCGGTCATGGGCTGCTGAAGAGTTCTCAACAACTTTATGACTAATGCATCACATCTAATCCGTATACTCTAATTTCCCGAAGGATTGTTGCCCTTAGCCACAGATTTCAATTATCCATCCAGCTCTTGGCCGTAAATCCTCTGCTCTCACAAGTCCAGGAAGGTTTGGATTTTCCCAGAAACTTGTACGTTAAAATCCGGTGGGTGAAGTACACGGACTACTTGATTTCAACCAACGCTGTCCTACTTCAAATCGTCTGTTATCACCAGTTCCGTCTTAGCTGTCCACCAAAAACCTTCAGTTACCATTTGTGTTATGACTTTCAGGTGCGCAAAAGTGAAGTATTGGCAGGCAGGAGGCACAAGAGCTCGGATAGCGCCAGGTTGCTCAAGCCTAGACAGGAAAAGATGCTGAGGTTGGGTTCGAACCACGAACCTTCAGGTCCGTAAGCTGGCGCCTTATATATAGTTCACGGGGTATTTGGTCGGATAGTCCTGACCACTGTTGAACCATGAGTGATCGTCTCAGAAAGGAAAAAAACCTCGCAATTTACATGTGAATTGCGTGACTGAAGGATAATTGATAACATTTTCTGTCTCCAAGGTTGGTGGTGGTGCGAGGTGGTCACAGTGCTCATCAATTATCACTTGTGCCTGGTCGGTGGTCAAGGATACGCATCTCCCAGATATCTGTCAGATGCGCATTGCTGCTGATTCATGACAAAATGAAACGGCTGCATAGTAATTCTTCGCTGTGCAGTACAGGTAGACCTCTCTTACTGGATCTTTTTTGCTGTAGCAGCCTTTTGATGCCTAGCTGCTGGGTCACCCGAAGGAAACACGTGTGCTGAACTACTAACGCGTTGCTTATGCCTATACAGTCGAGATTTCAGTGTTGGGTTCGAATCATGAGCCTTCCGATTAGTTCATGAGTTAACCACTCATCTTTCTTGAGCTCCGTCGGGGCTCAGGTTCAGAGCCCGAGTTAGCTCAGCGGTTATGGCGCCAGCTTACGGACCTGAAGGTTCGTGGTTCGAACCCAACCTCAGCATCTTTTCCTGTCTAGGCTTGAGCAACCTGGCGCTATCTGAGCTCTTGTGCCTCCTGCCTGCCAATACTTCACTTTTGCGCACCTGAAAGTCATAACACAAATGGTAACTGAAGGTTTTTGGTGGACAGCTAAGACGGAACTGGTGATAACAGACGATTTGAAGTAGGACAGCGTTGGTTGAAATCAAGTAGTCCGTGTACTTCACCCACCGGATTTTAACGTACAAGTTTCTGGGAAAATCCAAACCTTCCTGGACTTGTGAGAGCAGAGGATTTACGGCCAAGAGCTGGATGGATAATTGAAATCTGTGGCTAAGGGCAACAATCCTTCGGGAAATTAGAGTATACGGATTAGATGTGATGCATTAGTCATAAAGTTGTTGAGAACTCTTCAGCAGCCCATGACCGGTTTTGCCCTTCTTGGGGTTCATCAGGTATACTAATTAGTGTATTTCTCTAGTATACGGATTAGTTTATCTGTATCTAGGTGGCAATAGTCACCATGAAACGGGATAAAAATTATGGCCGTTTGTAATCTACGGGTTACAATGATTGTCTTACAGTACTGATGTCTTGCAGATAAACTAGTTTACTGGGCTGAAGACAGATTCCACTTATCAGTCTCCCCGTCCATACCATTTGGACTGGTCCTTTACACGAATGATCGACAGATGTTATCAGTAAACACCGGACATCACAACGCCGCAACACGCTACGACAGAAATGTTGTTCACGGATGGCCTAAAACAATGTATGCAACTCAATTCGCTGATCATCCAACATTCTGTCGGTACGCTATCATCATATCACACTACCACAGACTCAAATGCATGTATCTTTCGAAACAAGACTGACTATTTAGGTCCGGGCCAAACCCGGCTCGGATTTTCTTAAAAAGCTTGAGCGCCGTATGTTGTGCAATATGAGAATTTTTTAAAGTCACAGCACAACGCAAAGGAATAAGTTATTATGACTCGACGTTTCGGTTGCCGTGAACAATCTTTTTTAAGGGTTTCTGTCAAACGGCAACTTAAACGACGGATTATAACAGCTCTTTCCGATCGGCTGCGTTTTGACTTTAAAAAATTTCCATAGAGCTCATTAACTTTCGCAGCGTTTACGGTGAACTTTTCCAGCTAATCGTGATTTTTCGAACATCAGTTGCATGCCACGGCCTTCTTCGTAATGACTTTTGTCTACAAGGATTTAATATGTAGCTGGCTCTAGGCATCAGCGAAACTTCTGCACGAAACGTAAGCCTTACTTTTGTACTGGCGCTTGCCAAGCATAAGCGATTGGATGTATGCAACTGGTTCAAAATCATATTCCTTTATTTTCCACCGTTCCGGAGCGACTGAATGGCAAAAGTCAGCGGCAGGTCATAAATGTAAGAAACAGATGCCTGAGACAGATAGGTTTAAAGATTTATCGCTCATGTGGAGTTCGCTCTAATTTGCATACTGGGAATGATGGGCTGTTTTTGTAGTACTCACTTTCTAAATAGAATGTCTGACGCTGGTTGCAAACTCCCCGTATGACACGTTTGAGTTCACCGGTAGTATTCGAAACAGTGATATAAACGGGCTGTCATGATGGTTCACTAATTTCCACAGATTAGCCATCGTTCGGTTTAGATAAGTGCGTTTCATTCATACGGTTTGCTAATTTTTTCTTGAATGTTTTTACTTTGTAGTTTTACCAATTGCTATGTTTGCAATATATATATATATATATATATAATGACGATATAAGTAGAAACGGACCTTTTCTCTTTATGTTTTCATCAAAATGCAGCCGGGCATGATGCGCCGAGAACGGTCAATGGACAAGTGTTTTATGTACGGATACACATACATATACATATATATATATGTATGCATATGCATACGTGTATCTCACTGCTTTTTAGTAGTCCTCCAACAGTCCTGGCGCAATTATTCCGGCAAGCCAGTCACATCGCTCAAGCATGGGATTGTTTGCTTATTCAGCCGTGATAGTTCAGACTCGTCTAGCCTGCTCTGGAGAGCAGTGGTATCACGCTCACTTCACATGTCAGATTTCCGGAGCCAAAAATCCCGCACAACCAAAGGTGCGCACTTCTGGTGAGATCCGATAAGAGTGAAACTCGAGTCTAGTGTCCCCTATTTTGGGGTGGACTCATGAGACAGGAGGACGGTTGATGTGAATTATACGAATCCCGCTATATATATATATATATATATATATATATATATATATATATATATATATATATATATATATATGAAGAGCCCAAAAATCAGCCATACTTTTGACCGAGCGTATCACATGTACCACTGTGAAAGTACAACTCAGCAGTCCTGGCGTACCACTGAAGAGACTTAAAAAGAGAATTTCAACAACGGCGACCCTCTAAACTGGAAGGATCCGGCTATTTTGTGTAAATTAAAAATTGGGAGTTTTATCCTCCTTCTGGACAAATGAAGGAGTTGGTGAAGGAATCATTGAGAGAAATATTGGTAATTCAGGCTTTATAGATGGGCAGTATTCTGTTTACTGGGCTTGAGGATACGGTTTGATCACCAATCGAGATGACAGCATCAATGCGGCATAAATAAACTTAGAGATGGCTTGACGTCGTGTCGTTGTAAATGTATTGAGCCCAGCTGCATTCGTGTTTATATGTCTCGGTGCCCGAGGGCGACCCTTGCTGCGGTTGGTCGTACGGATGAGCGATTCTATCGATTGGCTACTTAACCCGTTCTCTGATCGGTCAACGTTCAGAAGACCCTTGACCCTGACACGTGAAGCTGGCACAAAGTGACCTTTATCCACTCTGTTTGCTGCCTGATCCGTTGTTTCATTCTGAGTTAATTTGACCATCTCCTGTTCATAGTGGCATTCGGATACCTTTGCACGCAAACACTTGGGACAGGCCAGCACGAAAGGCAACAGAAATAAGCCATGATCACTCGTGTGTGTAATTTATGCATATTTGGTGGCCAAATGATCGCGACAGAACTTCTGATATAATCACCGGTTGCCCAAAAACTCTTTCGTGAACGTTTGATGATGCATGATAAAGAATCTAACTCAGTGGTGGTCATCTGATAGGTAGACGTCGAGGAAGTGAATCGCTGGTCATGAATCATCAGCTTTCATATACTCATTCGTTTGTTTGAGTTTCACAATATATGGAAATTTCCCTTCATTCACGCAATAAAAACCACCGAATCAGTCTAGGTAAGATGTTCACTGTAGCCGCTTTAAGACCGTCCTTCAGAATGCGATTACAAAGTCAGAGCTTGTAGCCATGCGATTAGAAGAACCTTTATGTTGCCGGCAAAGGCAAAAATTTACAGCCTTGATCTAGCCTTCCTCTAGCCGACTGAACAGTTTTATACCACGTCCAATCGATTTCAAATAAGCAATTAAACCTCCGGTGTTTCACTTTCAGATGTATTGTTTGACTTGACTTTTCTAACCACATGTTCGCAACCCCGAGATTTCGCACCGGTTTTTCGGTCAAAAAGTGAAACATTTTGGCGAGACGCCCAGCATTTCATGATTGAGCAATACCCCACATCCAGTTCGTTGTATTCCTTCATTTTTACAGACCAATCAACATGATAAACGAGATGATGCTTGACATTCACAAAGTAATTCTCCAGCTCACCAGATTCATTTCAGCTAACCGTCTACGCAACTCTACACAACTCCGCCTACACGACTCCTGAATAAGTCTCACTCGTGTGCAGTGCTCGCGGGGGTACAGTGTCGGGACGGTAACAAATTTCAAGCGACTGAGGAATTGTATTGAAATAAGCCTGCAAAAACGCGCGAGCATGCAGTACTATGTCCATTGTGCAAATTCTTCCATTTGGTCCATGAAACAAGAAGCCAGGATGCACAGCATAGAGAACACAAACTCTTCAAGTCCATTGGTTCTTTCACAAATAGGTAATGCCTTTCAGGTCGCCTCTTTCGCAGCATGGTATGGAGTTATTCCACGTAATGTGGGACTTTGAGATTCTTCACTAGCCAGCGAAATGAATGGCTACTGTATTTTGCAGCACGCTGTAACTGTTCAAAACGGAACAACATCTTAACGTGCAAATCAATTTATTGAGGAAGGGTGACACAACCGAATCTTTCGCTTGCGATATTCTTTAACTGATTGTGCCGTGAAAAAACCTTCTCATGTTTCGGCTGGCCTGAGACTCAAGAAGTAGCCTTTTCGTTTTCAGATAACGTGCTACAAATAAGGGTGTTGGTGAATAGTATGGGATGTCAAGATAGTATCTTCCTGTAGAAAACCGGTCTGCGCACATCCTCCACAGTACGAGGTTGTACCTCACCTATATGTGTGTTACTAGGTATGCCTGCCTAATTAAACCCATGGGCAGCCTGCTGGCAGCAGTTCCAGTTGAGCCGAACCAGATCCGAATGCCTCAGTAGAGTCTAGCTTTGGACTTCAGTTTACAACAATAGTGACGCAGATGAGCTATTGATTGGACGCCAGTGAGTGTATGCATGAACCATGAGCAGTCTTCCGAAGCTACACCAAGAACGCAGTCACCAGTACTTTATGGAGCACGTCAAAAATTCAGCTAAATGGTGCTATGATGCATCGAGTTCCCCCTCAAAAGCAGGCACGTTACAAGCTTTCGGTGATGTGCACATCATCTCATCAACTGAAGGAAAGTTAACGAATTGTCTCCACTGCATATAAGCAATCTAACATTAGTCAAGGGAATAAACATCTTTTTTGAACGCCTTGTTCACCACTCGAAACAAATTCCCATGGCCAGATTTGGCTCACACAGTGATCTAAGACTGTAACCCCCCCCCCCCACTGAACACAGGCGTCACAGGCACTAGGTGAGGGACTGACTCAGCTAAATGAGTTGGAGGTTGCACTCGACCTAAACATCCGACAAATTCGTGTATCGAATGTAAATGTTACAGTAACCAAACCATGAAATCTTCCAACTCACAAGACCAGGAACGGTGTCACCCACCAACATACTGAAATATATAAGGGACACCCCGTCGCTCGTATCCGCCATACACAACAGGCCTTTGTGCTCATGAAAAGGCTGATCGAATCTATAATCCCTAGTATCCAGCTTCCCTAGTTTACTCCATTTCTCGAGTTAGCGTACATTGGTCGCTTAACTGCCCTCAACCAGCAAAACGTTTACGCTTTGCTTTTTGGGTTCACTGGACTGTTTGTGACCGCTTTAAGGGGGGCATGATGTTTCTCCACGTAATATCGACCAGAGATATGTCCATATTAGACAGTTATCAGAACACATTTCGTAGTGCAGAATGAAAGTTCTTTATACCGCACTTTTTGCAGCATCTTGGGTGCTTCAATTATTGGGGCGCATTCTGTAGTAGTTCTGTGGCTTCATTCAGGGAGGTACTGTATGTTTGAGGTATCCTTCGGGAATAACTGGTGCACTCCCAAATGCTGAAAGATGAGGTCACAAAAGTTTAAAAACTGCAGTCTCGTATTTCGAAATAACGGCTTCGAATTAGTAGTAGTAAGCTTAGCTACTAGTGGAGTGATAATTAATCCAAAAAGTAAAAGGTTGAGGCCGACAGCTGCTCAGTTTTTCTCGTTTCAAAGACCCCTTCGGCTTAAAAACAACAACTCATAGCGTTGCCGAAAACACTTTGATAGCCCACGGCAGATTCAGCCCTTCTTGGGATTAATCGGATAGGTGCAGTCCCCAAGTTTCCGTCAATCCAAACTGCACGAACGTAGAGAAATACCACCTGAACTTTCTCACAAAAGCAAATAGTTCACACAAACAAAGCACATGCACAATGCAACAAATAATCAACATGCTGAACAAAACGGATATTTTAAAGTGCCCCCATATAAAGACAACGAACTTCGTGTCGTAGCACTAGGGACTGGGAAAACGGTCGTCCAAAAGCTTGCGGCTGTTTTCGGTTCCCATTAATCCATATTCCACCAATTGTGCTTAAATTGTGGATACCAAGTCTAAAAAGCAAAGCAGAAAGAATCATCCAATCAACGAAGGAACCACCAATTCTGATAAGGTCAGAGTATTAGCTTCCAGTCAGACATAACCAGTAACAGTTGGTCGCATTAATCCATTCTGATATTCTGTGTTTTGGACAAAGCGAGTGATTGCACGCAATTCTAAATAAGATCTCATACGGAGGAGAAGGTTGCTTACTCAGTTAGTGTAGTTGGCTGTTCAGTTGTTGGTTGCTGCAGGAGCCAGCCGGAATGATGTTAACAGTGCCTGATAACGGTGTGCAGCTGTGTAGGCCTACACGACACAGGCACCGCTTTGTTTCACGACACCGCCAAGCAACCACACACCCAACGAGTCGACCCAACTGGTGGTAAAACAACTACAATAGAGATGTCAGGCTCAGTGAGCGACCAAGCCCGTCAAATTCGGGTCCACTGTGTCATTCAATCGGATCGGAAACAGCCTAGTCGCTTGAGTGCCGTATAAGTACTAAGTTCTCATAATGGTAGCTATAAAACCTACATTATACATCTCACCTGCTTTGATGCCTTGCGCGCTTGAGTAGTCTAACCGATATAGTTGTACAAGTTAGATAAAGGAGAGGGAGGGTCAGTTTGGCTCCACTAAATATGACAAAAGCAAGAAGGGAAAAGTTAAACGTTACGACCATTCAAACCTGGTAGGTCCTGTATGGTGCTTCACTGAGCATTCTCTACACAAGCACGTAATACATAACATGATGCGTGGAAAATGACAACAGTCTTGAAGCATACGCTTGATGCCTTCCGGAAAAACCTAGGTTTATGCGGCTATAACTTCACCACAGTGATAAAGCTTTAACGTTCGACGTGCCTCTGTAAGCATTTTCATTATGATGGAGTGTATTTCGAAAATCGAACTGGAGCCAACGTGATCGGATTAATTTTGCATTCTTTCAGCATCCTAGCCAACACCGTTCATGGAACACTGTTAGAACCTCTCTGAAAAAGCCTGAAAAGGACTGAGGACAACCATGTTGCGGGGTGATTTCATTTCGTACACTCTCTTCCGCCACAGAGGGTGTAGAAACAGCATAAAATACATGGTAGTTATTGTTGTGTGGGCTTAGTGTCGCAGTGTAAGCCATCGGCAATCGCATAGAATATATATTTTCACAGCTCAGCTTTCAGTGTGAAAGTCCCAAATCCCTTTCTGGCCCTTAAGATTTCAACCGGTTGCATTTTTTCAGGAGCCACCAAGAGTTTATTAGCTTTCCACAATTCCCCCAATCGCACACGAATTTGCTTTCGACAGGAGTCTTCCGTCAAAACACAGCTGGTGTGAGTGTATTTGTCTAATTTTCGTGAGATTTGGGTTCAAGTAGAACGTAAAGTTGACGGAAACTCCGGGACTGCGCTTACTTTATAAGCCACATGACCGACGAAACTGGTCGTGGGTTCTCGAAGAGCTATCAGTAACCTTATGTGTGTTACGTTTAAACAATGTATTGCGATATCGCGAATATCGTACCGACATGAGGTGGTCTGGTGCAAATACATTCAGTTAAAGCGGACCGTCATAAATGGGAGATTTAGCTTGATTCAGTATAGTCTCCTGTGAAAAACAAAATCGTTTACAAATGAGAGTATCTGTCGAAATCTGTCCAATTTGGGTTCAACTAGAACATAAGGTTGACGGAAACTCTGTGACTGTGCTCAAAACAGCCAAAAACGGTCGTGGATTTTCGCAAATTTTTCACTATCCTTACGAGTAGCGTGTTGCGTTTAGTTCGCTAACTTTCTTTTCCTTGCTCATCAAGTGATAATCGATTCGCTTCGTTATCGAAATGATAAAAAGTGAGTGAACAACACAAAAACAAATAAATAAATAGATTAATACGTTGCGGATTAACTGTAGTTTGTTGAACTGAATATAAGGTACGTTGCACACTGCCTCATTTTATCTCATATTTGGTTTTGTTTATGTAAATCACTCATTTCCACCAGTTTATGCCTATTACTTGTAAGCGCACCACTCATTCATGTACACTGCGTCACGTGACTAGAGGAATCGCTACCGCTTTCTCCAGTTTGGTACCCGAACGCCAATCGCGGCATAGCGGAACCAGCTGGAAGCCAGTGATATTTTCACGGAACATGGAAGTTAGTGTGCAGTGAAACGATACAGGACAACAGAAGAACAGCAAACAATGGATACCTGTAAAGATGAAAGTGATACCGCTATTGTTCTCGGGTGGTATTTAGTCAGAATGCGGTTTTAGCAAAGAAGGGAGTGTTTTACATGAGAATATATCCATAAAAACGAAATTCTTAGCAAAAAAACCGTGCGCTTTGTGATATTCTTGTTCATTTTATTCAGTATACCCGGGTGGAAAACCTGAAACAATATTATATCGAAATCACGTGACTGAACCTTCTCATCATAGATAATTTGTTCCGTTCCAAAAAAGGGAAAACGCATTCAAGCAGTCAAAAAACCAAGATATTGCATTTTGAACAGCTGACTCAAGTTCCAGATACCTGCCCTGTCGTAATTTCATTGAGAATTTTTCATCAAAACACTTCTAATGTCTATATAGGTGATGGAATCAACTGGACGAAACAGTTTCAACCATCTGCAGGAAAGTTTGTTGCACCGGTCAAGTTACACAGCTCGGTGGCAGTGCGTCGTAGTTAAGCGCCAAACACCGCCAGTTCGGCTGGTCGCGGAACGTTTGCAATAACAGTTGCCAAACTCACCTAAAATAATTTTAACATAACAGCATCGAAATTATCTAAGAAGAATTTTAAAAAACCTGTTAAAATTTGGTTCCGTAGAAGCCAATTTATGCTCCGACTCATCAGACATAGTTGTAGGTTTTATTTCACGAGGATAAGTTTAATAGCAAATAGTTGACTTAAATATAGTGCAAACTAGAACAGTTTTGAATGCCCAGCCTGGAAAATTCACTTTCTAAAGTCGAACACGATGTCATCTGTCGATAAAATTAAGATGATTTTGTGACTTCCAACTCCCACTCTGTTACTGGTCAAGGAGGTGTGTAGACACAAAGATGAACTGGATGCTGGAATATTCCACTGGGCATACACTGAAGTGACCCCCTTCAGACGGCAGTTCTCATTGTAGGCGACCACAGACTCCGGCTAGTGTCATCTTGAAATTACGTGAACAAAGTTGAACGAAAAGAGGGAAGGATCTGAGGCCGAGGTAAACGTCAGATTGCGTTCACCATCACCGTATTACTAAAATGAGAGGCAATTCAAATTAACCGTACCGACCAAATGTGAGAAATCCCTGGGGAGGAATGTCAATTCGCAAACAGGGCTTGTTGGTATAGTGTTCAAAATGTTATTGCCAAGTTTATGCTGTGTGCTATGAGGGCGCTAAATCGCAGATTGATGGCATTTTCGAAGAACACCAGGGAATGAAACGAAAATGTATGTTTGGTAGTTTGCTAAACGATGGGAACTGCGTTTGATTCTCTCAACCATGTCAGGCGAGTCGGAATATTGGTTGTTCATTTGCCCAACCGATCAACTAACAAGCGCCCTAACCCCTCCCGAATTCACGTGCTATTAGACCGCATTACTACCTGGAAGCAGTTTGGTCGGAAACGGGCAGACAAACGTAAGTACACTTGTCGATTCTTAGCGGTTCTATCCCGCTTTCACTGGTTGTTGACTGATTAATAGTGATTGCTCGCCTGATTGACTGGTGATTAGAATCACGGTTTGTCTATTGCACTGCAATGGTGCTAGCATGTCTGTGGTAAACCATGCTTTAGATTTTTTAAAAATTAGTCTGGACCATTCAGAAATGGTGTGTTATCTCCGTGCCCGGTGACCTTGTCACAGACGATACTATTACGGTTTGAATAAATCAGAGAATATCTTGAAAATGAATCGGTAATTATCTTGCAAATATGATCTGAGGGGTCGGAACATTGATAAGAATGGTTAATCATATTCAAACTGTCCCAACACCTTTTAGCCCATCCCGGCATCTGGACTTCTCCTGTCAAAGACTGGACAACCTGGCAGCATGTCTGATCTCGTGCTTCCTTCGTCTGTCATGGCAGCTAGACGCTCAGAGGGTGTTACAACTGAACGTCCGTCTCTCAATACGGAATGGCGCACTTTCTACC
The DNA here is from genome assembly GCA_004794785.1 of Opisthorchis felineus. Lineage (NCBI taxonomy): Eukaryota > Metazoa > Platyhelminthes > Trematoda > Opisthorchiida > Opisthorchiidae > Opisthorchis > Opisthorchis felineus. The sequence continues at coordinate 727,308 of SJOL01009160.1, read as the reverse complement.
TTACTGCTCCGTTGACAGATCCAAGTTGTGTCGCATTCCCTGGTAGTCAGACGATTGTTCTAGGTAGACTTCCTTCTTTTATGTCTTCGGTAGTCTGCAAAGCTTTGTGATGTTCCCATCATCTATTTCGATTTTCCATTGACCTTGAATGGCTGTCACGTGTGTTGTCTGTAGCTCACTTAGCGGCTTATTGATTCGGTTGTCCAGCTTTGATGTGGGATTCTGATCGATTAGTTGACACACCATTGCACCAATCACAACTTGTCCGCTTTCCGCCATGTGATCTGTCCTGTTAGTATGACTATGATGATGGAAACTACCTCAGCTTCCTCGTCGAATTAATTAAGTTTTTTTTTACTGAGTCCGACTTGTGTATAAATATGGTGCGTGGAGTTTCACCGCTTGCGATCATTAATACAGTGGTCTTTCACTTGTGTCACGGGACATCTTCAGACGCCTCCTTTTGGTTCCTCAGCCTCTTCGAAGTTGGCCAAGTGCCATTTATCGACTGTACCTACGAATTAAAAGCTGAGCCCCTTGATCAGTAGATTTTCTTCGGCGGTATTAACAGGGAAGCTTGACTGGTTTCCATCTAACTATCATGGTTGCTAGGGGCACTATCCCTTGTGGACCTGTTCACTATAGCTTCCAACGCTGGTTTGCGGCACCGCGGCAGTTTGTTCTGCTCTCTCTCTCTCACACACACACACTCTTAAGTGGTTGTGAGCGTTGGAATTCGGCCAATTACCATATCCGAACAAAACTTTCCGGTAGAATGAGTATAATGTGCTGAAAAAATCACTGCTACCTCACATGATATTAATCCTGACAATTGAGGTTCTCCACGAATGAAACCACGTTCTGATTTAAAATCGGGAGTCAGTTGAGTTGACTGATTGTGAATAAGTTGCCGGTGACGTGCGAGATATAGTTGCGAAAACTGCATACAGTCAAGCAGAGAACTACAAGGTTGGTTGTCAGAGCTTTGCTTAACAATGATGGCTGGAAAGCATCTCTGTATGTATTGGACGATATCCACTAATGGGTTATCCATCACCCTCAAGGCCGGATGTGAGTGATGATCAACCGATACGTGGGTTTGAGATATGTTGACGGACAAGCCATCGGGCGACGCCGTGATTTGGCCCGAGGTGTAACGCTGTCTAACTCTGTCTGAGCTTCTGTCTGTCCGACTACTGATATGCAGAACCCAGGAATGATAGAACGGAAAATCCGACGAATCGTATTCATCCACCCCGATTGGTGTTGGTTTTGCGGTCTGTGAATACACGGCCGAGCGAAGCGCTCAGTTTCAGTACCTATTCGTCAGGCTACTACGCGCATCGAGGTAAATCGATGCCAACTAACCTTTGTCAGATTCGGTATTACAAGAATCCGATATAATTAATTAGAGATAGGGTGGTTGATCTGACTACCCGGGGCAGGCAATGAATGAGAGTGCCCGGTGTTGATCGATTGGTCTGGATAATCTGCATTTCACTTACCCATTAATGAAAGATGCCGAATGGCTGTTTCGTGCGGACTAGTTTATGACTTACGTGTTCTTCCGGTTGAAGGGCCTAGCTGAATTCTATGATGCTTTAGCATGAGGTATGACTGTACATAGTACGAACTCCACCGGAACGTACTCATCGCTCTGTTACTGCAGGTTAGGCCATGCGGAAGCGGAGAGGTGACCAACCCTTGACCCGGTAGAGAGGTGTGAATGAGGTTACGAAGCGTTTTGGGGTTGTCGGTGCTACTCGCCTTCCAGGATAGGTCCCCACTGCCCCTGGTTTGCAACGCTGCGAGATATGACTGCTATTCGATGTCAACTGCGTTATTGTTGTAAAATCCTATCCACATTGGCCGAATGAGTGTGTGGAAGTGTAGGCATCTCGGATTGATTGTGTTAGTCTAGGACTAAGTCCCCTCCCTGTGCACTTTCACGCTTTCCTCCACAATAAGGCTTTCAAATAAATCATCGTTGTACGGTAGCAAAGCCTCAGTGTTGAACACTGTTATTCCGTCGATGATGATGATGATGAGGATGAGGAGGAGGAAACCAAAGAGGTTGATTAGTCGTAATACACTACTCATAAGATTGCTGAAAATTCTTCGACAGTCCACAACCGGTTTCGCTCTTCCTGGGGCTCATCAGGTAGGTGTAGTCCCCGAGTTTCCGTCAACATTATGTTCTACTTGAAGCCAAATCCCACGGAATTAGCGAAATACACTCATTTGCAAACAAATTTGGTTTTGCGAGAGATTCAACTGAAACCCAGCTGAATCTCTCGTTTGTGCTGTTTCCAGGTTGAGTGGTCATTTTCGAACCATCCTCTGAGCTCAGAAATACGAAGGGCTTTGATTTTGTTAATCGGTCACGATGTTTTAGACTTGTATAAATGTTATAAGCTTCGTTGCAAGTTTTTCGGCGGAAAGAGATGTTGGAAATGAGTTCCTTCCGCAGATTTGTTGTTCTCACTGCCTTGTTCTAACTGTTGTTCTAGCTGATCAGGGATCACAGTGCTTTAAATAGAAACAGGATCATCTGTCGATACAGTGATGCACATCAGGTTCCAATGAACCTGGATCGTTTCCAGCTGGACGATTCTGAATTCGACATTGGTGTGGTGATAGCTTGACTCAGCAAATCCGGCACATGGTTTGATCCGCCTGCCATGATAGGATCTATGTCAGCCGAGTGAGCAGCAGGGACGATAAATCCTTTGTTGTGACAAAAGTACATGTACGTAAAAAATGCACGTGTCAAGGTCAAAATTATCGCCTGTAAATCACCTCCCGCGATTTTCCACCGTGAAGCGTTTTATGGGAATTCGTGGCAAGAGAGCCACAGATTCTATGAGTCCTTCCCAAGTGAGACTAATTCGGCCTTAAGCGCTTCGTGTTGATCAATGAAGGTGTGGGGGCATCATGTGAATTTATTGAACGTCATTCTGGTCTAGATTTTCACAATTAGGTCGACGGTCCTGGATGCTGAATCATGCACAGTGACACCCAACCTGGAATAATTTCCGTCATAGTAAGTCGCCGCGCGCTCACACGTAGGGTGGAACCGACCATGTCGTTGTTTTTATCGTGACCGACGGTTTCCAAATATCCCTCATCTGACGTTTCCAGTCGAAGATGCGGAGCGAATAATTGCAGTGTTCTGTGCAGCATTTGTTTTTGTGGAGTTTCCTTGTACTGCATGTATTTTGTAATTCAACACTTTTGGCTCGGAAGAAGGCGAGAGGCAAGTTAGTCAGGCCACGTAGCCGGTAACTCAAAAGACCTGTTGACGGGACTTGAAAATCGTAAAATGGATTGAAATGGTTCTCCAAAATTGAGATCATTCAAAGAGAACGACTGAAGGGGCAAGACTTGTGGGAAGGGTTCATCCGCCGCATGTGGGCAAATGCACGAACAAATACCTCAATTGTTGGCAAAAGCACATAAAACTCCAGAGTTTGCAGAGACATTTTATAACATGCCGCCAGTGAACTTTGAAAACACAGGCTATCTTCGACGAACTCAAAAGGAAACATTCGACTACAGAGCGATGAAGGCCGCTGCTCAACAAAACGCTTTAGCAGACTTTGTCCAGTGATTTGGCCCGTGGTCAGAATTTTAACTTTCCTCAACTAATGAATGTGTTGCATATGATGAGTGCCTCTATGAAACATCGCTTGTTGGAGTTGTTTCCAACTTTCAAGGGCGCGAAACTGCGAAAGAATTATCCCGTATATCAAGGTTCACGGTAAGTGCAGCAGCATTTTAAACAAACGGCTCTTCTATGCATAGGGCATCAAGCATGGAGGAAGGCGTCCTCGGTAGCCAAGTTAGCGGGATGATAGTCAGATAAACGTGTTCTTTGAGCTGTGTAAACACACAGAATGTCGTTTACCTATGCTGTGCACTTTAGCTTCCCAATTCAAGTTGAGGTGCACGGTAAGGCTCTCGTTTCAAGTTATCTACACACTGGTTGAAAGCTTTCGCAAAAGTTTAAGCAAAAATATTCTAAGTGGCCAAAGCCACTTTTGACGGCCGGATTGTTGTTGCACTCCAGGATGCAAACGTAAGTATATTGGTGTCGGAGTTCAGTTTACACGACGAACAGACTCCATGATAGTCAAAATTTTCGGAAACAATAGTCGTAGAATACAGTTCACTGAAAAATGTAAATTTGCACTTTGAATTCAAGGTCCACTACCAACTTCACTTAGTCAGTATTAAAATGGTGGCTGACGCCGTTCCCTTGTGGTCATTTCAATGTTTAATTCAAACGAACAAAGTATTCTACAAACAGGCGATTATCGCGCAATGACATACTGACGTGAGGTAGTCAAAAGTGTTGGTCGCTCAGGTAGTATAAATGTTCACCCACCTTACCAGCTTTGTTGAGAATTGTGTTTTCGCCTGCCCAGTTGTGCAGTTCTGTTGCAGTGCGTCACAGTTAAATTCCATACGCTTGCAATAACAATTGCCAAACTCACCTAGCAATTAAACAAACTTTTAGCCTGATTCGAAAACGGTTTAATATGCTGTTGAGCATATTAATCAATTTTTGTGGCGCGTGACAGCTACTCGTTCATTCCTAACGCAGACACTGAGGTTCGGCTTTCCAAACCACCGATTGTACCTGAATTCCCAGCGGATTGGAAAAAATCACAACTTTATCCTATCAATATGAAACTCCCAATGATGTCCACACCCGCTGTACAGTTGATAGCATACGGACTTGACAGTTGATAGGGTTGTACCCGTTATCTCAAATTTCGTATCCTGTTCAACTTACTGATTCCATGATCTTGGTTATAAAACATCTTCTGGACACCTACTGTTACAGAATCTGCAAAACACTTCATCAGAAAGAGGGATTTTGTCAGGTTCTTGGTGGTCCGGTAAGAAATTTTCATCCGGTGTGGGAACCGGATATAGTTGTCCGGAAGAGAGCGTTGTTTGCAACAGATCCAAGGCTGAAAGTTTAGTGACATTATCTCAAAATCAAGCAGCCATCAGTATTCCTCACTTAAAATCTTCTCTACTGTATTGTTAGCTAGTCACGCGCAATTACCTCCGAGGTTGTGACTTCCGGTTTCACCCATGTTTGCGCAGTCATGCAAAGTATTGCGCACAACAACTTGTACGATGATGACAATAGAACGAAATGAAATACTTCTTCGAGAAAATTACTTCATTTTGAGCCAGAATCTCAGGACTCCGAAGCAATGAGCATCAAAAATTTACTTGCAAACTACTTCCACAATTAGATAATTGCCATCAGCCCGAAGATGTCAGTTGCATTCGTGTTGAACTACCCTTCATCCCAGGGAATACGGCTTCTTAAGTGCGAACATTACATCCTAGCTTAATCTGATCCAGAGAGGTCAGGTTTATTCGGCTTCATGTACCAAGGAGAAAATTAAAAACACTCTCTGCCTGATTTAGTCTCCCTTTTTAACTGTAGGTTTTTTTGGAACTTTTAGAATTTGCATTCATCTCAATCTGTTTTTGGGGTAGAATAAGTTGGCTAAGCTTTTGACCGACGTGTTCTTCGTGGCGCCCATCACTGTCATTGATTGAAATGATTAATGAGTACAACTGGGAGGAAATGTTGGGTTACCACCGAAATTTTCGTAAATTCGCTGAGTCCATTGCAATTTTGCATGGCGTTCATGCTAGAGAAAAGTCTGCAGAGAACTGACGATAGTCCTGGCTTTGTCGAGAATCAGTAATCATCAGTACAAGTTTTGAGGTTCCAAAGACTGACTAAAAGATCATCAACTGCATCATCAATTTTCAAATCAAGTTGATGTTGATGGGAGGCCTGACTGAATCCCAGCTGAATCTCTCGTTTATGATATTGTCCAACTGAGTGCTGTGTGCCGAAGTGCAACAATTTTGCTGGTTGTTAAACGTTTGCAATTACCAACGCCTAACTCACCTAACTCACCTGATAACTGAACAGACATTTGGCCAGTTTCTAAAATGCTTTCCTACGTTTTTGAGCATATTCATGAATTTTTGCTGCACACGGCAACTAGTAGTGCACTAATATCGCAAACACTGCGGTTCGGTTTTTCAAACCACTGATTGTATATACATTCCAGCGGATGGTAACAAAGTTGCAACTCCAGTATTCCTATTTCCACAAAACTTAGCTCGGTATGCTTTGGAGTGACGCCAAGATAAGTTTTTAAATCATGGACGGCGAACTCGACTGTATCATGTGTGCATCTTTGTTCATGCGGGCAATAACATACTTAAAGAGACCCTTCGTACACACATACATATATACATACATACACAGATATGTGCAACGTAAGTTCGTACGTATGTCAACCACCGATGGAATAAAGTCCATAAGGTCGAGAAAATTCTCTTCTAAAAGAGATCATGGTTGAAACGGCCTTGGCGGTCACATCTGTTTCCGAATCTGCCTGTCGTATCGAACTGCTCCGTTGGATTCGGCGCAGAGCAGCGTGTTACCCGACTGTAAACTCCGAGAACTAAGATTGGTGGCTGGTCAGGAGGGGCCGGTTCTAGAAACTACTCGCATTCCCAACTGATGGTCCATGATTGTCAGACTAGATATCAGAGACGTGCAGTGTGTGCAGAGGAAAGTCCGCAGCCGGGGTACGCACATGGATAGCTGGTGATAATCAACAATCAGTGCTCTACAAACGTGGTCACAGGAAGTCACTTTTCGGGTGCTTTGTCCTTGACTTTTTCCTCTGGTCATATTGCCTATTGTGGTAAGTCTCCGCGGCTTTCCTTTCCTTCTACTCCTAGCTATGATTCCTTTCTTCATTGTTTTGCAGTAATTGCACACCAGCTTTTTTTGTCGCTGTCGCTTACGATTATGAGTGTTCACCCGAAGCCGATCAAACAGCCTTGATCAATGTCAAAGGTGCGCTTTGAATACCGAGAGGCCCCTAGTAACTTTTGCGGTCGCTTGTTCGCAGTGGAGCTGTTGTGTTCCTTATTGGTGAGTCTTTTTTCGAAACTAAGGCACTGGAGCGGGGACAGCTGTTAGTTACAATACCTAACTATGCAGCGTACCCGATAATGTTGAACGGCGTTTTGCTGACCTGCTTCACTAAGGCACACACCCTTTGTGTGTGACAATTCGGAGAGAAAATGCAGGCAGAATAATCACGCTTCTGCCATGAACGAATAATGTGGGCGAAGTTCATCCAAAAGCTAAGGATTACATTGAAAAAACACACTAAATCTGCCTGATAAGTTTCAAGGAGTGCGAAACCGGTGCACGGTTGTCGGAGAGTGATCCGCAAATGTGAGTAGAGCGTCATAACAAGTAAATATATTACGATGTTTCGAATGCTGGAACAACAGAAACCGAACGCAGTCTCTGTGCAGTGCATACAGTTGAAATCTATCACAAACTAGAGACACAGCTGGGATTAGATTGAGTTTCCAGGTAACTTAGTTTGCACATAAAGATGTTGTCCAGTGGCAAGTTTTGGTCAGTCGTAAGGTGCTGCTAAAAACAGTACCCAATCAGTTGACTGCCTGGTGAGAAATCTCAAAATTCCTAGCATACAGTGAAACAAGCAACCCGAAAGAGAATACTTGTTGGTGGAGAAACTGGTAATAGCCCGAGTAGATTTATCGAGACCATGTATTCGCTACCCTGTGCATGCTGAAAGACTTTAAACACAGCACAATTGATTGGCGGTTTACTCATTGGCCGGGATTTTTTTACACTGCACCTCCTCAGGTGTGTAGCACAGTCAACAAGGTAGGGGATAAATAGCACGCAGTTTACGCGAACCTCTCCTGACTATCGCTCGACGTTAGAGACCAGATAATGTAGCAGATGTCTCAGTGGTTAGAGCGCGAATTTACTGACCGGAAGGTCCGTGGTTCAGACCCAACCTCTGCCTCTCGACTTCCCATATCTAGGCTCGGGCAACCTGGCAGCATCCGAGCCATCGCGCTTCCTTCGGGTGGCATGACGTCCAGGCACCGAAAGGGTGTTACAGCCGAACGACTGTCTTTTATCTTTATTCATTACCTCAAGTTTGTACTGCAAAACGGAACTGACGAATTTTTGTCATATGCCCAGAAAATACATCATTTCGCGAAATCAGCTGTCTTTTTTGGACAAACTTGACTAGAATTAACGGATGATTTGGCCCCGTACACGCACGCAGCACCTGGGTTTGGGACCTTTCACATTTGAAGTGTAGATTACTGGTCGTATGGCCAAATTATGGGATAAAATAACGGACGACAACAAGAGGTTTCTGTGGTTCATGACGCTCATCTTTGCTTTCGTTGTTGTCTGAAAATACGTCTTCATAATGAGATATCCTATTTCATGTTTCCAAAACCAACGGTTCAGTACGACCTAGGTGGTAGAGTTTGACGAAGTCTAAATGGAAACGCAATATTTATCCTTCCAAAATGTAACTGAATTAAGTTCACAAACATCCAGAACATTCACTTTGAAGGAATCAAAAAATCCTACCCCACCATCACAGAAGCTATTGAGGAACGTTCGTATACAAATTTCATTGCAATATTGCAGAAAGTGTAGAGTTATTAGTGGTCGCGCTTGCACAAAGAAAAACTCTTTTCAAAGAAGTTTCTGATTCGTCCTTTAATGAATACTAAAACACCGCCCGTTCTGAGTTTGATTATTCATGCTCTATTTAGCAGTAAAAAGCAATAACGATCCATCACTGAGCAGTGCTCCGCTCATCCATGGTAAGTGATTGATCGCTGTTGGTTTACAGTGTGATTAATCATCACAAACTCACGCGGAAGCGTCTTCAAACGACATGGCCAGGTAATGTGTGGACGTTTTACACAGACCAATGACGTCTATAACTCCCTTGTAATCTGTTGATAAAGTTTGCGCAGTTTTGCTCCGTTGAACTGTAAAACTGAAAACAACCTGATTCTCAGTTTATTTTGTTCTATTGAGTTCTATTGAGTCCATACCATGTAAATTGGCTTTGCATGCACCTGAAAACTACAGCTCTTTTTAACTATAACAGAGCACCCTCGAGTACCCTCATCAAGATCGACACCACCGGTGCTACACTGCTGTACAACCGTAGTTTTTTGAAAGTCTTATTGTGCTGAGTTGCTACAAGTAAGCAGACACCAATTCGAGCAATCTGAACAGAGGCTGACAGCAGCAACAACACATCAATTATTTTCAGTCTTCGCATCCAAGAGAACAAGGAATCCTGAGTACCCCATTCTGTTACTGATAATACCCAGGTGTTTCGTTACTGACTTAGCACCCTTCTGTCGGGCCAAAACCTGATTATCTCTCTTCTTGTGCCCTTCTTAATCAAGCGAGACCTACATCAGATTATTTGGCAGACAATGACTTAGCAATTGAACTAAAGGACCGAGCCAATACAGATTCTATTATTGGTTGAAGTACCCGCTGAGCAACCAGACACTCATTTCCTAGTTATCTTGTTTCAAACTTGGTGACTCCAGTCTTCCAAAACTATATTCTGAGGCGTTTTTCTCCTGAAAATATCGATTTTCCTCCTGGCAAGGGCCACGCCTCACAACCTACTACACAACGACCTGTAATCTAGCTTGATATATGCGTTTTTAGTGATTCATAGAAGTGCTATTATACCGCCACAAGTGTCTAAGGTTACGAAACTCAATGGGGGCCTTAGAGATTCGTGCACAGATCTCAATTGTCGCACTAACCACACCCTATCACCACCATCGGAGATTTGCAAGGTATGTAAAACGCTTCACAACCTAAAGAATCCTTGAGTAAAATTGACCTCGTCACTGACTGCATACTTCTACAACTTGAGGATGCAAAGCGCATGCCGGATCGAATTCTATCCTATTCAGGATCCAAGCAACACCACTGTCCTCTGATATTCAATAGTTACGTGGAGCTGGCTGCACCCTCCTGCAGACGGAAGACTAGACATCGTGAAAAATATGGTGACCATATTCAATTATGAGCTCACTTCCAATGTTTGACTTGTTGGAAGGGAGAATCAGAATCTACTAGCACTTCGATGGGTAATAGTTTGTGAGCCCGAAGAGTGCAGCAAAAGGAGATGGACGAGCCTCTGATGAAAATCCACACCAGTGTTCTAAAAGGAAGGACAGTCAGTGACTGATTCACGCTACAGTTGTAACGGTGGCTACTACAGATGACGCATGCGAGTAGCCTATAGCGATCTCATCGGTTTGGATCCTTTTTTGGTTTGCTGTTGAAAGGCACTGCATGACCAGATGACTTTGGTTTTTCCAGAAGACAGCAGCGTATACAGTCAATTTGTGAGCAGTAAGGAGTTGAAACAGATGATTGTCATAGTCCAGGTGCAGTAAGTCCATTCAGAGTACAGACTGTGCTTAGTCCACCCATTTGTGCCTTCATACCGCCAGCAACTGTAAAGATATCTGAGCTTCTAACCCGCCAGAACAAGGAACAAGAAGCATCAGTTAATAAATCTCGGACAGTCGCGATAAAAAGCTGTTAATGTCATTTCGTTTTTGAGCTTCCTATGCAGACAGTGCAAGATAACCGTACACTGGCGACCATCATCAAGCGTTCAGATCAGCAAGAACCTTCTCATCGGGCAGCCGGTGAGAACACTGACCTTACGCTTTACGCGGCCGCCATCTAATTGCCAGGGAAGTGCAAACGGAAGCGAGAGAGTTGCGTGCGGGATAGAGGCCAAATCACTTTGACAGACATGTTAGGTCTGTTAAATTGTCCAACGCCAGTAAGTTCAAATACCAGGTGACTTTGAGGACCTTAGACTACAGGCAAGCATTTGGTCAGCTACTGACTCTCGAACTATTTGGCATGGGCTGATATAAGTAATCCCAAACAAAATACTACTCTTGAGTAGAGGGTGGAAAATAACCTGGAATATAATGATTTCTCTGTTAGGGCTCTCAGGAGTAGAATGGACTTTAGAAAGAACCTAAAACGGCTACCTGAGGATCCGCGTTTACAAGAGAAGCGAACAACACTCCCATTTACCGAGTTCTTTAAAAAGTATTTATTCCTGCTCCAATGTACTACACCACTGTTTTGCAACAGTTCTTTCATAGAGGAGGCACAACCACCAACCCACCGCTACGCACCACTACGCTCCCCAATAACGCACTGATGATGTCACCTCGATTGGTGATGAAACGTTTGCAATCAAATTGCCCAGCTCAGCGAACAAGCCAACGACCACAGTTCTTTCATTTTCGCTGGTGCCATTGAACAGGCCTACCTTTCCTCGCTTTTCTGGAGAGTGGATGAAAACTCATTACAAATAATGGAAGCTAGTCCGCGTCTTACAGCTGACAGACGATCAGGTCAATTAACGGCTGAAGAAGTCGAAGTAAGTGTGTTGGAGAGTGATTAAAATATTACCACAGAAGTTGTAGATGGTTATGGGATTTGTAGAATACGTATTCACATCGCTCTCATTTGTACAATCGTCCTCCTATCCCGGTCTCTTGAGTTCACACTAAAGTGGGAAAACACTGGACTCGACTTTTATAAGCAGCGCATATCCATGGTCGTGCCGAGGTCTGAACTCCGTACATCTGACACGCGCAGATGCTTCACCAGCGCAGGCTGGAAGCACCAGGTGATGTTTTTGACGCTTGAGAGATATGATTCGTCTGGCCGATGCCTCACAAACGCGGCTAATTTAGGCCAAAAATGCAAATCCTGGAACATGGGTTGAATAAAATGCAGCTGTGTTCTGTGGCGATTCCGTAACCTTTAAAAAACACTATTGGAAAGTTGATAGAGAATATAATGCAGGATTAAATACGCCGAACTTGGAAACTGCTTAGAATATGTCCGCAGGACAGCTTAACCAGATGTAGGAACCGTTAGCCCGATAAACAAAGTGACAGGATGTGACAAAATCCGGCTAGCCAAGCTATACATTCTCAACTCGTCCTGAGTGAAGCATGTATGTATGCACAATGGTACAATTTGTTTATTTTGCCGGTTACACTTTTGTCAGCTCTTTCTGTTTCATCACGTGACACTTACGGCATAAGCGGACCTATTGCACGTCGTAAAGTGGTGATGCGACAACAAAAGGGGCATTGTAACATTTTTAGACGTTTCCCCCTGTGGATGTATTTTGTCCCTGTACGGGTTTGTGCACGAAAGCCTGTTCGGCCCTCATAAACAGAGATGAGACGCACAATGAGTGACACCAGTTATTTTTCCGATGTGTGCTTAGAATTTTGCTGGCAAGCCCAAAACCGAATGAAGCGTGTCGTGCAGTGCCGGTAGTCCACGCACATAGCATGAGTACAACCTGTCATCGTCAACGCACAGGAATAGGAGATAGTTAGTAGCCAAACTACTTTTGGAACGGCCAACTCTAAATGCTTTTAATGTCAGATGGAATGAGTCAATATCAGTAAATTATTCAGGCCTGAGGTGCCAGATTGTCAGGGAGGTCAGATTTCTGAAAACAATCCAAGAGTGCTCGAAACCTACTGAAACACTCAAACCCCACCAAGTATCCAGATCAGAAAAGCCAGCTGCCGATTGGGCACCCTAGCACTCAGTCAGTTCAGCAACGATGACGAGTGTTCAGGCATGCCACAGAAGCACTGCCGACGATGAAGAGTGTTCACCCAATGCTGATCAGACAATGTAGATTCAAAGATCCGCGATGTCCCTTGTATTCTTCGCACTCGCTTGTTCGCAATAAAGCTGTCGTGTTCCTTGTTGACGAGCCTTTTTCCGACGCAAAGGCACTGGAGCGGGGACACCAGTTAGTTACAACACAATCCCCCCCCTCCGACGAAACATCAAAATCCTCCTTCTGTGAGATTGCTTCAGTAGAGAATGCTAGGATTCGGCTGACATGTAAGCAAGTAAAGTAGCTTGATATTCACCAGCTAAAAAGGGTTAAAGGCACCACTTTGCCAGATCCTCGGGTACAGACCCTCAATTACTGTTTGTGCAGTGTAGGTACTCCATGAAATGCGATGACTGCTGGAATACTGATGCTTTCAACGGGCTCCTGATCACATTCTGGGGTAACAAGATCGATTTAGTAACAATCAGCAACCGATATTTATGGTGGACAGAGATAACATCATATTATCGGAAAGTTCCACGAAATTTTAGTTTGTGAGGCGAAGACCAGAAAGGTAATTAGTTTTAAAACTTGATAATATATCCTGCAGGACCAAATACACAGCGTCAGGTCTGTCTACACCATTGGGAGTGTCAAAGAATAGGTATTATTTGAGCGTACAAAGGGATGCAACCTCTCCAGTAAAAAAAGTTTTTGGTACCGCTTGTTCATCTCGGATTCGAACTTCGCTCCACCGAACTTCGGTATTCCTCGAAGTGGTCTTTAGCAGAGATTTTGCGAAAGCCAGACGCTATTTAAATTCCACCCACGATGTTTCACACGGAAATGTTACCCAGAAATCCCAGTTAAATTTTTATCGGTTGACTTACGGTAAACCACTGGGCGATATCGTTATAAATCCACTCGACTATCTGAACAACTGGGTTGGTTGTGAAGATACTCAATTGATTGTTTTCTCAAACACACGCAGAACTATAATGGCGAAATAAAAAATCTAAAGCCTTGACTTCGAGAAACCGCAAAAAATCTTCACGTTTGTGCAACAGGTCATTGCACAACATCTCAGTTCGATATGATTCTCAAATTATGGTGAGGATAATGGTGATGATGGTAATAACGATATCAATAGGGGTGCGGACGAAGAAAGCTTAACACGAGAAAGTCTTATTTGAGGGAGTGGTGAACTTTTGCTCAATAGATAAATCTCAAAACGCACTCAGACCACACCCAAACTACGACTACTGTCGATATTCCTATCAGCTGAGAAGAGGAAATTGTGAGAAGCTTGTGGTCTTACATAAAATATCTTGCCGACGATAGCACAGTCGATAGAATCCCTTGGGGACTAATAAAAGGAGAGGAATCTAATTGGCATATGTTACCACTAGTAAGAATAGACTGAACTGAGATGACGCAATCACTTGAATGGCTCACCAGCGTGCAGTGCGCAGCACAGAGATATACCTAGTCTGATGAATTTCACTCAGGATGCCGTGAAACGGGTTCCTGTTGAGGAAACTGACAAAACGACGGATCCGTCTATCATTTTCTCCCATTCACTAATACCGCAAAAATGGCTAACTTGGGCACACTTTCGGGGGTAAAACTCATCATTCCGTCCATCCTATAGGAGTTTTTTTAGCTCGACAGATGTCCAGATACAAACCCTTTCTGTAAACCTCTTGGAACTAATTTACAAAAGAATGTCGCAAAGCTGCACTGGTATATTTTGCCAGCAAAGAGGGCTCTTGAAGAAATTGTTTTTCGATTTATAGAAATCCCTCGTATAGATCAGTACGCCGGGGTGAAAACGGATGTAGAAAGTGAAGGTAATCACAAGACAACTGTTTATGTTACCGATTAGAGCAAGGAACTTAACCACCGAACGAACAAATCAAACTTGAAGAACACGAACCAGGCTGCAAAACAAATCAAAAGCGAACCAATGAAATCACGAACAAAATGCCGACTAATTATACGGTCACATTAGGCAGTATCGGGTACTCCAAAAAAGCCGTACAAAGCAAACAGGAGAGGAAAAAACGATAAGCAAGCCATGTAGTGAGAGGTGACGAGAGGTGAATTTAATTCCACCAAGCCTAAGATAGTGCTTCGCAAATCGCCTTGTGGTATTGTTTATGCATCTCAAATGCGGACTTTATCATATACGATTCACTCTGATCCAAGTTAACTTGAGCTGCATATATAGGCTATGGTGGGTTTCGCCGGCATAATGCAGAATGCAACTGATCAAATAAGGCGGATGCTAACCAATCCTGCACGCGTTCCGGTTCATTTTTTTCGATGCATGATTCGTATATGAATCAATGATCTGGGTATTATGCGTGGCAAGTTAGCTGTTTAGCTGCGTCTACGTCGGAGCAGCGTCAACCTCATCCAAGTATTTAGTTTTATAATTCATTTGCTATTTGTCTTTGGACTACCGAGGAATTGGTGCAAACCATTTTGGCTGTGCTGTTGCAGAATGCTGGAGTAATTGTTTTAGGAAAGTGGCTTTAAAACCCTTAGCGAACTTTCGAAAGCTGTTCCGTAGATGGAAGGCAAATTACACTGCAACGATTAATCACATGCGGTTTTTATGGTGGAATGTGAGAACTGCTATTGTTGTACCAGAAAATGGATGAACAGCAAAATGCACCACTGACTAGTTGTTAAAAACAAACTCACGCAAGAAACTGGTCGCCGGATGCACATATGCCAAGTGGACTGCAATCAGTGGAAATTGGAACCAATCTTACAAAGGCTGATGTATATGGGCCGGCCAACAATCCTAAACAGTTACCGGACGGTAAAGAGTGTGCTGGAGCACGCGGTGCCGAACTCAGTTACATGCATACGCACATAATGCCTTCTCGCGTTAGAGACTTTCAAGAAGAAGCAGCACCCAATCATTGAATGCCTGCATTCTGGGTGTCCAGAGGTTTCCAACATGGGTTCGCATTCTGTGAACAGGGAATCTGGTTTTGACAGTGCACACCTGTCTAGTGACAAAAGGCTCGACGACAGCTAAAAGCTCCCCCCCTAAAGCGAGAACACCAGTCAGTACAATAGAGAAAATAGGACAATGAGACCATTGAATCATCCTCAAGAAGACCAGGCCATAACGCAGTGCAAATGAAGAACCGGCCTATCAAAACAGGAAAAAACTCTAGTAAAAACAGAAAGTGCCGAGATAATCAATTAAATCAAAGGAAGGCAGACCACCATGCAACACAGATCACAAACGGACCAATGAACTTACGCGAACTCTGATCCCCTGCGAGCCGATCACACCCCGCAAATTTAATATAAACTCAGGCAGGTAAGGGGAAAGTACCCACCCATCTGCGCACAGCTAGTGTCGCCTCGCTTGATGATGAAACGCTTGCAAGTTAATTGTCAAGCTCGACGAGCAGACCAACGGTCTTCTAATCAGCAACCTATATCTGACGTGACGTGCTTTTGTTCCGTCCCGCGCCCGCACTTTAGTCACATGTCAGCATGCTACCCCTGTTTTCGTGGGTCATTTCGCCGTGGGTGAAATTACAGCTTGGATAACCTCTCTGGACAGGGCCACCTGAATCCACGCGCCTATTTACGTTTGCGCCTGTATGTGATGACAGCATCAAACAGAGGATCGTTCTATTGCGCTGACCCAGTAAACGTTCTGGTGGCTCCATTTTACTGTGTTGAGTCGTGTGCATTTGCATGTAAGTATAGACAAAGGTGTCCAGTAGGCTTTTTTATGGTTCTCTCTCTTGTAGCCTTTAATGTACTTGTTTGAATATGATCACAGTAGGATCAGCTGGACCGTTTGACTGCAGATGCGGTGAACGAGTGCGAATGTTCTACTAGCAGGGCTTGCAAATCCAATATAAATATGTCCCAGAGACTTGTAACCCAGCAGAGGATAGGCTTGGAAATTCAAAGCTGAATCTCCATCAGTGTCTAGCCGGCTGATGTAAATGCTCGCTAGTGCCACACCTGGATAATGAGTGAACCGGTCAAGGCATCCCTGGTTGCTTGTTATTGAGTTTTTTTTAACCATAAGACCAAATGAGTTATCCACAAAGCCGGATTTGTCTCAATTTCATGTTTGATGGCGAGATAATAGCCTGTGAGAGTTTGGGTTTATCCTCGAAGTCTGCTGTCCGTATGAATATAAACGCGCATTTCAGGCCGAAGATAGAGAAAAGCTATCTGTCAGAGTGAAGTTTTTCCTGCACTGAGCCTCATAGATGCTTTTTTATCGCATACTTCAGAGCCATATCCCCTTGACTTCGCCGAAACCCTTGTCCACTGATATGAGTTTTTTAATTAGAATTTCACCCTGCTGTGAGGTCAATCTATACCGAAATGTTCAAAATCAATGTCTAGCTGTTTCCTGCTTATTTGGAATCATCACCGGTGCAAATCTCACGAGACTCAGATAGTTTCAAACGGTGGCCTTCCTGCCGGTAAATGAACACTTAACCGATCGGCCTCGAGCTGCTGAACAATACTGAGATTACTTGCCACTTGGACAGGATCCGCTTCGCCTTCAGTCACAGAGACCACATTACTTGGTCAAGTATCGACGGGCTCCTCGAGCGATGGTTTCTTGAACGGAAGTTTCACTTGTGTAAAAACTCTTCTTCCTCTGAGCGACCGATACGAGGCGAATCGTGCATGCTTACAGTCACCGTGTGAGAATGTACTTGGAAGAACCACACCAATATTATTGTATAGAATATTTTTGGACGCGCAATGAGGGGGTAAAGTTAAAGATTATTTTACTATGCTCAAAAACGCTCGGGTAGTCAAGCGATCGCAACCATTTTGTGCCATTTTTAGGCGAATAGTTCAAAGTTGATCATAGGCAAGCACTTTCGGCATGAAAGTGTGGTCGTTGACGAAATCAAGGATAGAATACTATGTCTCAGGATAGTGCATCAGGGGATGCATTATCCTGTCTCCATTTTCAGAAGCTGGTCATTACCTGATGAAGTAGACATTGCTTCAGGGACTAAAATGTCGCACACGGAAATTCATATTTCGAATCCGTACCGTCGAATAAGCTCAAACACCCAGAACAAATTCCGAATGTGATTTTCAGCGTGTGATTTTTGCTCACTTGGGTCACAGTTTGGTAAATTGATAAAACTGCGCAATATGTACTGATAGCGAGTAACTCAATGCAATAGCCTTCACCTCCGAAAAAATCAATTTTTGCATATACTCTCCATCGGCTAATTCTGATTGATAAGTCTTTTGCACTAAATAATAGTTACTGATGAGTCGTCAATTACTCATTCAGGCCCGTTGAACATTTATGGCATAATCGAACAATACTGTTGGTTTTTCTGACAGCCATGCTTACCCTCAGCCAATCGGTTCAGCATAATTGACTGTTTAGATAAACCGAGATCCGTGTGTACTGTGGCGACGGACCCGGTTGATCAACTCGGAACAGGCTGCAAGTGTCAAATTATTTTCGCTTTGGTATACAGATTAAAAGTAATATTGCAAAATAGAATGTTCTTAGGCAAATCAGTAGCAGCGTGACAATAATCTACCAGAGAGTGAGTTAAATCAACGAAATTCTCGCGAAAGACCTACTGAAGAAGGGCAAAGTTCTACATGCAGAATGCAGAAAAATTCCAGGTGCCTGGAAGCTGTGTACCTAAAAATTATAAAGCACCTCACCTACATATAAAAATAATGATACTTGTTCTGCTGTAACACACCGCTGATTCCGAACTGCTGTGAACCCAAAAGGAAGTGTGAGGGCTGAGATACTCTCAGGTTGCCAAAGCCTAGACAGAAACAGTTGAGATACCAGGGTTGGGTTCGAACACAGGAACTTCCGTCAGTAAGCTCGTGACTTAATCATCTCACCGACCTTCTTTCTTCTAGATGACATTTAATAGTTAACTGCTTTGATCAGGTAGGATAAATTCATTTTCAAAAATGGAGCAGGTAGATGGACTAAAGTAATACCAACATGAAACAGCCTTTGTGCAGCACACTCAGTTGATTATAGAGTGATTCACCTGGAATTCAGCCGAGTCTCACGTTAAATTTAAATAGGTATACAAAGGAGAACATACCGCAAAATGTGTACATTCAGAACTCTGAGAATGCATCTACCCGATGAACATCAAGACGGGTGAAGTCGAGCGTTGGCTATCAAAAATTTTTAGTGGTGTGTACGATAAAAAAGTGGGGCTTACTCTTTTCTGGAATCTGGTCAAGCTTGAAGCTCCCAACTCATTGATTTTAAGGTCGACCTTGGGTGCCAACTGCTAAATCGATTTCGTGGTAAGAAACTCTCCAAATATCATTGAAGTACCCAGGCAAGAATCTCGGTGTTCTGTTGGGATCCTAATAGTTTGTAATTTTCCAAGATCCAGACCGGAGATTCTGCAACACTTGGGAGATCTTAACTTGTTACCACGCCATATCTAGATGCATGGTTGGGGACACTGAGATTTCTGTAAATGTATTCCACAAAATATCTCAGGCTATCATCACATTGAAATGGTACCTACAGGATAAAAACGATTATGTAGACCTATTCCGTCCACGTGAGAGAATAAATAGCTGCGTTTATCAAAAGTCAACATTTATTGTATCGACAAGAGATTTGACAATTTTCGGTTAAGATTTTATCCTGCAAGTAAGGCCAGTCTATGCTGAAAAGCCGAGAATCACTGTAAAGCTATTTAATCCTTAGTGGAAGTCGTCAGTAGTGCACAGATCATGAAACTCCAGTAGGGAGTCACGAACCTGCGACTTCCCTGTCATTGGTTTGAGCATTTAACAATGAGCAGCTGATCAACAGTGTAATTAGCCCACAGTTAGATAAAGTATTTGGTTTTCTATCTATTATATGTACAAAGGGCTTATTTTACAGACAATTTATTATAATTATTATTAATAATTGCGTTGGCTGACAAAAAAGGCAGCCAACAATTCCCACATCCTTCGTTTAGTATCATGACTGATGGGGAATCATATCTCCCTTGGAGGGAGGTTACTGTGTTACTGATTTACACAAAAAGTTGGAATAAAGGAGATATTCAGATGACACTCAGACAAATCCCTCTCATTTCGTAGTAAGGAACAGTCTCTCAGTGGGGGTCGATGGCTGGATTAGGTAAACAAAATTAGTCTGATTGTTCTAGGTCTTCAGCTTAAAAATAGGGTGTTTTTAGCAGGCGTCTTTTCATAGTTGTTTTAACTAAGATCGAGTTTTGAATCAGCAGTTAACCGAGTATTCCTAACTTGCTTTGTTCTACGAGGTACCTCGATCTGAATAAAAGTAATCTATCTGAAACGTAAACATAGTGTTCACGTATGGCAGTCACATGACCTAAGGTGAAAGAGATAGAATGTCAGATCATGACACAGCTGTCAGGACTCACGCTTCGCCCAGAATTCAACCTGGCGCCGGCAGTCAAACAAGCGATTGACTTTATTCAGTGAAAAAACATTAGGCATGATTGGCCTCCGGAGATTTTAAGTCATTCCGGCTACAATGAATTAATCCGGCTGACATGCAGTACCTGTCATTTCGATTCAAAACAACATTCGACGGATGTGATTGTCCGTCGAGCACCTACTGACCTGTTTGTTTATCAGATCAGCTGTTGCGTGTACGTTAACCGACCACATTTTTCAGTTGCTTTATCATCAACTTCCTGTATCTCTGAGGTTACAACAAAGAACTGATTTGTCTTGAATTTAGCAGTACGCTTTTGTGGTTATCTTGTCCAGTGATATCACATGTAAGATGGGATAACATCATCCTCCTGCGTACAACCAAAGGGCATTTTGTTCTGTCATGTGTTACATTTTCTTCGGTCCATACAGTCTTAATCCATGCTCAGATGAACAATAAGTCAGACAAATGGTCTGGGGAACCGAAAATTTCTACCGTAGACTACCGCTCAGTAGGCACCAGACCGATAAGAACAGAACAATAAATACATCACTGAGACATCCACACCCTAATATGGAAAGACCCTTTCAAGGCTATTCCAGGCCATCCGATATTTTGGACCATGTCCCGTCCGTAAATGTCCGGGCAAAACAGCAGATCAAGCCAAAATGTACTACTTGTGGGGGATAAGTAACTAATCTGGGAATGGCAACCTCATGACCGGGGATAACTAACTGAGCAAAAGTGACCAAAGCTGCTTCGTCACCCATTATAGATCTAGTCAATATCATAAAAACAACAGTCAAGCTCAGTCTAATCATTTGAGATCACATGGTGCTCAGCTTTAAGTATAGAGTTTATTGAATTGAAGCGCTGAATTTAACTTTCATCAGTGGGCTCACGTAATGTGTACATTCGGTGGTGTTCATCTGCCTTGGTACCACTTGGTTGAGTGTAGCTAATGCTGCTCTCTGTAGTCCGCGTGGGTAATGTGTGCGTTCCGACCAGATCAACGGTCACATGCATGCATGAGCTTAGTGTGGCCTTGACAAATCGGTTCAGTTGGTGTATCGTACAACCCTTCCATAGCATCTGCAATATGCATGTTCATGCAACACGGGGGTTTAGCTATCACAGTGTCGGTCAGTGCCGGATGTAGGCTACATACGCCTTTGGCACACTACATCACTGGGTCCAACTCCGACAAGTTGTTCAACGTTTATCCAGTCACTTGCGTCGAATAAACCATTCAGTTCCATACCGATTGCCAGTCAACATTTTCATGAACTTTTAATGAACAGAAGCAGAACAAAATGTCCTCATCCTGAAGAGTAGTTTTCTATATAAAAATAAACTGAGATATCTCGAATGTCGTACCAAATGAAACATGAGGTGGCCTTTGTGCAGCAAATTCATTTGAAGAATATCATAAACGAGGGATTCAGCTGAGTGTCCCGTGAAAACAAGATTGATGTACAAACAGGTGTACTTGTCGAAATCAGTCCAGAACATGAGATTGACGGAAATTCGGGGACTGTACCTACCTGATGAGGCCCAAGAAGAGCGAAACCGGTCGTGAGCTATCAAAAATGTTTCAGCAGCCTCACGAGTAGTAAGTTACTTTCAAACAAAGTACTTAGTACCTAGCTCAGTGACAAGTTCTGTAAGTTTATCAATCACTGGTAATGATACTATACAAGTGTTTGAGTGACTGAACAGAGGCGTATGAGATAGACCGTCCCTGTGAGATTTCACAAAGTCCGTTCTAACGCTTCTTAGAACTTGTAAAACCTGGTCAAACGATCCCTATGAGCGTTGGCTGTTTGAGCTGAATCCTGTGATAATTAGGTTGTCTTCAGCGATGCTATTTAAAGTAGAGAAATTAACAGATCATTAAAAATGAAAGTGACATGTTAACTTTTTATCAGTATGTGGAGAAGCGATTTAATCTTTGATGAGTTCAGTCACGCAGAGGCTCTCCGAACAGGTTCGGGTGTCCAGTTACTTTCCAGCGACTCCGATTACCTGTGCTGGGCAGAGTAAATGCTAACTGCGTGCTATAGTTAAGCAAAAAGTGGACTACCAAAACGTTTTTTACCAGACAATAAATGAAGGTTCAAAACAGAGAATCAACAGTTCAGTGGAATGTAAAGAATTTCAGTGTAGGATGTCATGTGTCTGCCTAGATTTGATGCTGTGCCACAAGGCAAACTCGATCCTGTCAATGAGTCAGTCAGTGAAGCATGTAAACGTTGATGATTTTGGATCAGAACGCAGCACAGTGGGTATCGCACTTTACAACTCACGGCTTTCCCTAGCCCCTTAAATTTCAAAACCTGTGACTTCTAATTCTGTGCAAATTATGTGGGCAGTAAGACCGGAAATGTTGAGATGAAATGCAAAACTAACTTAACAGTCTGATGCGTTACAGAGTGGCAAAAAATTATGAGCAGGCTACTCTCTAGAGTGTGTGTGACATCGTTACGTGTCAGGCACAATTTATTGCATGGTCGATCGAGGAGAAGTCAATTATTCCTCGTTCTCGTTTGGACGGCCATTATACACTTTAGGTAGCCTTGTTGACAAGCATGAGTCTGATTTACTCGAAAAAGTGTGGAATCTAGACAGAACGCTTGATCTGAAAACGCCTTAACATCCCATGGTTGATTTTACCCTTGTTACGACCCATCAGGTAGGCGTAGTCCTCGAACCACTTGAACTAAAATTGTGAGCGATTCGCGGACTACACCCATTCGCAAACGAATTCGGTCTTAGCGGGAGAATCAACAGGATGTCAACTAGATCGCTCGTTTAAGACATTCTTCAACTGAATGTGCTGCACAAAGGCCGCTTCATGTTTCAGTCGGAAAGATATGTGAGATCTCACAGTATATTTTCAATACGGAACATACTGCTCAAGAAATGGCTGATGAACTTCGAGAAGGATGAAACTGGTGATTGGTTTTCGAAGTTTTTAACAACCTTTGGCAGTAAGTTATGTGTACAAAATGCGTGGTGATATCTCGATTCTCATACCATGAGGCACATTCAACAGAAGAACGTCGTAAACGAAAAACAGGTGAATTCAGTTGAGTCTCTTTTGAAACTAAATTAACGTATAAGTAAGTGCCGTTCTCAAAGTCTGGAAACTTTTTCGATATTAACAAATAGAAGTTTGTTAGATACTCTAAAAGTTTCCCGCTTAAAGTAAAGTTGGCAACCAACTAAGTAACGGCTTAGTTTGTATTCTGCAATTCCGAATGAGCAAAGACAGATAATTCATTCTCTGAAAAAAAGACATGGCACGAAATTTTGAAGAAGTATTCCAACCTAATGTCATTTCAAGTAATCACGTGCAATCTACCGCAGATATAGCCCTCATTAGTTGACCATGTCCTGCTCTGATCGAAATACGTAATGGTACCAAAGCATATTCCCAGCAAACAAGGCGGGAAATCAGTTTGTTTGAAAAACCGTCACCAGCAGGCGGACAGACATTGCTACTAACGCTCAAATGGCTGCTGGAAAACAGGGTATTGTTTATCATAAAAGTACTCTGTGTTGACAAAGCATCATTTCATTTAAGAAAAAACCGGCGTGAATTGAAGAAAAATCCAAAATTCTGAAATGACCGAAACGAAATCCTAAACTGCCGTAATGTAAAGCCAAACGACTGTTTTCCAGAGTAAGACAACTTAGGGGTGTTTAAATCTTTATGATTCATACAAGAGTACGAGAAGTTTGGCTCGACATCCAGCTGCCTTCTGAATTTCCGATTTATCGGGTTAACGTTTTTCCCTTGGGAATGTCAATTTGCTTATGCGCATCAGCAGTATGTGTGATGGAAGGATGGTTATAACGCTCTATGTTTAAATGGAATTCACTGGCGCCGTCAATCAACCACACGTGGCAAGCTCGTGTGGTCTATAGCTGACAACCGAGAATTTGTGGGTTCGACTTGGTCCCAGAAAGCGGAAAGTAGAAAAATCACAATTGTCAACCAGGTCGAAGCGAAATGCGTATCAGCTTTTCCTCATACCACTTTAGGAGTTCAAATGTGCGTTTTCGTCAGTGTTTAGTGTGCACTCACAATCGGCAGGAACATCTCCTGTTCACTGTTTCTTTGAATGTTTCATAGTTTAAATGATTTTCCAGGAATATGGACATGACAGGGAATTTCAACACATGGGGCTCGGTGTGACTAATCCATTTTGCGGGAAACATCCTGTTAGGCGATCAGTCTCTCCTCTAGGTTTATGCGATAACTAACTGCTCCTTGAATCAACTAGTGCCTCCGTTTTCAGTTCGAATGATTCCTCGGTTGAGCCACTTTGGAACTCTCCGGGATACCAATGTGACTTTCAGCATGACTTCTTCAAAAACTGAGGTTTCAGTGAGTTGATCGAAATAGCATTGATCCTATTTGGTTGGCCATGAAACAGAACAGAATTTATCTCCCACCAACTTTTGAAACAGAACACTAACCTGCCACTGGTGTTGAGGCCTCTCAATCCAGATCACGGGTCAAATTCTAAGGCCTTCCATTCGCCCGCAGCGCAACTACGGTGTACCCGTTTTCCGTATTAAGTTGAATGAACGCCCCCAATACGTTATTCTTTTTTGACACACATGTGAGTTTTAGGCTGTCAAACACCGCCTGTCCTTCATTGAAAAGAACACAAGTCTCACCGGTTTGTTTTGTTTTCCTTCTCAGGAGCTCTAGCAACTTAGGGGACGAACAGACCAACGATCTTCTTTTGAACAGACCACGAAACGCCTACTCAAAGGTCGAGAAAGTAGGTGTGTTTGTCAGGTATATGAACATATACACCACAGAGCAACCATTCCCAAAAACGTGCGGTAGCGTCCTGCTTAAGTACAGTATAGAGGTATCGGCAAAATCTCGAGAGGCCACGTTAGAGCAAAATTGATACAACTCTACTAAGATCAACATACATTTTCGAACTAGAACTAATCAAGTCAACTTGGTCCTTTTTATTCTACGCGATGAGTAGCAGTCATTTTCCAACGGGTTTATGAATTATAAATGAGACAGTTCCGTTTCAGACATGGCAATGTGCTAAAAAGATTAGAATTTGCCCAGCTCACGGAGAAGCTTGTACCACATCCAAAGAAATATAGTTGCCTTTTTTGACTTCGGATCTAAACTACACCATGACTGAAGCTCAGTAGTCTGGGTTCAAACTTCTAAAGTTATACCAAAAGGTTGGGGATTTGTTCCATTTATTGTGCACAATTTTAAAATACTGCTGATAAGCAAATGCTCTGAATGTGGGGATGATAAGAAGCAGTATAGCCCAGACTCAACTACGACCGGTGGCGTTATAAGAATGAAGTAATAAGATAAGAATAGTGTTGTGTCCCGAGAATGCCATCAACCAAGAAAACCTTCCAAGACCATTATTTAGCATTTTTATTACTATCTGTAAAACAACGATAGTGTCCTTAAGAATACCAGAGCAACAGCAAAGGTATTTTTCAGTATATCGTCTTATGGTTCAGACATATTCGTTTGACAGAGAAAATCAATCGAAGGGTGAACCGGGTTTGACCAAGTCAAAACGAATAATGAAGGGTAAATGTACCTGTCAGGACTGACATGATGTTTGAGGTTCACGTGGAGTTAGGATGCGAACTTCTGGCCATGTGAATGTCAGTGTCCGTAAAACACGGTTAAGAATTTAACAGATTCGTCCAACTGGAGGTCAACCGAAACCCGTACGTTGCCTCTATGTCACGCTCTCTCATTCTCCGTCTCTGTCGCGCTGTGTTAATCGCTGGTTCTTCATCAGAAGTGGCTTGATTTAGCGGACTGCAAACAGCAAAACATTTCGGTACGTGCTGTAGGTTCAACACTAACACTAACACAGCTAATTGATATATGTATATATTCTAGATAATATCTTTTTTTGCTGTTGTTTTGAATATAATTCCATGGATAATGTTTCTGCAGTTTCTTTTGGACGAAAAAAGCACACAATTTGCTCATCACCGTTCCTCACGTGAGGGTGGATAATGAATTTCTGTGGGGTTTGAACAAATATCTGGTCACTAAATCTGTGTGGCTTAGTCACGCCAGCCAACCTACAACGATAAAGCATACCAGTTGAGCGAAATGCACCTATTTGCATAACAATTTGGTTTCCACGGGAGAACCAACTGAATGCTCGTTTATGGTGTTCTTCTTCCAGCGAAAGTACCGCACCACGCCTCCTCATGTTTCTGCGCCCCAAGAAAGGCGAAACCTGTCGTGTGTTGTCAAAGAGTTTTCAGCCACTTTATGAGTAGTGTATTACGTCCATACCAGAGGATATCTATCACATATTTCAACGGATCCTCCGATCCGAGGTAATGCGAGTCACCCAAATGCACCTTGTCAGTTAAGAGCGGTTTGGCATGAAAGCTGTATTATCCAAAGCTCCGAGAAAATTTTAGAACTCATTCTTAAACAGAAACCGATCGGTAATGATCGTGTCCACTTGGTTTGTGTCATGCAGACTAATTCGGTGACTATAGTCTTTTTGTAAATGGGGCTCCCCGGGGACAAGCTGGAACCGTATGGTCTTGAATAGACAATGTTCGAGATGATATTCATTTGGTCCTCTCAGGCCCCATGGACCAAAATAGGTAGGACGTTATCCGATCATGCTATTGCTACTGAGATCAACAGAACTGAGTTTCACGTTCGCCAAAGGAGACGGATAGATTATTGTTTACAGATTAACTCATAGTCGCCTTATGACATCCTAAGACAAGCCTCAACCGGGTGGTACGACACGCAACTGCACGACAACCTGAGGTGAAACCAGGGCATGAAGCATACGGCGTTTGCGTTTTTGTATGCTTCAAGGTCTATAATTTAAAAGTACATGCTGTAAAGTGCGGTGGTGCCACCCCAGACCTTAGATAAGATAGTCAAATAGTGTGAATGACCAGACATGGTTCCAAACTCCCGTGGGACAGTGCAACGCGCTTCACACACATAACGCATAAAATACATTCATTTGTACACCAATCTTGGTTCAGATGGAACATAAGGTTGACGAAATCTTGAGACTGGGCCCACCTGATAAGCCACAAAAAGGGAAAATTCGGTCGTGGTTTTAAACGTTTTCAGCAACCTTATGAATAGTATCCACTTTCGGGGAATGACACAAATATCGATGGTTCAAAGAAAGCAACAGCCGCTAACAGGCGCAGCACGCTATGTTAGTTTGTCTGCACCTTAACAGTGCACTATACACTTACCGCATTGGTTTTATCCAGTTTTTCCCGACTGCAAATGAACAGGTGCATCTTACAACTAAATTTTGGCCACTTTAAGGACACAACAGCAACGTGGGCTTACAGATGAATAAAACTAGCGCGTAAAACACATAGTTGACGAGTAAACAGGAATTATCCATATTTGTTAACCGTGTATTCAGTAACGTAACAAGCAGGCATTTGTCTAAATTCATCCGTGATGTCAAACTACATAAAGATTCGTTCGAAATCAAGTTGAAGTGACATTCGATAACCGGGAACATCCCTCATTAACCTCTGTATAAATCTAAATGTAAGTCTCAAATTACACTAGCTTTTCGAAAATATTGTTGGTGCAGAGATGAAGAGCTTTCAAGTTTAGAGATAGTCTAGCAGTTCGATCAGCTGTTTTTCTAAGTTGAACTTAGATCACACCGACAAAGTGAGCTGTTAACATTTTCGCCAGGCATTCCATCCTGTTTTCGTTGCACGAAACGAGATAATCCTGTCTAAATTGGATATTTTCGAAAATGAAACGGGATAGTTAAAAAAACAGGGACGAACTGAAGGAAACGGCCTAATTCACGTAAATGGTTTGGTCACGTAGATTTTTTGTTGTAAAATCCGCACTGAAAGAACTTCCGAAGCTTTCTTGCTTCGAGGAGAATGAGCTCTCGGGAGAACTTTATTTCGTTCATTTTTCCTGCGCTCCGGACCACTCACCCATCACCCACATTTGCATAACGTTGGAACCAAAACAACTCTAAACGTCACGTGATGAATTACTACTGCGATACGAGTGGGTGCCAGTCTGAATTAGAGTTCCGCGTTTTTTAAAACCAACGAGCAGCGCAGCATCAAGTGAACGCAACGCGCGATTCTCAGTTGCAACATCTGCTGAAAAGTTCCATGTGGCTGAGAAGTTTCCAGAACATTTCCGAAAAAAGTTAGATAATTTCTACGGAAATGACAGTGCGAGTGAATTAAGAATGGTTAATTGAGAACCTGTTGGTTGTCATTTTGCATTCAAATGACCCTGTTCATAGCTGGTATAAAGTAAACTGTGCTTGCGAACCAAGTAAAGCATGCAACGTTGCGACTACTACTCAAATTCGAAAAAAGTTTTTGCTAGCTTCATTTACCAGGCAAATGCAACATAGTCTGGGTGGATAATTTTAGCGCCTGTTAGAGCGAAACTGCTTAAGAAATAAGAATGTTTTCTTTGAATAAAAATTTTCGCTTCCAAAGGACTCTATAGACAGTTAGTTAAGTTATCCTTGGGCAAGGTTTTGATTCTGGTGCAAAATCTTCGCCAGTTCGTGTGAATAAATTTTTAGTTCTATGGAAAATCAATTGGTAAGATATGCTGAAACTAGCAGATTGAGTTAAGTGATATTATGGGTTAAACGGAACACAACTACTAACAGGTTGCTGAAAAATCTCCGATGCCCCCCGACCGGACCATCTTGAACGAGAGATTCAGGTGAATTTATTTGAATATCCCCTCAAAACCAAATTAATGCGCAGATGAGAGTAGTTGTCGAATGCTGCTGGTTATTTTGGGTACTGAGAGCTGATCGGCTAAGGGAAAGACTAACATCAGCCCAGTAGGGGTTCAAGATATTTAGCTGCGTATTCCTTCCGATTGTCATTCACAAATTGTGGTCTGTGGTCTGTGCGGGTTTGCATGTGTTAAGGCCACTGGGATGTGGTTTGCAAGAGGCCGAATAGGTGTTAGTCGACCAGTAACAACAAGATAATGTTGTCTGTCCAACTATGCCCAAGACGGACTGCTACTAAACAGCATAGTTGGAGTTTGGGTGGGGGGTATATATTTTGTGTTAACGATCTTGATCAATGTTGAGTGAACCATTTCAAGATACCAAAACAAGCTGTTCGCGAGTCCTGCCGGTAAACAATTTTCTAGGCTTGGTCAAGTTAACCTGAGCTTTTAACTGAGCTGCTTTTATCAGTACAAAACCGGATCATCGTGCAGGCGGACTGCGATGGTCTCATCTGCTTCCGGGATTCGTGATCGAAAGCCTTTAGAGTGTTGGAATGGTACACGATGAATGACTGGGAAACCTACATTCCAACCCACCGTACGAAGTGCATTGACAAGATGTTCAACCATTGCGTTTTTGTGCTTTTACTCCGCTGCCCCTTTTTAATCAAACTGGGTAATGTCCGCGCACTGTCTCAGGAAGATGCCTCGCGTTTTGATCAATATGCTCAACAATCTGCAAACACTGCAACAAATACACATACATAAATGTGGCCATTTCAAGCACCTTCTCCTTGAGACGCTGAACAATTTTGACCTGGCTAGTAAGGTGGACATCCAGTTTTCTCCGGCAAGAAAAGTTTGACTCGTGACCATAAAACATTTGTCTAGTGTCAACTTTGTCAATTTTTCTCTGGGTAAATATCGTAGCACACTACTCGTAAGGTTGCTGAAAATCCCCCTTCAACAACCTTCCGTGAACTGTGCTATGTCCAGACAATTAAATACGATATCTCTAGCAGCGCACCAGATGAAACCTGAGGGTTCCGTGTGCATAACCTTCAGCTGAAGAAGACTCAGCTGGATGAGTCTTCTGCGTCTTCCGTCAAAAACAAACTGGTACGCAAATAAGACTATTTCGAAAATAGCGTTTTCTTTTTCACTGGCGTCATAACTGGTCATTCCGCAAGCAGCAAAAGCTGTTAGGGTATCCATGCAAATGTACCAGTCTGAAAACGATTTTTACGAAGGTGTATACGTACCTTCAGTCTGTTTTTCCTCAGCATGCACTAGACCGAATTTGTGGAATGAAGTGCAAACAAAGTTGTCACGATGATGAGGCCCTTTAAGTAACCCTGTCATTCTAATTATTGATTTAGGTTTATTTTGATTTTCAAAGTCCCCATCTTATCCTGTTCATTTCAGACTGCCATTGTAATTCACTTACTGAACTGGTGGGAGAATGGCTCCCGGTTGAAAGTCCGTGAAGCTGTTGCCCAGGCTGTGTACAGAGCTACCAGATTGCCATGCGCGTAGCATGTCCAATAGCTGGGTTGCAGTTTTGGTTGTACAGTCGTTAAGCTTTCTGTGTGCCAGTAACCGTCTGGGCTTAGATGAACGAGCCTAGGTTTTGAGCATTTTTGTTGGTAGTTGGTGGGCTCTTTTGAAAAATACTATACTATACTGTACTATACTGTACTATACTATACTGTTAGCAGTAGGCGAAAATAACCCGTCCAGAGTGCATCCAGTGAAATCTGTGGCTATTGGTCTTATTTTTGCCGAAATAAACTTTCAGCTGGGAATCAGCGGGGCTAGCAGCCTGACTTTTAGTGGCTGTAAAAGAAACGGAGGTGGTTTTGAAAGCAGATTGGCACCACAAAAGTTCTGACGCAGATTACGTCATCCCGATGTGTTTTATTTCCATTCAGATCGTGGAAAGCAGTGACGCTGAGGTGTCAGGTTTCATGAGATGATTTGGAATTTTGGAACGTGCAAAGAAGGCATTGCTGCTGTAAAGTGATTCTATAGTTGATAACTTCGCTATGGTTGTTAACTTTTCTACATCTAGAGATACACTAATTGTTGAGGAAGTGTTCTGTTAATGGAGATTTTGTCTCTTAACTGAACTTAGTCTAAACTGAAAAACCGAGAAGCACTGCGCCGCTGATTCATCCTTATTGAGAATTATCAGCAGTGCGCATCTCACGAATCTCCAGAAGGGAATCTCGAACACGCAACCTCCAGGGCAGTGGTTTGAACACTTAAGCCACAAGCGGCCACCAGAAGACGAACATGAAACGCAGTATAAGCACATGTGTTATCTCTTTCGAGATACTCGATCTTTGGTTGGACGGCTCTTCAGATCTGTCTCTACTGCCTCCATAATGCGGTTAAAGGCAACGTTTTGTTGCAATAAAATGCTTGCATACACGACAATTATACACGACATGCATGGTTTTTGCAAAGGTGGCTGCCAATTTTAGCAGCAACGAGGGATCTGCCGTTGTCCTGTTGCTTAGATTCAAAAAAGAATTTTGAGGAAGAAGAAAACTACCGGAACAATCGCATTCAATGAGCAATCGATTCATCTTAAACAATCACGTGTTCCCAAAACCACACTTCCGGATCCCCTAGCTATACTCTGCATTGTGATAGCGTCTCACAAACGTTCCACGTTTCACTAGACACGTAAATTCGACTGACCAATCGATCGTGGCAAATAAAATCGATCATGGTGAACAGAGAGGAAATCAAGAAATGGTCGACGGGGACATCTAGATGTAACGGGTAATACCGTTTCTTTTCTTATGTGGGCGGGAGCAAATCAATTTGTAACACAGTACATCCTTTCTGCACGAGAGTCAAATTGACTACCTCTGAACAAGGGAAATTGCCACATCATTGTAGTGTACTCTGTATGCGTGCGGGATAGTTCTGTCTGAGTCCACAGGAATTTGTAACTCATCGCGAATATTCCCCGCAAAATAAGAGCTGATCACAATTACCGTCTCCGGAGGGGGTATTTACCCATCATAGCTGAAAATGGACTCTAAAGTTAAAAGTTAAAAAAATACACTTTACTCACCAATGTTCGCAATTTTTTTAAGTGACTCGTGATCTTTTGCTGCAAGACTTATTCACTGAATACACCAAGGACGAAAATGACCACTCCTGAGATAATTTAGCTCAGAGGTTAATTAATTATAGATATTCTTGCGACTCGCTGTTTAACTAGAGCAATTCAGCATGCGCTGCACCCGCTATTTTTGTTTCATTAATACAGCGAGTGCGAATCCTTCAACACATTATTCCTTGAGTAGCTTCCGTGATCATCCTTATTGAAGTACTTATTCCGAATCCCAAACAGACTCTGGGCAAACCAGATCTTATCTTCAGATGCATCCACGTGATGACTCAGGTGCGTCCAGCGTGCACTGGTGGGGTACTGGTAACAAGCCCAACTCGCATGCCAGACGTCTGGAGTTTAAACTCCGACACGGTCAAACATACGAAATGCTGATGAGCTCTAATAAGATGGAAACTCCAGTCCAGTACTTCTGCGCTTTAGAGTACAGTAACCAGAATAATAATAGTGCAAAGATAGGTGGAGCACTGTTCAAACCACAGTAGTGTGAACCAGTATTCCACAATCCCCACAACCACATACAACTACTTTTTTTCCCTTCAGTACATTGTAAGCTCTGTATAACTGGGAAAATCTTTGCACACATTCCCCGACATTCTGTAGTGCAAGTGAGGTGTACACTAATAACTCAAGAGTAAGAGGGCTGTTTAGTCTCTCTTTGTGGAGGTGTAGCACAAAGTTGAGACTAAAGATGAACACTTTCGTGGTCTCATCGAAACCGCTGTCTCACATCGGAAGAACCCCATCGCCTTTGAGAGTATTTTGGCCTTGATGGTAAACGCTCAGTCGGTCGAGGTATACTGCTGGACTATTGCAGTATGCGGCTGTCACAACAGCTCAAATCGAAGATCTTCCGTTCAGTAAGTTCGCACTTTAAACACCAAGCTATCTCGAGCTGGTTTAAAAACACATCTTGAAGCAGTATGCCATTGAAAGCAAGCATATATCTACCTAGAACTTATCTACCACAACGAGACCTATTTAAAAAACTTGAATAAAAACCCAAGTACGCATTGTATAAATGAAAAAATGGTAATACAATCCAAAACAGACCAAACAGGAGTGTTCTACCGACTGAGCTGTCGCGGGCGCTACCTGGAGGTGTGTACATACGTTTGAGTTGGTTCGCTACACCTCTTCTTAGTGGGTTTAACAGGTGACGTCTATCACCTTCATTTGCGGCCACTTTGTGTGATTTATGCAGTGAACCAGGTATCCAGAGGGCGTTGGCATAAATTGTTAGGGAAGAGTTGGTGTGGCGTGCGTGGACCTAAGGAGTATGTGCGCGGCCTGGGGAGGCGTTCGGAGGATATTGCTTGAAAAAGCTGAAGATGTGGGTTCGAGTCCTGTCGTTCGCATTATTTATACTCCACTCCTGGTCAATGTCATAACATTCCTGTCTCTGGTATTTCAAGTTCTGCTGGGAAATTTTAGTTTGCCATGTTGACAGAAAAACTTTACTTCAGTTATTTTATTCAGTTGTTTGTCTGTGTACCACAACGGAGTTTACACCTAGGACAATGCCGATGCGAATGAGGGCAGACGAAAATCCCACATCAGGTGGTCTACGGATCACCGTAGTGTAGATTCACATCCACCCACTCAGATATCAAAACACGTGCTTGAGAACGTCATGCCAAATTTAACAAGCCATCACCAAGTTTGACTGCATACCATCAGCTTGTAACTCCCAGAAAATTATCCCCAAAATGGTAGGCAAACATAGTTGTAAAAGGTTCGACAACAGCACCAGTATTCGGAGATTGATTACCCACTCCGCACCAAAGTGATCTGTTGAATACAGCCAACACAACTCAGAAGCGGAAATGATCATACCTCAAATTTTATTTGAAAGATTAAATTCTTCATGATTGTCGGTACTGACAAAATCTCAAGTTTGGTTATTCTGAGCTGGGTTATTCACGTACATTTTTAGGGTTTGAAAAGAATACTGTTATTCACATTCATAGAATGAATACAAATAGGTTTACTAATTTGGGTAAAAAAACTGGCGACAATCGCGATACATCCCACCTGAAAAATAACGGAAAACTGTAAACTTTTTCGTGGTTGTTTCATATTGCGAAAACAAATTAGAACTTTTATCCTCCTAATGTACTTTTAGCGTCCCATCTTAAGAGTACGGACAAAGGTCAAAGTGCACTCACGCCTTGCGAGCCTCACTGAGTTTGATATCCATCCCTGTTAGGTTGATGCATCGCACCATTAAATCTATGAGTCCTCACCGTACTGTGGACGACTCTTTGGGACCCAATTTTATATTGATCTGATTTATTTGAAAACACGACTGTCGTTTACAATTTGTAGGCAAAATGGTACGATCCGTAAACCAATATCAGGAAAAAAAGACCGTTCATATTAACCTGTGGTTCAAAGAGAACTGCTACTGAACTGATAAAACGAAGACACGATAACCCCATTGACTTTCTATTGATTCTACTTATGTAGGTGTTAATGTATGCTTGTTTCCAGCCCTGTTATCAGTTTCAAGTTGAGGGGAAAAGCGCCAAAGTTTACCACCAGATTGGTTTTTGCATTCTTGTGAATGCTTTTTCCGAGTGATCGAGCCCAGATGCCATTGCGTTACAGCAGGGCGAAAACAGTCACACCACAAACAGCAACAACCTCTTTCAGGCCTTTAAAGGATGGATCAGTTCTCGTAGGTCTTGAGTGTGTTGTAACTGACTGCAAAACTAGGCTTTGGAAGCTAAGTGACGGAAAACAATCACCCGACAACAGCGCAACCACTGTACTGCGAACAAGCGAGCGCCAAATGCAGACAGCGTCGCGTTATTTAGAGAGCACTTTTGACCTCGATTGAAGGCTGAGTAATTGATGTTAGGGGATTGGTTGGTGTGGCTTCTAGGTTACACTTGAGCACTGGAACATCGTCAGCCATTGCTGACTGGCTGCTTGAACGTTCAGTCAATAGCTGGCTTTTCTAGCCCGTAGAATCAGCGGTCCTCTTGAGACCATTTTGGTGGATTTGACGGTTCCTAGTAAGCTTCAGACGTTGTGGGGTTATGTCTAAGAACCCGACCTTTCTGATAGAAGGAGATGTACCTTTTAAACCTGCAGGACAAAAAAATGCTATAGCGAAATACATTGTTGCTCACAAAGTTCACAGAATGACCACATTAAAAAGTTGTTCATACGTGCTACTGGCTGATGAATTGCTCAGCAGCACAGAAGTAAGACATTTCATCATACTGTGGTCGATGACACCTGCGTGCTTCAAACATGGGCATTGTGTTCTGGGTGTACACGATTGCAGAACTGGTTTTCATTGACGCGTCGAACCCGCTTTCTCAAGACTGAAAAGCGAAACTCTGATCATCCCCCGTCTAAGTTTTAGCAACGCTATGGTATCACATCCCATACACAGTCACCAAATACGCAGAGGATTGGCTGTTGATCAGGTGGCGGTTGATCCCGTCGTTCAAATTGGAAACTGGTTTGTAAAGGCTTCGTCACCATGCGAGGAAACATCGTCAGTGCGCTGGTGGGTGTGCAATTCCTCCACTTCTGCTTGCATTTATATAGTTTCCACAGAGTAGTTAATATCCGCAGCATGATTGGCCGTTTGGATTACTCAATGAACCAACCAGCAGCAAGAGAATCAGAGCGCAAAGTAACAAAATTCCAAACAGTTCAGCCAAATTACACATTAGCTAACCTCCAAACAACCAGTCATTTTGCAGACATCAACTACTCGCGCAATGAAAGTGTCGCGTCATATGTTGACGAAGCGTTTGCAAGGCAGTTGCCAAGCTCGGCGATCAGATCACCTACCACCTGATCAACAACCAGTTAAGTAGTCCGATCTACCTATATTTAGACACTTGGCCGCATAGAGATGAAATTAGTATCGTACCGGATTAGGAAAACGGTGAAGGGATGACTGTGATGACATCAATAATGATGACACCACCATTCATTATTTCCGCAACTCCACTTTCTGTCAACTTTTGGCTCATGCAGGCTATTTCATACTGTAGGCGTGTTACATCGTCAATCTTTCAAAATCTACAGCCTAAATTGGGCTCATTCTGTCACGCAGACTATGGGATCAGGTGATCATGATCATGCCGCGAGCTGTCTTGGCGATAATGTTTGTCTTATTGACCATACTGATGATTAGCACGTGCCAGACTAGAACCTCAATAGATTTCGATGTGACTGTTAAGGCACATTCGCCGACGTATACTAATTTAATGATAAAACCTGGAAGAGTGGGTGGGCACATAACACGTTATGGAGGAGAACAAAATGCCACAACCATTCTACTATTACGGATAACACGAAATTGCTTACGGCAGTGGAAAAGAGATATGTCGTCTCCCTTAGCTCGCCCATTGATCGAATCTATGGATTCTTCTGGGATTAAACGGCTGATCAGCATTGCATGGACGTAACATGCCACTCATAAGATTGCTGAAAACTCTGACAGAACCTTCTCGGATGGCCGCACATTTTGGAACAAAGAGCCTTATCCCAACCGATCTAATATTGCCACCTGCTGATCCAGGTGGCCAAGATGACGGGCGAAAATCTATCATCTAATGTGGTTGCCCAGCATCATCCACTTGGTATTGACTTCTTTAGAGGAATGCATTTCTAGTAATCTATTTACATGGCAGACACCAGCCGACCGGATTTAGCAAGCAAGCTTGAAACCGCGCGAGTACGTGAAAGCGCCCAGGAAAGTGCGATGCTGTGGACCATTTTCAGTTGCCTATGTCAAACGTCCGATTGCCTAGAATGCTCACAGTTAGGACTTTTATGTTCGATTTCTTTGGACAAAATAGCCTTTCTTAGCTGGCCATCCCCATTAACATATGAGGGATGCGTCCATTTCACAAAGATATACAAAGATAAACGCTACTTGCGGAGCAACTTATGTAGTCGCCGACAAATGGTTTTTGCGTTACGGATCGTCCTTAGTAATCAACCCAAGGAGACTCTAACGTGTTACGTATGTATAAGAGTCCTCAGTAGATGTGATAGACCACTTGTCCAGTGTCAAGACTGATGGTATTCGAAAAGCGGAGAACGACAGTACACTGAGGATAAACTCTGTCGGTATCCTCTCACGTATCGCACTGCTTGGTGAATGCTTCCATTCTTTCAACCCGCTGCTTGCCATGTCACTACGGTCAACGTCAACGACATGTCCGAGTTTTCGCTGAAATACAGTAGACCCTGAATTAGCTGTTCCACAAGGGAGGCCGGTTAGAACCATTTCACATCGACCCGGGAAACTTATATCGTAGGTGATACACACTGACAAACTACTCCCGGATATCAACGAAGACCAGTCCTTCTCTTCAGACTACGAAGTTTGTGCACCGGAATTTCGTGTATCCCAACACCCGCGAGGTATTTTAACAGAGGTATTAGGACGAAACTGTTTTTCCGACTAGATTAAGAGTCCTCTAGCTCGATTACTGTCTGTCTGAGATTGCTTACTGTTAAGGGGAATTGTCCTTTAGTTAAAGCCACTCGTGGCAGGTCTTTTCTGGTGGCTTCTAACAGTCAGTTCTCCCCCATGAATAGGCCACGTATCGAGAGGAACAGTATTTAATGAGTCCTTGCGAGCGGTTCCTTCAGAAGTAACGGCTGTATCCGGAGGCATCTTGCACAGATCTATATGACCTGATCAATTACAAAATTTGGTTTCTCTAAAGGGATACAATTTTGTAGCTGCTCACTATCAAGAGGATTTCACGGACGAACCCAATGTCATTCCTCACTGGAGCTGTGTTCTGATGGTACTGTTTCCGGAGAAGATATGTTATAGCTGGAAAGAAGATAACAAGCATTTTGTTTTACATCAGCGACGGCAGTAATTCCACAGGATGATATGAATGCTCCCCATTTTTAAGGATTTGATACTGGTTTCTATTCTGAGTAAAAAAGCTCGAAGTTTGTTTCCTCCAAATGCATCCAATTTTTAACAATGAATAGGAAAGTGAGTTATCCGGGAGAAACAATAACACTATCAGGCTAGTCTTCTGACTCGTGAAATTTCAACAACATAACTGAGGCTCAGAATTTAGTCAATTACAGAAAATAAGGAAACCGAATCTATTTGGAGTGATAGTTCAGAACATCCATGTTGAAGCTCTCTCTCTCTTACAGATGCTATTTCAAAGGAATGACTAAAACTGGTCTAACGTAAAGGACGATTCACCACTGAACAGCGATTCTCGGGCCAAATAGATGTGAGGTACTTCGACGATTGGTCTATCCTGCGGGTGGTCTCCGCGACCCCAGTAGCTAAAACTACGAAACCATGATTTGTCTCTGGAACTCAAAACCAGATACTAAGAACTAGGTATGCACCAGCATCATGCATCATGCATCATGCATCAAACCATCATGTCCCAAACATTCGTAAGGTCGACAGAGGTTGTCGCGTCCCACAAAGAAGGTCCACTTCGGTTGATTAGGTGGTTGCTGATCTGTTCGCCGAGCTAGGCGACTGACCCGCGAACGTTTCGTCAGCCTATGAGAAGACATCATCAGTGCGCACTTGGGTGGGTCAACTCAACTCCAACTCAACTACGCACTGGTGACGTCTCCGCTTATGGTGAGGAAACGTTTGCAAGTCAGTTGCCAGGTTCCTTCAACAGCTTAACAGCCACCTGATCAACAGCCAATAAATTCACCCGAGCTACCAATATTTTGAACACATTACCAAAACCCTCTACCAAACAAAGATTAGTTTGGCAGTTACTCGTGAACGGTTCTTCCTCACGGTGACTGTTCTAAGTAACAACGTACCGATGCTTCTTGCTAGATTCACGCGAACTTTTTTCGGATTCAGGACGAAACCAGTGCAATTATATTTGGTGGTTAGTCTCCATAGGCCATGGTACCCAACTCATTTGTCTACTGTGCATGAAACAGCCCGAAATCCAAATTACTACATGAAAGGTCATTACCACTGTCACCTCGAAACTGGTAGAAATTTACGCTGGATCCAAGCTCCAATAGTAGATACCATTCAATGGCATCGGACAAACCCCCGCAAACAATTCAGGCTTACCGCTTGTCTTATTTCACCACAGTGTTGCCCGGGACTGAACAAACTAATTTGACCTCTAAAGGCAAACTTAATCATTTATGATCGGAACAAATAATGCGTGACCGGTTGTCCGTCCGACGTATTCCGATTTATGAATTAGAATTGCTGAGGGAAGTGAATTCACATTGTTTTTTGGAAGATGGTGTGATGTTAGATATGCTGCTGTGGTAAAGACCTGATGACTTATCAAGCATCGTGCTTCCACACATGTTAGAATGCGCTCTGGCTAGACGCATGAAGTTTACTGGTTTTGTGTTGACCTTCGTCGTTATCTTATCGCGTGTCATTATTATGAGGCATTTTCTCAAACTCTTGTCGAAAGTGGTAAGCATACCTCAATAGTTCATCCGTGTATATATAGGATAATCCAAACTCACTCATGTGCTCACAAAAGAACGTCGTTACTTCGGACAGGGACTAACCAAAACCAACCCGGTTTTATGACATCAAACACTGGGCGTAACCCTTCCACGAAACTCCCACAGTTTTTCCAGTCAAAATAAAAAAGCTTCCTTCCACCTACCCCAGTCCTTATGTTTGCGGTAGCCGAATCGGACCATAACTGCTTAAAAACGTTCGTCGTGGGTTTACACACTAGCACTACGTCAGTTCGCAGCTGAGTTGCAGATGTTGTCTGACCCCTCATATATTTGGTATGATGCTGGCATCTGTTGAACGCAAACCAAATAAGGTTGGGTTATCCGGGAGTTTCAAACCCGCGACGGTTTGGTTTCAGAGGACGAGTGAGCCTTCCACAGTGAACGTGTGACCTTGTGATGTGAATTCCTGAACTGACGGATGAGCGGCTCTATGTGCTGCCTAAGTGCGGATTAAGCACATTGCTGATCAGTCGCTTCTAGCCGAACATTTTTATTGTTCAAACTGCTAACTGGGAGGTCGCGGGTTCGGAACTCATTGGAAGTTCGTGAGATCCGCACTACTGATGACTCGCAATAAGGACGAGACAATTATACAGTGCCTCTCTGCTTTTCAGCATACATTGGCTCCAGGATGAAATCTCCATTGAAAATTCGCAAATCTTTTCGCACTACCAACAGCGCTTGGTTAACCCATCGGCCGCTGATGTCCTCCGAGGCTACTGCGCAATCATAACTCGCATCGATTTGGCTGGGTTAGTAGGCGCATTCCGTGCATGTTTTGAATAGCTCCAGCTGGTTTTCTCGCCATTAAAGACTTCCACCATGGTATGCCTTAACAGAACAACAAAAGGTCAAGCTCTGTGGACCATAAGGTCGTATGTTGCATTGATACGGCACATTTGTGAGGTTCCCAATTTCTTGTTGTGAATCAAACGAAGCGAATCAACTTAGTTAGGTTGTCTAAAGTGTCGGGTCCGTGGAAAGTCAGTTTTTGCTAAACACAGAAAGATATTGCCCATATCCGGATTGCTAGCCCCTTTGGAAAGGTTAGAGTACCTGGAAAATATTCTTGTCTTGTGACTGCTTTTGTGATTCCAACTAGGATAGTAGGATAAGTATATGAATCTGGGGTTGGAACTTGTGTTTTCTTTTCGTCTGAATGGGGAGACATGAATTTAAGCTCGACACACTATTCATAAGGCACTTGAAGTTCTGTACTCTCACTACAGCTGTATGGCTGTGAGACTTGGCCTGTTCAAGCAGCGGAACTGAGACTTCTTCAGGTGTTCGACAATTGTTGTCTCAAGACCGTAGCTCGTGTGGGTTGGTCTCAGCGAATCCGGAACGAGGCAATTAGAAAGCGAGTTTTCGGTTGTGCAACCGGGACTTCCATTAAGGAATGTGTCCAGCACCAGAAGCTGCGTTGGTTAGGCCATTTATTGCGTATTACGATCCATCGTTTATCGAATAGAGTGCTGTTTTCCGAGCCCAATTCAAAATGGCGAAAGCAGAGAGGTGGCCAGTTCTTTACCTGGCGGAAGGGCGTGAAAGAGATTACGAAACGTTTGGGTGCTATCGGTGCTACTAGCCTACCAGCATGGGGACTGCGAGATCCCTACTGCGTCTGGTTGGAGACGCTGCAAGATATGGCTGCTAATCGATGTCAATGGCGTTGTTGTTGTCAGTTTTTATCCAGATTGCCTGAATAAGTGTCTGAAAATGTAGGCACCTTGGAATGATTGTGGTAAGCTAGCACTAAGTCCCTTCCCTGTCCACCTTTATTCTCTTCTTCACAATAAGGCTTTCAACTAAACCATGGTTATATAGCAGCGAAGCATCGGTGTTGAACACACAACACACGGTCCACAATATTTTTACATAATTATATGTCTTTTGGATTACTTATCCTGGTTGTTAGCCCTTATTTAAAGCCTCAACGACTCAGGTGGCGGGGGCCGCGAACTACCATACATGAAACACTTGATATGTCTTAGACCATTCCATCTCATCTCTACAAAACATCTGTCAGAAAGGCATTGCAGAAAGCATGAGATGCGTGTGTTACTAGCCAGTCCTCTGCAAGAAAACACACCCGTCGAGGAATGGTTTTGAAACCCCTGGAACGTAGATGAACAATGAAACGCACTGTTCAACTTCTGAAGTATGGAATCAGCAGGGATCTTTAAAATGACCTTTCTGGAAGCATACACATGGGTAAAAAATAAAAAGGCTCCTGAAACGAACAGTTTTCAACAAAGAACTGAGTTCCGCCTTTTCCGTTTAGTTAACTAGGGCGTGAGAATGTGAATAGAACTGTTTGAACTCACACAATAAATCTAGTTAGTTTCTACTCGCCTAAATCGAGATAATCCCGCCCAAGTTGACTGTGATTGCAAAGAAAACCGTAATGGGAAAAAAGCCGCAGTCGAAAAGAAAGAAACTCGTCAAACTCGCGTAGCTAGTAAGTTTTTGCATATGGAAATGTTGTGGAAATTTTCGGGAAATTGATGACGTGTGTTGCTTTCTAGAAACGAAAATGAACTCTCATGAACAGTTCCATTACTTGTGTTTGGACATTTGCCCGCCCCCCCCCTCGAAACTTCTCAACACGACAAAGTTGTGCTAATTCGGGAAGAAGCCGCTTTGACGTGAAGTGCTGCAGCTTTCAGGAGACGGTCATATAGCTGAATGAACGTAAAGAATGTGAAACAGATTACACACTTTTTGGGCATAATTCATTAGTCTTGTATCGACTACCCGGTACAGCTGAAACGTACTGAACCAATTCGGATGCAGCAGTCGGGTAACTGCGAACGTGTCACTTTCAAACACTACAACGCTTAAATGTGATCATCTGTAGGTCCTCGATGCTCAAACAATGCGCTTAAAAAGTGCAAGGTTAATGCTCTTGACTTTATCAACTTCGATTATCGAGTAAGTGTGGAAATATTATCCGACAGACATGACTGTCCACCGAAGCTAGTTAGTTCATGGAATTCGGACTGCCTGTTGTGGGCATAGAAGGTCTCTTTAGCAGGATTCAGAACACTATTCAACAGATGGTGGTAGATTCTGAAAACAGGCGTGGTTTATCCGTCAGCCTGTACTACGACTGACTTTCTCGAAATACCGATCAACAGTATATTGATAAAAAATATCTCTCTGGACTACCCGCTTACCTACCTTTCGCCCAACTTCTGACCGTATTGCTTCAATAATCTAACCTTAATTCTACGCACAAATGTCTGTCCACGTTTTTCGCTATTTACCTCATAGGACTTTATCAGAATAGCTGCAAAACCGGAAAGGTTAAAAAGCGCGCACGAAGACGATCACGCAAGAATTCTCTTCCTGTTTTTTGTTGTTCCTAGTCTGCTATCCAGATGACTAAAAATACAGCGAAATTGGCGTGTCAGCTTTCCGTGAAGAAACTTCAAGGCGGGACTTTTACCACAGAAGCGCGTACAAAGTAGAACATTCAAACACACTGATATAACAG
Source organism: Opisthorchis felineus (assembly GCA_004794785.1). Lineage (NCBI taxonomy): Eukaryota > Metazoa > Platyhelminthes > Trematoda > Opisthorchiida > Opisthorchiidae > Opisthorchis > Opisthorchis felineus. Next base: position 684,375 of record SJOL01009160.1, on the reverse strand, counting down.
CCAGGAAGTCAGTCACAAATCTTTTGACTATCTTGTTCCACTAATTTTGAAAAATAGTTCAGTTGTTTTGCAGACAACACAGTGTACAGTTTAGGAAAGGTTTCGCAAACTAAGATGCCTTGGTCTCCAACGTCCAGTGCAGTATGAACTTCCATGAGAGTTTTCTTTCTACTGACTTATCGGTGCGTATCTTTGATCAGGTAGGTACAGACCCCAAAATTCTATCGACCTTACGTTCCAGCTGAACACCAAATCGCATGAAACCGCGAAACATGCTCATTTGGAAATCCCAAAAATACAAAGGGAATACTCAAATGGTTCTCAGTCAAAACTTTCGTTTATGATATTGTTCAATTGAATGCGCTGCACGAGGGCCACCTCACGTTTCAGTTTTTTGGATATTCAAGACACCACCGGACGTGTTCTTGACAGAAAACACTACTTTTAAGTCTGTTGAATACATTTTGACACCCCATGACCTCTTTGGGCTCAGTTAAGTCTCCCGTTCAGTATGAATTCAAATAGAACATAGGGTGAACAGAAAATCGGGGACTGAGTCTACGTGATAAGTTCCAAGAGGGGTGAAACCGGTAGTGGGCTTTCGGAGAGTTTTCAGCAAACGTGAGTAGGGTTCCTTCAAAAATATTTACTGCGATACCGCAAATATAGCACGAACTGAAACATGAAGCAATCTTTGTGCAGCACATCTATTTGTAAAATATCATGGAGGATAGACTTACCTTGAATTCCTTTAAAACTCCCGTTAACACCAAACTTCAGATGCACGCAGTTTTCAACGCTCAAACTTTTTATATCGCGACATTCCACTAAAATGTTTGAAAATTGGTTGAAGGCTGCAAAAATGCCTGCCTTGCTATTCCTGTGATAACCTCCGTAGAAGACTAAACGTAGGAGTCTTTTTGGTATATCAGAGTATTTCCACAAAATGTTGTTACTTTTTTTATCGAACAAATGCTATCCCAAGACCACCGGAAAGAAGGATGCCCCTCCGGCGCCTAGTTCAGTTTCACTATCTGGCTGCAAAATCACGGCAAACCATGACTCCGCAGGATATGTTCGATTTTCTATCCCAAAAGGAATTGCGGGAAGGAAAGTAGTGAGCTTCATAATAAAAGGTAAGAATAATGAATTATCAGGACAATTGTAGGAAGGCAAAAATAAAGAGGCCCAAAATATAAGTGATCATGCATTTTCTTGAAGGAAAGCGCTCAGAAGGTCGCTGGATCCCGTAGACAGCCAACGACAGGTTTTGCCCCTCCTGAGACTCATTAGTTAGACGCAGTCTCCGAGCTTCACTCAGATTTATGTCTGCGCATTTTGCTTGCAAACGGTGAATAAAACTCAGATTCGTCACTCCGGTACCGGAATACTGTCAAACAAACGGAGTACCTTCTCGTCCATTCTCTACGACCGTCAGTCCTTACGCTCGTTGATGTTTAACTCATCGGGATTTTACTACACAACTTTCATCAGCTGACGGAAGTAGATACGGGATCGAAAGCTTCCATGTTATGTCACGGAAATTTTGAAGTTGCGGTACGTAGTCCGTTCGCTTTTCCGGTTATGCATTGACCAAATTTCTAAAATTACAGCTAAACTGAATATTTTACATGCATCTAATCCAAATCACTTTCCAATTTGCTTTGCTTCGATTTCTTGTATTTTTATTTATTTGCTTAGTCCGGTTATTTATCTATTCAAGTTATTTGTTAATTGTTACTTATTAATATTTGATTTAAAACATCATTTTTATTTGACTGATTATCGGCAATGTGATTGTCTATTTAAGTTTGAATTTTAATTAACCCATTGGTTGCAAGACCTAGGTGCAACAGGAAACAATAGTTGTGCAACGCCAACCGTGGTTTTGGGGCTTAGTATTTTCAACCACCCGAATTTATACCTTTTACTGACATGCTTTCAGTGTTCTTGTATTTTTTTAAAAAAATTGTTGATTGCGTTGAAGTTGATGGGTAAACGTTCCACATCAGTTTACTGAGACCAGCCCGGGTTATGCAGTGAGTGGATAGCTTAGCCGGTCCATATGGGCATGGTGACTGAGCCACCACAAGGTCCATCTGACTATGACCGCCGGATATACATGCTGCTCTCCCCAGGTGTGTTTCAGTCAACCGGTTTTCATCACAGATCACCTTATGAGATGCCCGCATCTGTGGGGGCACTCAGAAATCTTGGGCCTAAAGAATTTGGCAGGGCGGAGAATGAAAGATACAGCCAAACAATTCTATAATCTTGGCCACGTTGCTGTGTGTGCAACAGCGAGGCCCGCGTTGGACCATGATTCGAAACGAAGACAATAACAACTGACCAGACTAGTATTAAGCAAACGGATGAAGACTGACTGCGCTTTCTCCACTTGTAAGTGAGAATCAGTTCACGTGTTTTCCGTTCTACCCGGAATAGTATTGTCACATGCCTATCTGAGCAGAGTGGTTTGGTGAAGTTTACATTGCTACACTGTTTCTGTCGTAAGGATGTTGTAGACAACCTGTACAAGATTGCAAATACACAAAAACTAATCAACGATTCTTGTGGAAATCGAGGCCAAACCGAGTTGGAAAAAATGTGGGACGAAGTTGACTTCAGTGATCTACGTTTAAGAGGCTCTTTTCAAAACTTTTTATCCTGATGAGAGAATCCAGTTATTTTAACGTTCCGAAAGGTTTCTGTCAGAAAAGCAAGAAAATTGCCCTTCAGCTGGAGTGAGGGATCCCGGTAGCCAACACCTGTGGTACTGAGGACGTACAAATAAACCATCGGTCTGTAAATTTCAACCGTCAACTGTCGGTAATGTGTCGGGATATTGGTAGCTTTGGCGCGTTAACTGGCTGTCGGCCTGTTCACCTGCCTGCTTTCAAACGTTTTGTTAGGAGTGCGTTATTACCTACTTTTGTATAGCTTTCGGGCGGTATCTTGTACTTTTACGTGCTCGATTGTTTGAAAATCACTGAACTCTTAGTGAGATTGGTTTGTTCGTGGTGGTTTGTGTTCCCCACGTTGGACTGGTCCGTTAGGTACCAATATTTCGGTTCACCGTTTCCTCATTCAGCAGCACACTTGCATTTTGCTTTGCTTCCCCCTTGTTCTATCAGAACACCTCGTTAGCTCATCAAGAGAGGAAGCGAATTCTGAAACACTTTGTGTTAAGAACACCAGGTACCTGCAAGAGGAAGCTTCTTCCCTTTCTGTAGCACTGCCTGCCATCCATCGAATCAGTGCAACGTCCAAGAATCATATGTGTAATTCAGTAAAAGATTTAGAAGCACTCCAAAAAATCCTCCTGAATAACATATTATTTATACAACAATGTATTAGTGAGGATTGCTGATGAATTTCTAACTTTCTAGATTACATATCACTGGGCAGTTCTTGTTAAGCAAACGAACCCCGTACAAATGTCTAGCTTATAATATCAGTTCCCGTTCATGATCAAATAAGTTTCATTTGGAAAAAATCAGTGAATTTTCCCTTAGCTTTTGCTTAGAAAGATAACTAAGATTTGCACGGATAATCCATATGTTTCATACAAATTTGACCATTTACTGCAGGCTTGTTCAAGTGCAACAATATCCAATCACACGAGGGGTTTCAGAAGTGGCGGATGACAACTCATGCAAGCGTATTTTATGGCGTTTTTGAGCAAAGCCTTTCAAACCTCTAATCACATCCTACCTCATCAGTACCGAAAGCGACTTTTCCGAAAGATGAGGCTATCCAACTGATGAGCTCCGAGTTTTGCTTCTCAAGTATTGAGAACTGGGGAATTAGGGCCCAGTAAATTATTTGTTGTGAAAAAAGCAGCCCTTTGTCTACTCGGTTGGCGTTAAAAAATATTTAACGAGCTTTAAATAAATTTGGTGTTTACAGTTCTTTGCAACTCAGATACTGTTGCGGGTTTTCGTCCTGTAGGAATTCTGCAGCCTTTTCCCCAAAAGTAGCATAGTAAGTTTGCTCGAATTTTTTATAAAGGCTAGAAGACAGATTGTGTAGAGTGGCACCACTTCCAAAGCTTTCTTCAACCTCAGTGCGTGTTGTTAAAGTAACAGGTGAACTAAAATGAAACTCGATGCCAGAAAGTTAAAGATGCAGCGAAGAACCGTTACATATGTTGTGGACTTAGAAGACTTGCTTGCACTGGATAAATGTTGCCAGGTGAGGAACAAGTGTCTATAAGTCAAGGTTTTCATCCACGTTTTTGTGTAGTGTCAGTCACCAGCTAGAAATGAGGGAAACTCGATTGAGCTGCAACAGACGGTTTCACAGTGACAAGAAAATCGACAAAATCCAGATGGATGGTAGTGAGCTTTTCCCAACGAATCACCCTACCGGCTTCCGTGACAAGATCGGTCGCTAATCTGTTGCTTAATAAAAAATGTTGTTGTTTTCTTTACGTCTATGCTACACTTTTCCCCAAAAATTAACAACTGCGCCTTGTTGGTGTGTAAGCCGTAGCTCCTTTTTTCACACGTATGCATACCTCAGTCAGCAATACTAATCACCCGGACTCTTTTTGCGTACTTGGATTAGTTTCTGTGTACATGCAGGTGACCTCATTAGGTCTTGTTGCGGGTCCCTTTGCTTTGTTAATTACGTAAGCCACCCCACAAGGACTGACACTCAGCGGGCTTTTGTGTTTATAAACCGAAACGCTGTGTTTTCCAATGAAGATTTCGTTCTGTAAGTGAATCTAATCTATGCCGAAAAGCCGAGAAGCACTGTACACCTCTTCCATCCTTGTTGGGAATTTTCTGTAGTGTGCATCTCAAGAAACCGCTACAACCTCGCTGGTAGTTTGGGACAGGCGACCAACAGTGTGATTAGCTCGCACATAGACAGGATAAAGCTTCACAATGGTTCCATACATCAATCTGAATGCTTTCCTGGAAGGTCAGGAAGTCGAACCCGGACAACATTCTCGGTTCTGATTTTTTTAGTGGTTCTAGGCCTAGTTTGGGCCTCTGTATATCATAAAAGGTACTTTTAGGTTTTTGTTAAAAAGAAGCGCAATATAGCACAAATAGCACAAGTAACAAATATAAACAACGAGTACTATCATATTTTCACAAAGGAGACTACTCACGCGGTTGCTGAAAACTCTTTGACAGCAACCTTGTGAGTAGTTTCCTGTATGAAAATATACTGCGATATCTCGAATATCGTGCCAACTAAAACATGAGGCGGCCTTCGTGCAGCACATTTCGTTGAAGAATATCATAAACCAGAGATTCAGTTGAGTCTCCCATGAAGACCTAATTGGACCTATGCAAATGAGTGTATTTGTCGAGTATTATCGTGGTTTTTCACTGTTTTAATTCCACAGTTTAAGAGTGGAATGAATGAAAAGAGTGACAGAAGAATCCTACTCTCTACACGATGTGGAAAATTTGTGAATTTTTATTTATGACAAGTGTCCTGGAACGACTTATATTCACCGTCTATTTCTTTGATCATCCACCTTAGTAGACAACCTAAAGGAAGAATATCTGATTCACAAACAATTCGCACACACAGGCACCTTAACAACTAACCAATCAACCAATAATAAATCAAGAGAAATGCCCGATTCGACCTCCCACAACATAAATTGTATTCAAAGCCGTTTGACGTATGAACAAAATTGGTCAATTCAAGGGAAGAAGGATACGCAAGTGCCAACCTTTGTAGAATTCATGGATGTTGATGATAACGATCAACCCGATTTAGGATTCCATAGTGTGCCGTTAGCGAGGGGAATCAAAACACCAGTGTGGGATTCTCTGTGCCGTCCATGATCCGCTGGCCTCGTTTTGTTCAGCAAGTGCCTGAATAAGAACAGGTTCAACCTAGAGGAATCTGTGCACCGCAAAGAAATAATTAGAAGAACGTACAACACAGTCAATCATGAATGGAGTGAATCGCAGAACACTTTCGCAATGAGAACAGCTTGAACAGAAATGAGACGAAATTTGGAACTTCTAGTGGAACAGTAAAAGACAGAGTGATAAAGGACGGAGGAGTAACGTGTGAGCACTGTTTACTTCATCCAAGTGATCCTTACTTTGACGTTTACAACTGTTCCAGTCCCACACCGGGTGTGTTGTTCGTCCTTCGTTTTCCTCAGATTCTCTGAGGCGGACTGCCGGATGACTGCAATGTCACCGGGACATTTTTCGGCCTGCAGTAGAATTTCGATAACTCACCTTGTTGCCTTTCTTGTCAGCAAGCATAGTGACACCTGCAGGTGGTTAGGGGACTTGTAGAGTTCCAACTCATCACATTCTCGTTCGAACGTGCAGCGTGTTGAGGCCACGCCAAATGTGGTGGGCACTGGATTTGAGTTCTACCCTCATCGGATCTCATCAGTAACGCATACCTTTGGTAGCGTCGGGATTTGAACACGTTTGCCTGATCGGAGCTGACAATTGAGATGAGCTCAGCGTACACTGGTGGGGTTTTCGTACTACGCTTGTTTCGCAAGTCAAATGTACAGAATTCGAATCCAAACAGTCATGGATATACACTGCTGATACTGTCTGGAAACAACGAAACACGAATTCGATGCTTTCCCTCTCTGGTATGGACCCGCGAAAAAAATCGCACGTTAGTGAAACATGAAGCTTGCCGAAAGTTTTCTTGTGACATCTTTAGTCTTATTAAAACCTTATTTTGTCTGCAAACCACTCTGCCTCTTGAAAAAGATTCAAACTCAAACTGTTGTCTACCCACATTGAAACCCGCGATAATTGTGAGTTCTCTTACACTGTCCCCAAATCTCTCTGATCAAGCCTAAATTCAGCGTGAAATACTGTTGATATTGTTCCGTGCATACATTTTCCGTGATTGGTTTAGTTTATTCAGTAGGGCTCTTTCATCGAGGCACATCAAAGATAAATTGGTTTCCTCAATGCACAACCGTTCATCTATGCATAATTAACGATTCGTTCACACAACGAATGACTTTTTTACCAGCTATTGTGTCCCCGTCCCGCTGGACTTGTTCGAGTACAAGGGCAAGACACAACAGGCTCACAAGTGTTTTTTGGGCCATAATCCTTGAGAAAAGCCCCATTAGGTCATCCCCTTTGTGTGCATCCCTCTTTTAATGAAGATTTTTCTTGTGAGGCTTTGAACTGCATTGAGCGGCCACTGCGGCAAAAATAACAGGGATCAGAATTCCCCTCCGACTGCCGGAAGCCCTGTGAACGCAGTTACAACTCCGCTGAAACATTTCCCGGGGTATTTTGTGATACTTGCGTGTAAACCGACACTGCGAATGAACACACGGACGACGACAATATCTATAACTTTTGCATAGACAAAATCACCGGCCAAAAGTCTTTTGTCATTTCAGGTTTGGACTTCATTTTCACGAACTTATATCCCGAAACATAATTCGAAGTATAGCTCCCAAGATTAGGTTAAGTACAAAGGACGAGCTGCCAGTTCACTGTCCGTGTTAAAGTACACAACCCTGACCATGCAACCAGCAGGGTTACATCACGGCCAACCATACCATTTGCAGTCATGTCAAATTTAGTTTACCGAGTGTTAAGGCTGTGTCAAAGGGGTGAAAGAGTTAGGTAGAACATAATTTCACTGACTGTAAGCTGTAAGCTTGAGTTCCCCGTGAATACCTTGACTTGTTCAATGAACTTCGTCGCACCATCTCTTGAAAACTGGGGCAAACGTTCACGCCATCTGACTTCGGTTTTGCCTACCAATGACGGCTCGGTGAGCTCGCTTGCATTCAACTCAGTTATGTATTCACTAAAACAGCTGGGCAGGCTGCGATCTGTGTCTGTTACATGACCGCCACATGGCTTGAATTCTAGCCAGCTAGAATAGGGTCCGAGGATGACCATCGTGGATGTCGACCACCAGAGGGCGAACAAAATGGCATATGTGACTATTTCGTAAGCTCAGCTCCGCAAGTTTGTGTAGGTGTGTAACATTTCAGTCGTTTGTGAGCAACCCATTGAGCTGTTATTTTGGAAATTATGAATGTAGCATACACGTTCAAACAATTTTGTTTGCTGGCTGATCCAATTTGTGTTCACAAACAACTGATACGGGTTTCAGAAGGGCTTGGTAAACAATCGGTAGTTTTTTTTACCAAGCCCTTCTGAAATGATGACTTCTCAATCGGTTCCAAACTGTTTCCAATTGATTGAAAACTGAAACGGGTGTTTCAACTCCCTTGAATCACTACCCACGCAACAACTGCGTCACAATAAAGCTGCGTCAGTAAGACGATAAAGTGGATTAGTTCTTTGCCGTTTGGCTGCATCAAAATTACTTGCCTCATTCGACGTTGTTTGCCAAGACGACTGAGCCGTTGTTTGCGGGACTGCTTAACCGATTGCTCAGACAAGAGGTAGATGTAATCAAATGAAAACTGCATTATCGACAACTTTTGTGTTCACATTCTTATGACTTCTGCCGTGAAGATGGGACACCTACGTATATTTAGGAAGCCCTTGACGGGAGAACGGTATTCCGGGGAATCTGTCACATTTACTAGCCACCCGAAGGTCCGCAGCCTGTTGCTTAGACGAATGTCACTAAACCACGAATTTGTAAGGAACTAGCACATTGAAAATAGAGCTTCATTTAGCAAATCTCATATCAAGGCCAATCAAAATTTGAGTGGTAATTTATTTGTTCCGGAGTTTTTTGCTGGATGTAAACAGGAGAATTTTAGCCAAAAAATAAGAATGCCCATATTCATTGGCGCTGCTCCTTCAGACAGGCTGTAGGATGGATCTTCCATAATCCGGTGAAGCCATAGCCTGCAAGATATACGTCTGTTATTCAGCTGACCCAGGTTTCGACACACTGCTTGACTTTCTAACCGACCACATAACAAAATAGAGATGAGGATTTATTGCGCCACACGAACGCATTACGAGCAAAGTAGTTAACTGGACAAGACCAAAAGCTCCGTTCGTCCCAACAAACTAATGAGTGCTTTTAGGAAAGTGAACTTTATGTCTGTTGCCTTGGATGGGAACAGGAATTGGGAACATAAGCAGCAGCTAAAAATAGGCTGCATTTTCCCTTTTCAAGGGGTGGCCTTGGCCTCAAAGAACTAAACTGGAGTAGAACGCAATCTTTACCGATTTGTTTTCAGGAGTGTGTGCAAAAAAGGGTTACCGGTGCCTCACAAAGATGAAAAATTAACTGTTTCTCAAGGTAGATTGGAACACGATAGACGAACCAAGGACGACTTATAGCACGGTGATGAAATTTCTGCGGTCATTCTTTCGAAACGCTTTGCACCTGAGCACAGTATTATATCTGAAAACTGATAGAGGGCATCGTTGAACTCAGTTCGATTTTCTGGGCCTCTATCGACCAGGTGAAACAAACGGAGCAGTTGAAGACGTATGACACATTTTGTAAGTAAATGAACGCACAGAGTTAATAGTTTGTTCTTTGTTGCCAATATACGGTTGGTCCATCTGTTATGTTCGCCATATTCGCGGGAAATTAGGAATCGCGGGTTTGTCCAGTGACACAGGTTCATCGTCCCAATTTTGTCGGCCATCGCTGGATTCACACTGCAACGGTAGGTTAACTGAATTGCACTGTTACCAACAGGCCGGTATGCATAAAATGGTTCCAGATGACCGCAGTCGGGGAAGTATTATACGAAACCAGCGGACGTTTTTGAACGGGTAGGGCTACCCCACCGAGTGCTTCAGAGGCCTAGCTTAAGCCCAGCATCAGCCATTTGTGTATGTTCAATCCATTACCTACGAGATTTATCCACTTCCGCAAGCTTTTTACTGAAATGTGCCGACTGTAGGCGGATCACCGTGAGTCATTCATAGAAAAGGCCTAGTCGAGTCGGTTATATCACAGCTATTTGTTACTAAACAGGTTATATTTATGAGATGTAGCCGGTACGTTTCATTTAAATTGGATTGCGCACAGCAAGTGGGATGACTGGTTGTGGAAGTTCCGTGCTTGTTATGAATATCTGAAAAGACAGCAAGTCAAAGAGAATGCTCACTTTCCATGTGTGGATTATCGTAACTAGGCCAGATGTTACGACAGATACGTTGATTATTTGGTTACGTTTCGATAACAGAAGTTCACCGGTTTTTAATCTATCTCTCAGCCGATTAGCTGAGTCAATCAATCCAATGAAACATCTTTGATGAACGCTGTTCAAAAGAATTTTATATGTTCCAGTTTGGGAGAGTACGAATGACATGGGCAGGTCAGATAACGAGAAAATAATTACGCCTTCAGTTGAGCAACTAACAGGCATTCAGTTGCTATAGGAGATCGCTGATGTTGTACTGAGATAGAAAGAAACCAAAGGCCGGTATCGGTTTTAGGATGGACCTATCGCATCAGTTCAGTAAAATATCAAGCAGAGGTACCACATGCTTTTTGCCCAAGACCGTGTGCCGGACAACCTCGTTGCACGAATTTGGTTATGATAGGTGAATCAGCTGAATCTCTCGTCATAGCCTGCTTCAAACCGTTATGGGCTGTCGAAGAGCATTCCAAAGCCTTATTAGTAGTCTTACGTCTAGGTAATAACGTATCACGACATCTCGAAAATCGTACAACTAAAAAATACAGCACATTCAGTTAAAGCGGACCATCGTAAGTGAGAGCAAGTGGTTGTTGAAATCTATCTAGTTTGAGTTCAAGTAGAACATAGGGTTTGACGGAAATTCGGGGGGTTACGCTTACCTTATGAGCCCCAAGAGGGGCGAAACCGATCGTCGAAGGGTTTTCAGCAACCTTATGAGTAGTGCGCCAAGTCTAGGCAACAACCTGAGCGCACTTTAGCCTCGAGACACTGAAGGGAGCAAAAATAGGACAATTCAGAGGCCAATATGACATAATTACCAATTCAGCCAGGAAAAACTAAACGCTAGGAGAGTATGATATACGCACCAGATGGACTAGTCGCCCAAGTTGTTCACGATTTACGCCAAAGTCAGAATCATGTAGCTGACTAGATTGAGACATTGTTCAACGTGTTGGGGGAGATAACAATTCTTGTATCACCAGTCCTGTAGCTCACGAAATTTTCCAGCGTTGGTTGCCGGCGGAGCAGTATGCTCTATTTACGGGACATTATGTGTGTCCTCAGAAACCTGGTCTTGTTTTGCTTATGTGACGATTGGTGGCGCTGACGCCGGTACACAGGAAGCTGCACGCTTAAATACTTCCAGATGCAAATTGCTGCCAAATTAGTGAGCGTGACCATCAATAAAATCTAGTAATGTGGATTAGGGCATTTCCGAGGCGTTGTAAAACGATGTGAAATTTCAGGGTCGAGAAGTCTTAAATTCAGTGCCTTACCACTCAAAGTTTATAAAAGCCCAGCGACTACAGTAATCGCTAGAGGTTAAGTTCCTTAAAAAAGTGAGGATATGCAGCGAGCCGCGATACACGCTTGATGAGATATTTTAAGGTAAAATCATCGACCCAGATCGGGTAAGGAAAAACTGGACTACAAACAGACTATCTACGACTATCTAAGGTGTAGAGTGATTGATAGATTCGAGTTTATAGCCGCATGGTCTCACTCTGTTTCTTAGGAAGTTCTGGTTGGTTGATCGCAATTTCAGTGTGCGATTGGGGAAATCGATCCTGTTACCGTTGTTTCATCGTTGTATTAATGTAAGTCCAGCTATCTGTCAGTGCTGTTGAAACCCGTTTCGTGTGGGAGTCAGCAGTAGAACCACCTGGTTTGTGACCAACTTATAATGCGCTTAAAGTGGACGAATATTGTAGACTGTGTCTAGTGAGTACAGCTCATTTGACCAAGGACGAAATATAATAAACGATATATGGCGTGGGTCATTGGCTTCACGAATAAAAATGATGATCAGTGGGAATGCCTGTACTTAACGGATTGTTCGTATTAGGCCTGGAGTAATTGTACAAAAAATAGTTCAGGACGGTCACTTTTAACGGTGTTAGTCATTTTCGTTATCTATGTGGGATGATTACCTAGATGGACGGTCAGCTTGACTGTCCCGGGAGGCTGCTCAGGTGATCAAGTAACACTGCACACAAAAAGTAACCCAATGCAAAATGTCCCTCTGCTTATGGGCTTTCATCCGCTGGATACAATCTCAGTTGAACGAAGCGGATCAGATAGACCTTACGGACTGAACTGTCAAGGATCAGATGCACTTTTCTGGGTAAAAGAACAGTATGTCGCACGGGTTAGAGCAAACTACAGTAGCACCACGACAGCGAGTTAATGAGCATGAGAACCGAAGAAACAAATGTTCATACGAACTAGAGAAGGTATCATCATCATCATCGACAGCATGACATCAGTGTTCAACACCGATGCTTCACTGCCGTAAGAGAAGGTATAACCTCAAGGAGAAGATTTGAACGATTTTGTCGCATTGTTCACGAATGGCATATCAGACAACTCTTCTCTATTTACTCCTAAGGTAAGCGGACCCATACTAAGGTCAAACAAGTAATAAATTTTGTCGAAAACTGCAGAAACGTGACACAGTAACCTGACAAGTCAGGATGTCTGGCGATTCTACCTAATCATGCTGTGCAAACATACTACTGAAATACTCGTTCCAAAGTTCTACTATTCAGAACCGAAGTAAACTACCATTTTAGGTTTTATCGGAGGAAACTAACCATAATGTTGTTGAAAACCCTTCGGCAGCCCACGGCCGGTTTCGCCCTTTTATTTCGGACTCATCAGTTGGGCAGAGTTCCCGAGTCGCCGTAAGCCATATTCTCTACCTGAACCTAAATTGCACGAAATCAGACATACACTCACTTGGTTACAAATTTGGTTTTGACGGGGAACTCAACTGAATCCTAGCTTAATTTTTCGTTTATGATATTCAGCCTGTTTGGATTCTTCTCACTGGGGAGAATCAGCAGACCACATCTCACGAATCGCTCCAATGAGACACAAAGTTATCCCTAATGGCTGGAAAAGTTTTCATGCCAAACGTCCTTTGGAAAACGAAACGGGCTAAAGCTCGTTTAGATGATTGGTTCTGGGAATACAATTTGGTTGGGGAAAAACATCCCATCGAGGGGGTCATCGTCAATACAATACATTTGGTTAGGAGAATATTTTGCTAGGTTTTATGAAATGCTATGTGAATTCTCGGGTGTGTTCAGCCTTCGGGGAGCTAGGACTGGGTTGACTCTCACTGTTATGTTTTGACGCAAATCGCGTGTTGAAGGTGTGCTACCTAGTCACTAAGCTAGACGAGAGGGTGCAATAAATCTTTAAAAAGGTCCCCTGCGCCGAACTGTCTCATTCAACTTCATGCCACTTTTTAGCAAGTGGAATGTTCGACCAGTAATAAACTCAGTAATGGTGAACTCAAACTACGCTAAATACACTTCATTTGGGACGTCACACATTCCAGGGAATAAGACGATTACATTCTGCTGACTTTGTCTCGAAATTAGATTTGCTAATCTTTTGTCTGGCAATTTCAGATAAATGCTGAGCAGTACTTTTAATTGGGTTTGTGAACCAACACACAAAGAAATGATGCAATGGTTGCACGAACTGTTAAACTGGTTATGAGTTGTTTACCCAAAAAGATGACGTCAATTTGCAAACTCTGTCCTTTCTGAACAGTATGACCAAATTGATTCTTGTTTTATTGTGAACCAAAGAAACAAGAACGAGCCTAGAAATCTTGTGAATAGTTGAGTGAATGAAAAGTCCCTAATGTTTGTTGGATTGTTCGTTGAGCTGAGCATTTTGGTCGCAAACGTTTCATCACTAATCCAACTGACATCATCAGTGCGTTTTGAGTGGATGTGGGTGGTTGTTGCGCTTGCGTGGACTGACATAAAATCCACTCACCCAGATTGACCTTGATCGATCACTAATCCACAATGGGTCACGATTTTTAGACCGTTGGCCTAATGGCTGAGTTTGACTCAGGGTTATCATTGAGTTGGCGGTCCCTCGCTTGTAGTGGTGCGTAGACAGGATCAATTTCTGCATGTGGATTGACTGAGTCCTTTGCGGAGTATCACTTTTCGAGGAATTCCATCTGTCCTGTAATTCACTGTGCCACGGCCTTCTAGATTACACTTGTGTCTTTCCTGACCTTCATGTCTGAAAATAAGAGATAGTGGGTCGTTTGGTTTGATAGTTGATTTGTGTTCCTTTACCCATGTAGAAAGCTTTCTTCCAGTCTATCCAATATATTACTTGTTGCAGTTCATACAGTCGTTGTTCATGCAGGACGTTGTTTCTTGAGCCTTTCTCGATTTTGTCCCTCGGTCTTGAGATCAGTTTTCCAAATGTAGCTACTGGATTGTGGGTTACTAGGATTCATTTCTGTTGTAGTAGGCTATATGCCCAATTTGGAAGTTTACCACATCACGGCCAACATACATACTACTGGTAAGTGGGCGTACGGAAACTCAGTTCCAATCCAGCCATTTAGAATTTTGTGCGTAAATCGTGGAAGTGCTCAATGGGTTTTTCAGAAATGGGTAATATCGCTATGTTCTTCATGCCTTTCATTATTGACAGACTTATGTTTGGTCCAGCACATATGCCGTTCCGAATTCCGATACTTTCGGTCGATTTTTTTTAAATACTCCAGCTGTATTTCTACATTAAGTTTCATAGTATTCGACGAGTGGTGCATCTAGTTCCCCAAATGATTTTCTTAAGAAAAACACTGAATGCTAAGTTCATGGGGAGTGGATGCGAATTACTAATAAAGTCTACTCCAGTAAACGCTTCAAGTAGAACATAAGGTTGACGGAATCTCGGGGACTGCGCCTACCTGATGATCTCCAAGAAGGGCGAAACCGGTCGTGGGATGTCGAAGGGTTTCCAGCAACCTTATGAGTAGTGTATTACGTCTATACATGTATCGCGATATCTCAAATATCTTACCAACTGAAACATGAGGCGGCCTGGTGCAGCACATTCAGTTACTTAAAAACATCATGAACAAGAGATTCAGCTGGGTTCCAGGTGAGTCTCCCGTCAAAGCCAAATTGATATGCAAATGCGTGTATTTGTCGAAAACAGATATCCTTCTAAGAATCACAACATTTGTACGGGCCCGTACATGCCTTGTATGATTCTGCACATATTTTTATTCTATCATGGGTAAACTTCTGTCATCGTTACACCCCGAACATTCTTGGGCGGTTTCCACGCCAGACTGTCAGACAGTCAATGCTTAACTGACATGATTTATAACAATAGTAACCATTCTCTTGAAGTGGGTCAAATTATTGAACGGTTGTCATATTGATATATTACATATCCCGTTTATTCTTCGGATAAGCTGACTAGCAACGAGTTGCTACGCGTACCGGTCATTGCATTACTCTTCAATGTTTCTCTCACCTTTCACCAGCCGAGTTTGGTGCCCAAATTGTTCTGCTTACCGACCAACCAGAAAGAAGCTTTTTTGGACACAGACCCGTTCCACTGAGTTTGTCAGGTGATACGTGGTTAAGCCGTCTCATTCTTTTCCCTACTGAATGGTATCTACTCGATACGTGAAGACCGTAACCGCCGTTGTAATCTTCTTAAGAGGATCTACGGACACAGCGCCCACATTTATTTGGCTCTATTTACCATCCATGTACTTCGGAAAGCGCTCTTCTCCGATAGACCTCAGACACCCGGTCCCTTGATATAATGCGGTATTTTGCCCGCGCGCGTATCGATTGAGTCACTTACGTGCACCTTCAGTCCGTATCCGAGGCAACCCGGTCAGTGGTAGTCTTACTAATCGCGCGCTTTTGGTATCGGTACTTTCGGGTAGATGTCCTTTGTTCACGCGCTTTCACGCAAGCGCTTATAGTCTCCTGGCTGCATGCACTCGCGCTCCCTAGAACGTCTTAGCACCAAGCTGAAAGCGTCTTAGCGTTAAGCCTCTTTTATCGAAGCTACAAACTGTTTATTTGTTAGCCAATACAGTACAACCTCCCATTACAGGTCTGTTACCAAGAGACACTGCCTTTTGCGGGAAAAAACGTTTTTCTCCACTGTAAGTGCAATCATCTTGCAGAGCAGGACAATTGACACTGAGCACTTGCCCTCGAGGGCAAAATGACCCTCTTTACGGTATACTGCTTAGCATAGAGGAGAGGTAATCTTTTCAATTAATATCTCCCGATGTTCATTGCAACCTGCGAACATGCAGAACATGCTAATACTTCATACCATGTTTTGTTTCGGTAACAGCTTGTAAAGATAAACCATCAGGAGGGTGCCAAACAGGCTTTGAACGGACCCAGTTTTTCTCAGGACGGTTTCGTCAATTGGTCACCTATGGTCTTATTTCCACAACCGAACATCAGCCCGACAGCATTTGTGTGTGCAGGTGTGCATACAGAACAGGACAGAGATTCTAGGTTTTGTGTCTGAATTTTGTTTTGATTCGATGTTTCGTACCAGAGGTGAAACTTAAACGTATTGTCCTCGATTCCGAGGTTCCCTGTGTATCGTAGTGGCGGAATGCCTCGTTCCTTATCGCTGACACGCTGGCAAACTTTACCATCATTGCACAACTAACCAGAACACATTTTAGGATTGAAATGACGAAATAGAAAATGCTTTAGATAAATCGATGGATGACTTTCGAAGTCTCTTAAAATAAGGCGAAAAAACTCTTTGGTTGTTGGACCAGTGTGACAGTCTTGGTCCAAACACAAAATTTCATGCCAAAGGATTTCAATTTTTTGTTTCCACAGAATCGCCTGTATTCAACATAGGACAACAGTGGTACCGCAGGTTTCTGCAATCAACCAGTGGCTCTGAAACTGGACCAATCGGCGACAGTGACCTTGACGTGCGCTCATCACGACGATGTTGACGGCATTTGCGCACACATCTGTCGGGATCATATCTGTCCCTATGGATTAACTGAAACGCTGACGACTAAATCAGCATTAAGGAAATTGCTATCCATATCGGGTTAGGGTTGCTGTGGTTTCCTAGGAGTGTTGTGTGAAACAATTCTAAGGTCTGCGGTCTACGTACTTCGTCTAAAAAATACATAGAAAATTAAAATTTTATGACATTAGTTAAGGGCAGTAATTGGGAATTCAGCAGCCAATAGGAACGACGCGTGGTCCGACCAAATGGATTAGTGCATCTGTCAGGACCGTATTTCAACAAAGTACGCCACATGCTTTATAGGACTCTGTAGGAACATAGTATAAAAAGCAAATTCTTAAGGTACGACGTTTTGAATTACCTGACAAGTGAGAAGATTTTACGAGAAGAACGAAGGTAGCGAACAAAGATTGTTTTCTGTGAGTATTCCTCTTAGCTAATACATCACAGATATTACCAGAAATCACATGATAAAGTTTATGAAAGGAACAGAAAAATAGAAGTAAGCGCCTTGAATTAGAGGTGCACGAGTCAATGGGTTCCGTAATCAATTAAATGATCTCAATGTAAGACAGGTTTGTGAGAACGGACCTTTTGCAGACCAATTCAAGTACCGGGGTCACACAATTTTCTTTTGGATGTTAGTTTGTGGATCCAATAGTCGGATTCCAGCCATCCCTGCGATAGACAGTAGTTTAAATCTTCCCAGCTGTGGTCTGCTGAGAGGTACCCGGTATATGATATCGAAGGCTTGCTCCTTGTAGATTAAATGACTGGTTTAAGCCAAACGTGATGGAATTGCACTTGAGCCTGGTTTCTTCCAACTACCACTCAGAGATAGGGAAATGTGTTCCCGTATTCTGTCCGACAAACGCCTTGTCGTAAGACCAACGTATAATGCTCGGCATGAGCATACAAATAACTACACACAAAACCTGGTGGTGGAACGTGGAAATTTGTCCTTCAGGCGGAACCTGATAGTCAGGCTGGCACTGAAGCTCAAGCATAGACTAGCGATCAGCGGAGTTTCCAGGTGTTCTGGTAACTAGTTCAGCCACCGAGTCACCTTTGAATGGAAGACTCATGTAGACAGGCTTCTTCCCAACTGAACATTGTTTAGTTTTGGGCTTTATGGATTTTACTAAGTTTACTTTTTCACGTGATTCCTGATACCATATAAATTTTGTGATTTATTAGCCAAGAGGAACAATCACAGAAAACTGCCTTTGTTCGTTACCTTCGTTCTGCTCATGAATTCCACGTGTATATTAGACCATCTCTGTTACTCAGTCGAAGTAGGCCTGTAGCCTCTGCGACAACACACTGAGTCGTTTTTCGGATGTTCGTATTTTCCTTCAGTCATTGAACGTTCGTCTAACAATTTCCTGAAAATAAATCAATAGCCCGTCAAGTATTATGCGGGACTTAGGGAGTTATCTATTTCTGACCACAACTGCTAACTAGGTCACACGGGTAAGGAACCACATTGTCACATGGAGTGAAAGGGCTCAAACTGCTTTGTTGAGTGATTCGCATTGCTCCAGACTTATTAGAAACACATCTTTCCGCCGTGAACCTTGTAGGTTAACGGTTTAGCCCTAGAACGGAACCACGAGAAACTAGGCAATGGTCTAACTACTATTCGGTCATACATGAGTGCAGCGAACAGAAACGGTTCCCAGGTGAATGGTCCTTTTTCCAAGAAAAATTATTTGGTAATACAAGGATGACTAACTTCAAGTAAATTAAGCCATATTAAGAAAGTAAGTCAACATTTCCTCGCATGCGCTTAGCGATTTCTCTACTTAACGGAACACACCTTTATACTTCCCGCTCTAAAATATTAACTCACTTCGGGTTTGTTTACCCTAGTTGTTTCGTTTTTGTCCCCGTCTCTGTTTTCCATAATCAGTTGCACGAAAAAAATCGGGATGATCTTTCCAGTTTCTAGGTCATCTTCATTATTTTTGGGATAGTTGTCGTTTTTGTGTTTTTTTTACTATGCTTGTACTCAACTAGAAGACTATTTAGACGAGTAATCACAGTACCTGAAAGAGGTGATAACGTCTGACGTCTACTCAACTATACCAATAGTAGGATTCGCGGTTGCACATAAACTTCCGTTCTTCAACGATTATATTCGTCACAGAAAGATTACAGTGTCTGGCTCTCACTTGTTACATATAAAATCTTTCCATCCCATTAAAATCAGGAAATTCCGACTGAAAAGTGCGAGTACATAAATTGGGAGGGATAAAACCTGAACTGTGTAGAGAAACGTGCAGAAACTTCCCGTAATCAAAGAAATGAACTAAATGGTCATGTCATTGACAACGAATCTCACACTAGCCGTCCACTGTTCCAAAAATAATCATGCTATATGTATGGCAAGTGCTCACAAAGGCCGTGGACAAATTAATCACGTGGTGGGTTGTTATCCATGCCTCCATGACCCGCGTAGAACGAAGGGTCAGTGCCGTCGTCAGTTAACCGATGAGATTAGATATAAAGAAGTCACCACAACTTTGAGCTGGCATAGAAATATAAACGCATCGATATCTACCAGTGGGCATTCAGCACCACATAACTCGACAATAACTCAGGTCATAGCAATACGGGAACATTACACAGTGGTTGTAAAAATGTATTCACACGGTGGCAACCACGTTCAAATCACTGAGCTCCTTTAGCAAGTAAGGCTGGAGTTTCATTCTAGCACCTAGAGTCTGTGAACAAAGGCCCTAAAATTGCCGGTGTGAAACGTCGTAGGAAAATGGTCTATTCTCACAGAGGTGGACAGGCTGAAGTGTTGAACAGATCTGCCTGAAGGAATGCTCCCGATTTCCAGATGCTGGCAGATAAAACGAGGTTGGATCTAAAAAATGACGGACGTTACACGGAACTGCAAAATATAACTCAAATGTTCGGGAACAGGAAGAAAACACAATTGAAGAGGGAAATGCTAGATGACAATTGCCTTTAGTGATTCATCTACTGGCCAACTACGGGAACAACTGTGGTAAACTGAATATGAAAGGTACGTTGGTCGACGCTTCCGTCAGGAAACACTTTAGCTGTTTGTCTATGGCGCTCGATGAAACCGGACAAAACCTGAGCAGAGCTTCAACGATTGGGCTAGCATGTTTCCCACCGCAAATTACATTCCAATATGCAGACGGTACTCGTTCGTCCCGACAGGAAACAGGCCCGTTGAGAGGGTAGCGTCAATGAGACGCTAGTCCCCACCGAATACCCTCATCTCCTAATCGATGGTGCTGTATGTCATTGGTTCCAGAAAGCTAATCTGTTCCACGATACATGTGCTCTATGTCAGTGACTAGTTAAACTGTCAATCTTGTAAACACTGCTTACACGCCGTCCAACCACAGAAACCAAGTTCTCTTCAACAGAAGTTTGTTTAGGATATGTACACAGCTCCGTTGATCGAAATGCAGGAAGCCGAAATGCCTCCAGCGGGGGTCTCAGTGCGCCATATACCCAAAAAATATGCAACAGCTCATGTTAAAATGGAATACTGTTGGGCAGAGGAAAGAAATACGCTGCATTCGTTTGTGCTGACTTTTTGGTGCGGAGACGGGGGGGTTGGTTGGAAGGAATCTGGAGACGACCATTGTCAGCCTGTTGGATTGGTGCGGCAGTCTAGTAGACAAAAGTCGAACCGACTACACATGCTTTTTGAATACAAATGGGAGTTTGATATAGGCAACCTCATTTGTGGCAACTAAACCCTATCAGACAATTTTGCTTCTGAATTCAGGCATAAAAGAAGTGATCTGGAACGACATCTGGATTGTTTAGGTGGGAGCCAATTACGTAGTTTGTGGGTTTATTTATCTCTAGGCGTGGAGTTGGTCGCAGTGTTCTTTTATCCACTGAGTTTGTCATCGGGTTGTACGACCAGCGTAGCTTGTTCACCAGTGCATGTGTAGGTCACCATGGATGAGTTGGGAACTGACACTCTACCATAGGTATAACGTAAAATCTGCGGCGTTAAAAGTTCTGTCAGGTGATTTGGCAAACATTCTTCCAGTAAGCCGTGGTGTGGTATCGGATGACAAATGATGTACAGATGTCATAAACCTCCAGGCTGGCGCTTTTCACTTCCTCAGAAAACCTATCTTCTATCAGAGTTTTGGTTGTTCCCCAAGTCTCTATCTAGAGCTACGTCAGAGTAGCTGTTATAAGCCTTATTGAACAAACAGCTAAACAAATTTCGTTTGACAAATACACCCATTTGTACATCGATTGGGTCTTAATGGCAAACTCAGCTGAATCTCGTTTACGATATTCTTCAAAAGAATATGTTGCATAAAGGCCGCCTCATGTTTCAGTTGGCACTATATTCGAGATATCGCAGTACATGTTCCTGAAAGGGACTGCGTCTACCTGATTAACCCGAAGTGGAAGTGTCAGCTGTCAAACAGTTTTCAGTGACCTTATGAGCAGTTTCCTTCATGAAGTTTTCTTTTGTATCTAAAGTCCACGATACTGTGTCCTGTAGACCCACCCTTGGATGCAGCTATCAGCGGTGAAATGACCCATCGTTCTTTGTTCCACAAATGAAGCTGATCATCGGATAGGGTTGGCTAAAAATACGATACCATATGTTATCCATGTGGATCGTTCAGCACCAGCTGCTCAATTCTGACCATAAACATAACCACAAACGTAACCATAAACTATACATTGAACGTATATAACAAGGGTGGTTCTTTTTCGGAGCTAAATTTACAGCACACATGCCTATGGTAGACTTGTGAATAGAATCGCACATGATTCTGGTTGATTTGACTGGACGTGAAGGAGGAGAAACGTCCAATGAGCTCATATCGCTCAATCGATAATCGGAAAAAGTGTACTTTTCACGCTAAAAGCACATCTCTTGCGTGTTCACACGAGCAAAAGTTAATAATAGATTCTAGGTGGTAGACGTGCAACAACTGATCGCTTATTCAGCATCCCATAATTACCAGCGTTTTCGAAGCTCCAGTGGAATTCATTGTGGTAAATTAACTTGTCTGGTAGTTTACATTTCAGCCTGTCACGCAAACGTAATAGTATGGAATACCTAGGGATAAGTCACTTCGGATAAAGTACAACACCCTCTCACACACACTCAAATCAGTGCTTAACAAACATCCGAATACCATTCAAACTTATATAAACCCGTAGCGAAAAACATGTGATCCTCCATCTAACTAAGGGTGAGCAATTTCTCGAATTTACCCTCTAAAATGCTCGTAATGTACACCGAATTTTCATTCGAATCGGTTGCGGCTCGAGTGCCAGCACATACCACAGAAAACCAGTAAAACACAAGAGTTTGATCACTCTGACTGAGACATATTCTGCGTCATGTAACAAGCAAGAAAGACTATACAGTACTTTCGCTTCATGAGAAACCTACAACTAAGGAGAACCTGGATGGGAGGAACGGGCTTGGTGATTCATAACTTTTTCGGTTTCACCCTTCTTGTGGGTGATAAGGCAGGCAAATTCTCTATGTGTATTTGGCCAACGTGGTTCTCAGCTTGTGAACGAAGGCCATCCACGTTAGTTGGGAACGACAGTAGTGATTTCACTGACAACAGTCTATGTCAGAAATATCTGGACAGCTTAGTGAAACAGGTCACGGCAGACGTGGTTAAACATTGTTTGGTGGAGCGCTATCAAGGGCTAATTTGATGTAGTCCAAAAGGTTCAGATGAAGACAGTTCGTGTAGGCAAGTGTAGCCATCCGGTAGCAGACCTATTCATAGAATACTCCCTTCTTGAAAAAAAAACTCCTGGAGAATTCGAAAGTGTTTCCACGTGAGATCCAATATTAATTGTGTTGCACGGTTAGTGCACCGTGCTGGCGAAATTCCACTCAGATCCAACAGCTTTCATGCGGTTGAAAGCGAATGCTCCAGATGTGTGTGTGGTTCACACTTGCTGGTCTATCGTTGTGTGCACCTGTTTAGCATTCACTATCTAGATCGCATTTAGTTGAGCTTAAGTGAGGACACGATAACTCACCACGAAAGCTCATTTTTCGAAAACAGCTAATGCAGTGATTCGTACTGGAAGCCTGTCGCCTTATTCATTACGCATTGCCTTCTCGTATACTTCAGCGATCGGACCGGCTATCAGTGGATAACCTGTGAGGTGTTCCAGAGACCAATGCTGTGTGCGTACACACGACTAGACTATAGACTATAGAGTCAAGTCTTGTCAAACGAACTCACTGATATTATGAGCAGGAGCATCAACCAGGTTCATAACAAACCATTTCAATCAACACCACTGGGAGATCGCATAGCGGTTTCGTTTCTCTTGTTCTACTTGAACCCAAGTTGCACGAACTTCGATAAATACACTCATTTACACATTGATATGGTTGTAACGATAGACTTAACTGGGTTCCATTTAGATCCTTCGTTTATGATATTCTTGTCCTACTGAATGTGCTGCACCAGGCTGCCTCATATTTCAGTCGGTACGATATTCGAGATATCGCAATGCGTTTTACCGATGTAACACATTACTCGTGAGTTTTCTGAAAACCCTTCGACAGCCCAGAACTGGTTGTGTTCTGTGTGCCATATTTCACTGACGGAACGGGTGGCAAACCAAAACACAGATCTAACGATGATTAAGCAGTCAGCGTCCTTCTTCATAAAAACCACTTTTCCACGAAATTTCGCACTTGGCGGAAGACGCAGATCCCTGGTGGCAAAACGACCTATTAGCCGTTGATTTGTCCGCTGAACTGAGCAGTTTGGTCGCATCCGTTGCGTGACGTTTCTGTAAACATAAAACTTTTCGACACGAGCATAAAGCCACATAGGCATAGCACTTTGGACGGATATGCTCATTTATGTGTAATCAGTGCACTTCCTGATACTGAGCTGATGTCCGTCTCCGGGTTAGTCGGTGTGTTTCGTGCGGAATTGACAATGAAACTTCTGGTTTGCGCTGGATCGAGCGCACAACCTTGTGAATTCCCTTTGCGTGGGGGAAGTTTTAAAAGTCAAAGGTATGCTCAACTGATGGTCAGTAATTGTCAGACCCGGTGGAGAGACCAAACGGCGGCAATAATACAACCAACCAAACGTTCCGTCTCCCTGTAAATCATTTTGTCACATCTTGAAAAAAGGTTACCACGGTAACCACAACCTTATTAGTAATAAAGCCACCCAAATACGCCATGTTGTAACCAGAAAATCATACCCCCTGCAGACCACATGATGTTCAGTCTCCAGATACTCAGAACTGTTGTAGGTTGAAAATAACTCAGGGTAGCTCATCAGTTGCTTGAGTAGAACTCATCACAGTTGACCGGTAACTGAACCGGTGCACTCAAGTGCTGAATTTTTAACCATAATTCAGCAGATAAAATCACAGTGGATGAGAACGTGCAACCTGAGGCGTGTACTTTACTAATAAATCCAAGTTTCATTCACCTTTGAGTTACATTTGATAATAGTGTCTTAAAGGCAGGATCACACGCAAACTCGGCTGCAAACCCGGGAAATAGTATGAAGACTCACTATGATCGGTGGCACGGTACAGTCTAATTACACTGTTGAATCAAACTGCAGTTTTCGAAAAAGATTAACACAGCCAGAGAATGCACCGTGCGAGGAATTCGGCAATATTGCGAATAAAGTGGTCCCTTTGAAAAGAGACATCCGTTGGATCATTTCACAGCGGACCCGTCTTTTGGGTTATGGGACATCCCCGTTTGAAGTTAGTCATCACATTGTTGGATTTCATACGGCAACCGAATAGCCCAGGAGTCGTGGTTAGTTTTCGAAGAAATTTATTTGCCTTAAATGTTTGCCACTCAGACCGTGCTCTCTCCCTTTGACTTCAAATGAGCTATAATTATCTCACAAGAGATGCTGCTTGCAGGAAATCAATACATTACTTCGCAAAAGCCCGCTAGTTCAGTACGTATGATTTACCTTTCTGGAATTGGTTTGTATTCTTGTTACTTATTATCACAGCTTTCCTTAAGCTGTCTGGCTGGTTCTTGTCAAATTTACGCTTCATATGAAGAAAGTCATCTGCTTTGCACTGAGGAAAATCGAGTCCTTGGTGTAATAAATTAGGCATATTTGTCATGGCACGGCGGTAGCTCAGAGGAAGAACAACTTCACAAGATGAGGGAAAATTTCATCTGAAAAGTCGTCACTCGAAGGGCCATTTGAACACTGACGACCTGGTGTGGATTCTGTGATCGAAAGGTAAGTGGTGCTATATGCTGTCTCGGTGCGAGTTAATGACAATGCTGATCGGCCACAAGTGACCAAACGGTTAACTATTCAAGGCACTAGCCGGGATGTCGCGGGTTCGAAGCTCCATGGAGTTTCATAAGATGCCTCCAATGAGGATGAAGCAGCTCTACGGTGCTTCTCTGCTTTTCATCATAGAGTACAGGACGAAATCTCAATTGGAAATTACCAAATATCCCCACAGCACTATCAAGTAGCTTTGCCTGCACTTATTTTTTTGTAGAACGGGTTGCCGTAGCATGAAATTACCGAGCATTGAGTGGTACTCGGTGACACAATAATCCGACCATATTTATCCTGTGGTTAATATGTGTACTCACAGTTAGTAAAAGAATGATTAACATTGCGCAGTTCAGTAGCACGATTAATATCGCTGTTCCAGTTTCCATGAAGACTAGCATGATCTTACATGATCTCCTGTTTTCCTCCAAATGACCTAGTCGGATTTGTGATCGTTTATTCACAATGGAGACGAAGCTTGCAACCTCCTATGAATGTTCATCCCATGCGAGGACTGGACTTTGCTCTCACCGAGTTAATTCTTTGCCTAGAATGCAGCTATAGCTGCGGGTTCATCACAGCATTGCGGAAGAGATCTTAAGTTTGAGCAACCCACTGTTATTGGCATCAACTTGCGGATGGTCCAAGTCGGCCAGATGGTCTCTGAGACTCCACCACAGGGAACAATATGTGAAAGATCCCTTGATTTCAGAATCTTCTGGTAGGTTTGCTACCTTTTCATTAGTTATCGTGGACAGCTTTTTATTAACTGAACAATGTTTCGCGAATATCTTTGAATGCGCTCATCGATCTACATTTTAACCTTGTTGAGACATGATCATATGATAATCTAGACCAGCAGAGTTGATTTACAGTCACAAATGAGCAGTCATCAAGTGATGCATAATAACAATAACTTGAATTGGTAAAAATGTTGGTTGCCGCTAGTAGCAGACTCCAAACTATATTTCCTGATTCGATTAAGTGCACACAAGCCACGAGAACGCCCATTTGCGCTCAGCTCTCAAGCTTATAAGTCAGTACCGGAATTGCGCACCGAGTGTAACCAGTAGAGCTAAGCTTGAGTTTTAAACATCCTGGATCATTATGGGGTGACAGCCTTACTTGCTGTCATGCGATGATTGCGTTTCCTGCTTACTAGGTATTGGGGGTTCTTCGTGGGGACTAGTAGTTTCGGAGTTACAAAATTCCTTGGGTTCCTTTGAGGGGATCGCCAAGCAATCCAGCAGTAAAATTCGTGGGACCAAAGCGAAGTGTCCCTCTTAAGCATAGCATGTCCATGCGCTGAGGGAGCAAACCATACAATTTACAGCCCGCTTGAAGATGATCTAGAAGCTCTTGCATTCAGTGAGCGAAATCCACACATCATTGGAGATCAGAACACATCAACGGAACAGAATCCAACATGTTAGGATTGAGAGCACACAGCACTGGTACGGAACCATATATTAAAGGTCTGCGTTGGGCTTTTTCGACTATTACTAAGCCCCACGCAAGACTGACCGCCCATACGCTGTGGCTCCGTCAACAACTGGGCATAGTCATCTTCAGGTAGCTATTCCATGGTGGAAGTCATCCAGTCGCATCAGCCATCAGCAGATCGTGCGATTCGTTCCTTAGTTCGTTTCTTATGCACGAGTGTTCCTAGGCGATTGGGAATTCGGCCAATGTCCCCATATTCCTCAAAAGGCAAACCACCCGCCTATGAGGACTCTTCCTCATTATTCCGATTGTTTTTAAACAGATGAGAAATCCTTCATTAAAAGCCACCTTTAGATCATGTCTACCCAAGTGCATGCTAAGTGCCCTGATTCCATGCACAATCACTTTTACGATGATTCCCCGCAGCTCCCGAGCAGCGATTTGAGGATGTGATTCTAATGAACTTAAGATGATAACTAACAGTTCTGCTTGTCAATTTAGCCAAACTATAAAGTATAAGCAGTGAACAATAACCTGGTGATAAGTTATTAATGTTTGTGTCCGGTACGTGTGAGCTCATCTTAGCGAAATATACTCATTTGCAAACATTTGGTTTTGCGGGAGACTCACCTGCAACCCAGCTGAATCTCTCGTTTTCAAGCAACTGAATGTGCTGCACTAGGCCGCCTCATTTTTCAGTTGGTACGGTATTCGGGATATCGCGATACACGTATAGACGTAATACACTACTCATAACATCATGAACGAGAGATTCAGCTGGGTTCCACGTGAGTTCCCACAAAACCAAATTTATTTGCGAATGAGTGTATTTCGCTAAGTTCGTACAATCTGGGTTCAAGTAGAACATAAGGCTGACGGAAACTCGGGAATTGCGCCTACCTGATGAGCCCAAGAAGGCCGAAACCGGTCGTGGGCTGTCGAAGAATTTTCATCAACCTTATGAGTAGTGTATTACGTCTTTACATGTGCCCATCTTGTCCCCACAATTTGGATATGTACCAAACCACCATGTCACGACAGGATTTACTGCATTTAGTGAGCAACAGTACACTCGTACAGAAGCTGACAAACAGCGCATTGTTACTGAACTCATATCGAATGAAGACTAATTTCAGGAGCGAATGATCGCCAAACATATGGCACCATCAGACTGAGCTTGCTGGTGCAGGCGTGCATGCGTGTGTGTGGATACAATGGAGAATATGTGTAGAGAGCCGTAAAAACCGATGTACTGTAAATCGAATAACCGTCGCACCAAAAACAATCGACGGATGGAGAAAGGGAGTAAAAATATCATATAACCTCAAGGGAGAACAAGCCATCATCAGCTGCTTAAGACGGGTCACACTGCGACACTTTGGGCTTGTGTAGGATATGATTATTGAGAGGTAGCCGGCTAGTGAAATCTATCGAGAAGAATGAGGCGAAACCTTATGATAAATACACACAAACACTTATCCTCAACGTCGTAGCCACGGCTTGGCAGTACACTGACACTACAAACTCTGCACAATGGCACCGAATTCCTTGACTGAGTTTTCAAGGATGGTGACTTGGTTATAATGTGTAGTAGGACATGATGGGGTGAGAATAGAGTACTCTCATATTGTCGGATCATGGGATCTGCAGAAGTTGACACATGCGATTGAGTTTGACTGGTTAGAAAACGAAATAATGCCAATCGCTTAGCTGTAGCACTATTTCTGAGCGTGGTACTTGTGAGAGGTGAGGCGCTGCCAAGTTGCCCAAGTCTAGGAGAGATCAGTCGAGAAGCTAGGGCTTGGTTCTAACTAAGGGCCTTCCGGTCGATAGGTTCCTGCCTTGACCACTGAGCTACCCAGACTCGAATACGACTTGTGAAATTAGCTGACGCAGCTGCGATACAATTAGTTGACAGTCCTCTCAAAACTGAAGAATGGCATGGTCATCTATACATGGATCTGAAGGATAGAGGACCGTCTTCGCCATGTAACATCCGACGATTCGACATTGTCTATCTCTCGGACTGAAACCGCACGTGACTGGTTAGCCGTGATGATGTAGAAGAGTTTAGCATGATATTGCAATTTGTCATGACCGCGACGAAGAGTTCCAAATAGCGCACAAATTACACGCGGTGACTAACTGAATACAATCAATGGGGACAGCGTTTCACCGTGCAGACAGATAAGATGGCGCCACATTTTCAGGTACCTGCAACAAGCAGGTATTTGAGCTTGAAGACGAAGTACTAGTATTTTCACTCCATGTTTTCGATAGCCTAACGACAGAAATATTAATACTGATAATAAAAATAATAACGGCAGTAATGACACCAAGACAAAATCGAGATTCAGGGAAGGACAGAAGAGTGGAGGCTGTGAATTCATTGAAAACTCTTGTAAGGAGAATCGGGAATCCGTCAGGCAATTGCGTAACAATCTGACTTCCTCCTTGTCGATTCCGCCATCGTCCAGACCAGTTGCATCCAGATACTTGGACAGACAAAATCCTTGAAAATCCGATGATCCCGAAAAACTAATTTAGGCTATATTATCCCGAAGTGAGTGATGTGTGATGAGATTTAAATCCAAATCCCCTCGTAGTGAAAACCGGTAAAGTCACCGAAGAATGCGTAGATGAATTCCCGAAAATGAGAAGTGATTGGGCGACGAGAGATTCATTTGAGTAAAAGTCAGTGATGCACGATATCTATCCAAGTTGTTTCTATTTACATCAACCTATATTTGTCAGTCTGATTTTTAAAGTTTCTTGAAACTGGAAACAAAGAATCAAAACAGACTATAGTGTTTCCCGGTGATCCGTATTGCGTAGAATACAAGACTGTAGTTTCTCATCAAATGGATGAGTAACATTCAACTCATGTGCGCTGCGGTTCAGTGAGCCGGGTAATCGATGATTTTCCCGTCCAACTACTCACAGTGGGCAACCGTGTGAAATTCACACCTATGCACATCTAACCAGCCGTCTGCGGGTGAATATATGATGTGCGGTTCGTTACACCCATTCAGAAAGACAATAAATCCGACTGGGTCCATCAGACTGGAATAAAACCAAGGAATGGAATGTGCCTATTGTGGTTCATGTTGAGAAGGCACAAAATAACTTGGCCAGGATAATTCTAATTGCCCACCTGGAAGAACAAGAAGTAACAGACAGGTACGCGGCGCACAAGTGAATTCCAATCGGGTGACCACGTCGGGGGTCGTTTTGGATAACTACAATGTAGGGGATCTAGTCTTGCGGGAGATACATACTTTTTAGACAGGGGTTCATTCGAATGGGAAAGGAAGACATTCTCAAGCAAATCCAAATATGTTTTGTGTTCAGTGTTCCAACGGTGAGGTTGGGACAGTGCTCCGACTCCCACGGACTTCAAACACAAATCTTCGCTTGAAATCCTCGGCTGTGAAATTTAACTATCTAGTAGAATGGTTTTCGACCATTCAAAGAAACTTTCTCGCGGACTGTTTTTACAAAAATGAAGGACGGAGTTATCTGAATCTTTACCATATTCCCGGAGGGTGGGCTGGTTCGAGTATTACAAACATGGAGAGTTATCTTCAGTTGTGAGTAGGTGTTCTTGCAGTGGTTCACAGGAAAGCTATTTCTCCCTCTTCATCAGTTCCCGAATTCTTTTCTTCTAAAAGTTCGGATTTCAAGGCAATGGTTTCACGGATTGCTTCCGGACTTTCTAGGGGACATTCCGCTGGTCGACTCAGTGGAACATTCGACGCAGTGTACATGGGATGGGAGTGCTGGTGTGACCTCCTGGCAAAGAAAAGATCATCCGTTGCAAACTTCTGACAGTTAGTTCTCTGAAGGTTACTTATTTTCCTCAAGTTATTATGAAAAAACTTCACTACTTAGCAGGTACGTGGACGTTCATA
The DNA here is from genome assembly GCA_004794785.1 of Opisthorchis felineus. Classification (NCBI taxonomy): domain Eukaryota; kingdom Metazoa; phylum Platyhelminthes; class Trematoda; order Opisthorchiida; family Opisthorchiidae; genus Opisthorchis; species Opisthorchis felineus. Next base: position 653,839 of record SJOL01009160.1, on the reverse strand, counting down.
CATACGTACATTTAGTTTTGTGGTCAGCTCCTCAATTGACCAAGGTCAAAAGACTCTGACTGCCTCTGATTAGTCTCAGCGTCATTCGATAGTTTATGTATGATGCCTTGACAATAAAAACGCCTTAGATGTGGCGGTTTAAGGTATCTGGTGCTCGAGTCAAAAGGATGCAAGAGTACTGAATGTCATAGAAAGCAATTACACACGATTAACTGCTGTGTTTACTTTACTCTGTTATTTCTAAGTCGTAACCACCACCATCATCATCACCGGCAACAAATGGGTGTTCAGCGCTGATGACTCGCTGCCGTACAAACAAAATATACTTGGACACCTTATTGCGAAGAAAAAAATAAAAGTGCCAGCCTAGCACAATCATTCCGAGTTGCCTATAGCTCTAGACACTCATTCTGACAATTTGGGTACAAACTACCAACAAGAACGACATCGATTAGCAGTCATATTTTGCAGCATCTCTAACCAGGCACAGTGGGGATCACGCGGACCCCTATATGAAAGGCGAGCAACACAGACAGTACTAAAACTGTTCGTTATCTCTTTCATTTCCCTCTGCGACGTCAAACCTTGACCACCTCTCTGCTTCCACTACTAGGAGGTGGGCACGGAAAACAGAACGGCGTGCGCAATACATAACCAAACTACCGCAGTTTTGGTGCCGGAGACATTCCTCGATGACGTCTCGGTTGCACAACCGAACACTCGTTATCCGATTATTTTCGTCGAGGCTTCGCCAGAACCAGCTTACACGAGCTAGGGTTGTGAGACAGCGGTTGTTGAACACCTGGAGACGTCTCAGTTTTACTGCTAACACAGGACACATCTCACAGCCGCACAACAAAACAACCAGTATCGTAGTCTGATAACCACGTCGCTTGAGACGCAGTGATATGCCTCTTTGACGCTATAGGTGCCTCAAGTTAGCAAACGCGACCCGGACCTTAGAGATTCGTGAAATAACCTCATCTGTCACACTGCAATCAGAACTCACACAACTTCCAAGATATGTAAAACGCTTCACAACCTCGAGCGCCTCTCCTTGGATTGTAAGTGGCGTGTTCAGTGACTGGATATCCGGGCGGAAAGCGCATGTCAAAGAACGGGATGACTTTGGCCATATTAACCAAAAACACGTGCGCCTTCTTTTCTTCGAAGACGAGGTCGATTCTGCCCGCACACCCCAGGCCGACAAGGTTTTGGTCAGTAGCTACTTGAGCATCAGTGTTTCGAAGACCTTCCACCGATAGTCTCATTATCTCGTCGATCACGAAATTGAATAGGAATGGAGAGAGTGAGCATCTTTATTGAACACCATTTTGCGTACATTTCAAAAAAGCATATAGTGGTTGTTTGAGATCAAATTCATTTCACGACCATAACTGCAAGACCAAACAGCCACAACTGTTATGGGGAACGAACTATTGACGATAAGCACGAGATGTGGCTGGATGATTCTGCGAGACGTGGACCAATCAGAGAAGAGGCACCAGGTGTTCGAGTTCCCCAAGTAACCACAGGCTATCAACGCTCTGCTACAGACCATGTTTCTCTATTCTCTTCAGAAAACAACAGTGATCTACGGAAATCCCGGTGGTAACCACGTTTACATAACCCGCACCTTTATACACATCACTCTGTTTACTTTTCCGCAGGAACTGCACACACAAAAAACTGGCAAAGTTCGAAGCACACTCATGGAAGAGGATACAGCAGGCGCATAGATACAATATCTCCAAAATGTGTCCCAGATTCGGAATAGACCAAGCACAATGACAGACAAGACACTAGGTCTCAGAGTAAATGATTAAGGTCCAGGCCACGACATGGTTTAGAAGAAACGGCTCAGTTGAAGTTTGGACATAAAGATCACGATTTGGCTGGTGCCCCAGAGAGGCTATTTTGGAAGGCTGTGAAGAATACAGCTCTGTGAAAGACTGTTTATGAGGGGCGAGGAATGAACCACAAAACAATTGCAACGGGCGTTCCGACAGCCACAGCAACGAAATCACAAAGAGACCAACTAGGTCCACTCAGATCACAAAAACAAAACGGTGGCCCCCCGTTCCACTCAGGGGGCACTAGGGTTGAGAAACAGTCGAGTAGTCTCGTTTTTCAAAGGCATTCAAATATACATAGCAGAGCGATTCAAAATCCCCTGGGAGCATAGGTAGAGAGGGCAGATTCGACAGTGCATTTGCATAGTCACATACAGAAAATATGGGCAAGTGTTATAAGGCACACATGGTCCTCCCAGATTCCCTGAAACTTCCCCAATCGGATGACGATCAATCCAACTCTGACTGGCGACGGTAATCCAAATGCCGCGGAGCAGAGGCAAACAAAGACTGTAATCGAAAAGCTTCTGCCAGCACCAAGTTGATATCTTCGTCAGTCCAATGGTAGGTTGGTAGGTGTTGGAGTAACATCATCAGGCCCTGGAAATCTTTTTGACGTTGCAGTTCGCCCGAGAAATGAAGCAAAAAGGCGGCGCAGACATAGACGTGGAATGCTGAAAACCCGGATGGTTCGGCCTTTTCAAGTTAGAAAAAGAGACAGAAAGAGTGCGTAATTACATAATATTTGTGGTTATAGAGATTTCTTTTAGATAAGCCACGAATGATAGGCGGCACCGACTTTCAATGTACAGCTTTGTCATTCTGAGGTCATCTAAAAGTATGGACGACCAATTAGGATAAACAATCTCATCAACGGATGAGTATAAATCAGGCGCTGCAGATAAGATAAGTAGGGCATATCTAGCTGAAGAATGGACTCTGTGGTGTAACTTAAATCGGTGACATCATTTACAACGCATGCAGGTTACAGTGTACTTGCGTTAGGGTTTAGATAGGCCGCATGAGATTCATACTCAACAGCCTGGTGGTTACAAAAAAAGGTTCTGTACCTCTGAAAAAATACCTCGGAGTGCACTGAACACAAAACAAATATCTTCCAGATGAGAATGCATAGCATAACTTGGAAAGGAAAGTTGAGACGGGTGCTTAGAAGCTAGACATCAAGTATAGCTACCAAACTGGTCAACGATAGTTGCTTTGTTCCTCAAGTCCTGTTTTAAACAATTGATGGGTAAACCCACGGCGAAAAAATAACTTCAAATGCCCCAACATGATCGGGAACTGTATTGGTGAAACGAGCAAAGCCGTTCGTTGCTCGGTAAGGAGATATCTCCGTGCAACATGCTTCCACCTAGCCTCCATCGAGGCCACCCTCTTCACTGCCTTCTCGTGTTGGTGTCAGTACTGGAGCAAGAGGACAAAGGCGTACGTCGAGCGCGATGACGTGGTTGACAGTCCATTGATCATCCGTCTATGGAAGTTGACTCAAACTTGATTGCAAACCAATAAAGGCGAGAACATGGATTAGCTCTAACGGAATCGGACTTCAGCCGCTGGCACCAACCCCCTTTAGTGACTCGGTGAGAGTGGGCCAAACGATGGCCCTGACTCTGAGCCCAATCGCCAAAAAAGGCATCGCCATGTGAGCCATCGTGTCCCCGAAATCACAATAGTACGCTTAGAAATGCATCTAATAAAACAGTCGCTCGCCTCGATATACAGCCTTCCTCTAAAACCGAAGACGCACGGCCACCAAAATCACCCGAATATGGCCGATCAGGGTTAGAGGCAACTTGCATGTGCTTCATGGGACGTTCACGCCATTCATGGCTACATTGATTGTGCTATATCAGACTGATCAAGTCCTACTACACCGAAACCAGGGCACAAATTCAAGCATGCGGTGAGGAGTCTCTCAAGCTTGATCTACATACTGGGATAGAGTAGGAGTGCCCCATTTGGCAAGGTGTTGGAATATTACCTAGTGCGATTGTTGGTGGTTGTTCAGATTGCTGTCGACCTGTTCGTCGAGCATTTGGCCTGAGTCAACGGTTCGCGTGCACTGATCATCGTCACCATCACCAGGGATCACAACATCAGTGCTGACAATAATGCTTCACTGCCATGTAACCACAAAATTTATCTGATTATATTTATAGTCTTAGAGTGAAAAGAGGAGGAAAGAGTAAGCGACGGAGGGAAACTGGTGCTGACAAACGGCGAGCATTCTGAGTTGCCCACACCTCCAAATGCTCAATCAGACAATGTGGAAGGAAACTGACAGCACGAACGCCACTGACATAAATTAGCCAATATTTCTTGCGGTGTCTCCAGACAAGGGTAGGGACGGATCACGGGGATCCCATGCAGGATGGTGGACCGCACCAACAACACCTAAAGTCTTCGTAACCTCCTTGATTACCCTTCCGCCAAGCCATAAACTGTCCACCCCATGGTTTGCGCCATTCTAAAGGAGGCATGGAGAACAACACTAGCCTCGGTATGACATGACCGACCCACCGTAGTTGACGGTGCTGGATGTTTTCCGCGACTGAAGTACCTGGTGATATGTAAAATTCTCCAAAACCTACAATACATCTGCTTGAATCGCAAAAGCATGTTCAGAAGCTGCACGTTCTTAAGCAGGACTTTGCACTTTGAAGGCGCATGGAGCACGGCGAGCGCCGAAAACTGGTTTAGTGGTTATCAGCTTATTCAACAGAACTTGTGCTTGGCCTTCGTCTTCGAAAATAATGACGACGTTATATGTGTACTCCATATCAACAAAGTACACACCAGCAACACCGAGATTTTGAAGACCATCCATTACTTCATCGAAGACCAAGTTGAATGAGAACGGAGAGGGTGGACATCCTTACCGGACACCACTTTTTGTAGGGAAGCCCTTAGAGAACTCATTATACATTCACACGCCCAAAAGTATATGAATATAGGAAACCGGATTATGTTCACAAACTTCTGAAGTATACCCCGTTGAGCAAGTGTAGTTAACAGCACCGGCCGATCGGCAGAATCGAAAACACACTTGAAGTTAAGGAACACCAAGAGTGTAGACCGTCTGTACATATTGCGTTGCTCTCACCTGACAGTGTGAAGATCTGGTCGACGCAGCCACTATCCGGTCAAACTCCAGGCCAAGGATTCACGTGCCGCCGTAAGACGAAGAACAATCAGTGACGCCAAAAGTCCTTTTACAATGGGAAGCAAACTGACACCTCTGTGGTTACTACATTCACTGTGAGTACTCTTTTCGAAAATAGACACTTATCGACTCATCAGGAACGGTCTCTTTCTTCCAGATAGATACAAATGGGCTAGACAGACACTGACTGAGAAAGCCACCGCTATCCTTGAACAGAGCAGGTGGAAGGTTGTCGGGACCAGGAGCACGATGACGCTTGGGTAGAGATACACACTCGGACACTTCTGAAGCTGAAGGAGTCACCGTGTCCACAGTCCACCTATCTGTTGAGATCCGGCAGTCCAGATTAGATGTAGGTGGCCAACCGAATTGTTGTTCGAAGCAACGGCCCAAACACTTTCCTTTACTAGATACCAGACAGCCATTTTGGTCCCTGACAGTTTCGATGACAAGAAGTTTTCGAGGACCAGTCGAATTAATTGGAACAACCTGCGGACGTTTCTAGCATTTCTTGCGCCTTCCACTTCTTCGGCCTTCCGAGTTCACCAAAACATCCTGATACGTCGAGTTGAGTTGTGGTTACGACCAGAAGAGGGCCTCCAAAAAAGCCACGGTCCTATCAGAGACGATGCTTGGATGAGGTTGGCTGGGATGTACCGCAAACACAAGTTCCGGGTGCTGATATCGGGAGTCGGACCAAGTGGCAGGCGTTCGATGAGCCGATTCTGATAAGTTTTATGGATTTCTGGGTTCACAAGCTTCTCGATGGCTAAGCGAGTTGTTTGCGCTACCCGCTGGCCTAAAAAGCGCAGTGAAAAGCAGCAGCGCACAATTTCATGGTTAGAGTCTGCGCTGGTATTCCAGAAGGAGCGGCAGGCAGTGATCAACCCCCGCCATCGGAAACTGATGGCAATGCGAGCTATTTGGATTCGGGGCTGGTTCGTTGGAGGGCCAGGAGACTGGGTTGGTCAGACCTATAACCAGTGACCAGCCTGCCATGTGAGAATCTGCAAATGTCGCATGGATACCTCTGGTAGAGTTCAGTGGGTCAAAGAGGCACACAAACCGTCACACTATGGCAAGGTCCAGTCTCTTCGTGATGGACTGAGTAATGAAGGCTAAAACCTACACGTGGATACGAGGGATGGTGAAGCGTTCAGCTTACGGTACACCGTTGGATATTCGATACAGGATGAAGATGAGTTAGAGATCTGGATCGACAACGCGTTGCTTCCATCTTGGAACACTTTGCGACATAAAGCTCAAAATAGGCTCAACACCGAAATTCGGTTCCATGAAGCTGCCGCACGTGCTAATCCTCCAAGCCAATGCAGACTTAGCAATTTCGGTGCGAGGATATCCGGAGGTTACATCCTATCGGCGATTAGCGCCCGACGTGCTGCAAACAAAGTGGGCTGACAAGGGTTCCATTGACAATGCTCTTTCAGTATATCACGGATGGCCGTCATCATCATCATCATCATTGTCAGCTGTAAGAACCGCGTACTTGTCGTACAGTGGTTGTAGCTACTACAGTTTCGTTCACCGATAATTTGGGGAGGTAGGGTAGGTAGCTGCGCATTGAAGGCGGGGGCTGATAAATTGGTGCGTAAATACAGGACCGTTAAGTTGGGGGGTTGAGAAGGGAGCTATGGATTGAAGGCAATAGCTTGGATGCACGAGCGCCATTGAGGGCGCGACTGGACCATGTCTGACAATGTCTGACTATGTCTCTAACCATTGATGTGGTCCGTCTCAGGATCCCCATCCAGGAAGACGGCAATGACCAGCGCAGCTGAGTTTGCTGGTAATGGCTTTTATACTTCGCTGCCAACTCATTGTTTGACCGCCTCTGGCTCGTTTCCACCCTTCAAGTGGTTGTGCGAAAAGAACCCTTCGAGGAAGGTGGCCGACTGGCACACGTAGCACGTGGCCAAGCCAGCGCAACCTATGCAGTGTGCGCCGTCGTACTCGTTGCCTGCTGGTATGGCTTTCCTGGCATCAATCATGGATAGCGATCTCGGCGACATCCAGTGGTCTTGTGGTGTAATCGGAAAGGTCGGACAGACAGCACTGAACGCCGCTAACATAGCTCCTTTCACATTTTGCCACGCTTCATTCACATGCTCACTGCCACCACAGTATTGGTTTACGGTGGAGAGTTGTTGGGCTAGCTCAGCTCGATACTGTTGAGCTATGGTAGTTCTTCGAAAATAGTGGACTGGCATGCTTCTTGCTAATTTGCAAGGGCCTGAAGGGAAGCAAACTGTCAAGCGTGCTAGCGCCATGGCGTGATCGGAATCAAGTGGTGTGCCCCAGAACGAACGGCCGTACGTATCCAGCATCGTGTTTTTTTAAGAAAAACGGATGATGAGTTGGTCAAAAAAGTTCTTCAACCGAAGCTACTGAGGAGGGTAGCGATATCGCCGTGAAGGTTAGCTGAAAACAGGGCTCAATAGGGTCAAATCAGACATTGAAGGTACTCAAGATGCCTACGGTTTTCGTCGCCGTGGTGTCCGTGCCACCATCTGTGCGGGGCTCACTGCCGATCGTTAAGTCTGAGCAGCATTCAGTTGGGGCATTCACGTAGCCCGCTAATCCTCTTGTATTAGTTGGCCTCAGTGAAGTGAAAATGGTCGACCAGGAGTGCATGGCTCGTAAACCTGAGCATCATCAAGGTTCACATATAACTCGATGGATAGTTTAAGCCTCAAAAGTGAGAGAATAATGCTGTATATCGGCGAAGTATTATGTTCCACCGAGAAACGTTGCGAATCAGTTGTCGAATTGAAGTAGTAATAGAAAAAATGAAGAACAATGGAGAGACCTGCAATCAAAAGTCAACTGATTGGTGTCGGAGTATTACAGTCTAAAGGGAGCAGCCATCACGGGACTAGGATCTTCACTCTGAATCTGAAAGAAATCGCCAAAGTGCAGACCTTTTTCTAAAGCTGAAGCCTTCGAGTAAAAATAGCCGTCAAGAGACCGTACCTCCTCTCCCCCCAATCGTGAGTTTTGCGCCTTGCAGCTGTTTCGGATAAACAAGACTTTCAAGTGACAAAGTTGAGGCTAACGCCATGGTGAACTCCCTTTTTAGGGAAGGGTACAAACGGATTCTAGAAACTTGTTCCGGACAAAGCAATGCAGTGTTCTGTATTTGGGTAGCTCATATCAAATGAATGCTGGCAATGAACGGCCTATCAGGTAGCAGGTACAGCAGTCATTCAGCTCTAACATCCGAGGGAAGCACGAGGGTTGGGACGCTGCCGGGTTGCTCAAACATAGTCAGAAGCAATCGAGGTGCCGGGGTTGGACTCGAACCACGGTCCTTCCGGTCAGTAAGTTCGTTTCTTAACCACCAAGCTACCTCAAGCTATCTCGACACACCAGTAAGCTCTAATTGATGGTTTGACCCCCAACCCACCATCCCCCAATAGATATATGTTGAGGAAAAGAAAATATAATTACGTCTCAAGTTCGGCTCACGACAGAGCAGGATGTACTAAAGCAAGCAATAAACATCATCCCCGTCTGAACTCACCATGTAGGTATCCCATAGGCGAATGACACATCGAAGGGGAAGTTCACGAATCAAGAGATTGTTCATCCATCGGAAAGCAAACTGCAAATACTCCACATGGTGTTCGGCTAAGTGGCGATGTAACGTGGAGTCGACGCGTTCAATCAGACTGGCAAGCATGGATACGTTGTTCTGTATGCCAGGCTGGGCGAAAGTGTAGTTGTCCTGAATTGTGTCCAAGAGATGAGAAGTGCACCAAAACACATCGGCCTCCACCTCATCCAACTTGACCGTGTTGATTTCGTACTGCAAGTTCAATTCACCGGACGTGTTTAAATCTGTCGAACACCAGGAAAGAGTATCAGAAAGAAAAAGCGATACGAGTGGCTGAACGAAAGAGATGAGTTATATACATGCACCACAGGTGACCTAGGCATTACGTAAACGTCACCATCCGAGAGAAGATGCAAGAGATAATGCTTGGTACATTCGCAAGACAGTGACAAAAAGGAGTACAAAAACTCGCACAGGCGCAACAGATGCCGAAAACTTGCCTGCATCGTGTTCTGTGTTTAACGGGACGAGATCTGAAACCGCATCGAACCATGTTATTCCCAAGCTTTGAGGTCAATGTGTAGGACTAGGGATGGGAACCTGGATGAACAGGTAGCCAGAACAACCGTGCTATTTATTCGCAAGTCAGCTTAACAGGGTGAAAGCCATTGTTGGAATTACAGGTAACGTGCTGGTAGTTTTCTGGAAAACTAGCTGAGTGGTAGTCATTAGGAGAGCCAGGCAATGCCACATCAGGTGATTAGAATCTGTACCGTTACGCGCACCTACCTTGTTCGACTGGAGCGCAACAGTGAAGATAACGAATTGACGCGGGTCATAATCGCTTGAGTGCTGCAGTATAGCGCACAGCCTTGGCGCAATATGGCTGTCTACTACAGTTGCACTAGAATGGAATGAGGGTGAAAGTCCGGACATGTGAATCAACCTCAGATGGCTTTGAGGTAACCACGGAAACAAGTTTGGCTTCACGAACACTCTTTTTAACCTCCATCTTGAAGGTATTATAGAAGTTGCCTTTGTGAAGTACAACACTGGTGTGCAGTTCCGAAATTGATTTTGTGGACGTCTTCTCCACATCAAACGTTTCAACCCAAAGTCTGGTCCACCAGGCCGAAGTTGTGGCTCATGTTTGTGGATCACTGATTGTGTATGGTTTACGGACTGCCTAGATGAGAAATCTGCGACTGTTGCTGAACCGTTCGACCTATGCATTAGACTGAGGACTGTCTTCATCCGGCAATTTCCGTCGGATGGAATCTACTACACACTTATGAACATCAAAAAAGGAAAATATTTTGTGGACTACTGTACACGCTTCTGCCACCTCTGTAGAATGCTGATTGCTAGTTCGATTGTCTATAAGGTTCTGTGTTGCGAAAGCTACTATTGAATTTGAGAAACAGGTACGGGGGAACTGAAGACTGCAACCTAATACCGAGCCACAGGTTTAAATTGCCGTAGTTCTGTCCGCCTTCTTGCATAGCACTGAAACGGTGACCATGTACAATATGCAATATGCAATAGTTATTGCGGATACTGTATGCCAGTTGAATTAATTGCGCCAGACAGAGAGGTTCTTCTGCGAGCAACCTGCGACTGAGACAGGATAATAGTTCTAGAGGACTGTCTACGGTTGTTAAGAATGGAGGAAAATGGCTTTGGGAAACAGCTGCTGCACGGGCAACTGAAAAGTAAAAGGCTGAAACAGTGATCGGGAAAAAAAGTAATCACTTGACCCAGTAAAATTGGAATTCCGAACAAAGGAAAGTCGGCGTGATACTAGCTGGAAATAGTTATCTTCGAATCAGAGAGATGCATATGCAAGACGCAGGCGTATCCTGGAAGAATTTTTACCTCTCGACAGAACAAGTTGGATTTGCAGCAATTGTGGCCGTGCTTGTGCTGCTTACCTTGAACTGTTTGGTGACCATCAAACACACGGCGATCAGAGGCTGGCCAAAACTGACGCCAAAACTGTCTAAGCTGTATGAGATTCGAAGACTGCAAGAGATATGGCGGTGTTAGAAGTGAATCTTCGTGACTACCTTCATACATATTGAAACCGTGGCTAACCATATCGCGCCATTATGGGTGATCCGGGCTTGAGTTACCAGTTGCGCAGTCAGTACGAAACAAACACCATCGGTTTCATCTGTTTAGCTGCCTCTCCTTGTGGGCTAACGAACAACACGTATCGGCACATTTTGGCATACCAACCCTACGGTAGCGCCATAAGTGGCTTTCCATGACCCCCATCCTATGGATCGAGGCATGTCAAACTGGAGCAAACTACTGAAGGCCACATACGGAGGACCTGGGCTCCATTCACTAGTAATGCCTACCAATTCCCGTAAAACAGACAACATTGGATTCAACTGTTCCTATTTGGGTCTGCAGATGACCTGCTTTCACGCTATCAAGATTCAGGAGTGTTAAGCCTACATCATCGTCCTCATTGACAGCGACAAAGAAGCTGGTGCTCAATTATCGCAAAACAATGAAGAAAGGAATCATAGCTAGGAGTGGAAGAAAAGGAAAGCAGCGGAGACTTACCACAAAAGGCAATATGACCAGAGGAAAAAGTCAAGGGCAAAGCACCCGAAAAGTGACTTCCTGTGACCACGTTTGTAGAGCACTGATTGTTGATTATCACCAGCTATCCATGTGCGTACCCCGGCTGAGGACTTTCCTCTGCACACACTGCACGTCTCTGATATCTAGTCTGACAATCATGGACCATCAGTTGGGAATGCGAGTAGTTTCTAGAATTGGCCCCTCCTGACCAGTCACCAATCTTATTTCTCGGAGTTTACAGTCGGCTAACACGCTGCTCTGCGCCGAATCTAACGGAGCGGTTCGATATGACAGGCAGATCCGGAAACAGATGTGACCGCCAAGGCCGTTTCAACCGTGATCTGTTTTAGAAGAGAATCTTCTCGACCTTACGGACTTCATTCAGGCGGTGATCGACTATATGTATGCATGTAGGTACGTACGTAGGGTCTCTCTAAGTATGGATAATGATAATGTAGGCCAAAGGTGAAACATTCAAATTCACCGTCCATAGGTTGATTCTCTCAACGTTAAAGCAAAGCATACCTAGCTAATTGTTGTGCAAGTCACTCATTCAGCAGCGCAAATGACCAACGTAATTAGCTTGGCATCTGTTGTGAGGATGTCCAAAAAAAGGACTAATTGTGTCACAGACGCGATAGGAACAGTGGGGATTCCGGTAAACGTTATCCTTTACCCAAATCCATCAACGTCGTACCATGATTGGAGGAAGCCTAAAGTGCTTTCGACTTCCAGTAAAGAAGAACCCAACGCACGGCATGGGAGTTGAAAGCTAGAAACCCCGTTACTTGTAAAATACGAGTAATCTGTACACTACGGAAAGAAAACGTACCACGAAAACATGCGCGCGTAAGACAACCCTACGTACGCAAAATGAATTGGTGGTTCTGAAGCCCCAATAACATCACACACTGCGTAAATTGAACGGCTGCCGATCAGCCAACCCTTATCTGACGGTTGCAGGTTCGAACATCCCCCCGTTCAAAATTCATGAGATCTGCCCTATTCAGGGCTTGAAACACTGAGGTAATCGCTGGATAATACTCTCGCCTTCTAAGAAACACCACTCAGGAGCACCCAAAATGTTTCTGACCTCGAGATACTGTTTAAATGAAGATCCCGTGCAAAACGACAACAAAGGAGGGAAAACTTCGTCTTGTGACCACTAGAAAGTTATATATGGATTTTATAAACAGACACGACCGCTAAATGAGTGTATTGTCAACATTGCAGAAATATTGAGTCAGGCCAGACTGCCTATCTTCTTTCGTTCAAGATGCGTGAGTGCCTGGTGAGGAGAAGGAAGTATTTCCATGCACAAAGCAGGAACGCCACTGTTTACTTCATTAGTTTCTGATACATTCTTTGTTTTGAACCAAGCGCCATACATGACGACGGCTATTGCAAGTGCATAAACCAGCTGCCGACCGATGTGACCCGCTCTGCAACGACAAACAATCTCCATCTTCTCAGCAAAGATAAACAGTTCTATAAAGGCACCATCAGCGAAATCATTGTACTATCATTTCAGAGAGAATAAATGACATAGGCTGCAATGTATCACAGACCACCATTTGCCGACTATACCGATTTGTTTTGGATGAGTAAAACTTTGTCAGTCACGCTTTAGCTAGCAGGCAAAACAGGAATAGATAGGAAGGCAAATCACTCGTGCGATTGTTGTTTCGTTCAGGCTTTATTGGTACCCTGTAAATGTAAGATGTTTCCTAATTGATAAATAAAAAATTTTGCCAGCACGGAGGATTCCTTTTGATATGGCAGATCTATACTGCGGGGAAATTAAGCCACAAAAATAACCCCTTATGACTGAACTTGGTAAATCGGTTGCAAACTCTTCGTCATCATTCGAGGTGACACCATCAGTGCATAGCAGATTGGCAGTGCATCGTTGCGAAGGCGATGAGCAATGCTGTGTACCTGTTTACATGTGTCTCGTTGGACGAGGCTGACCCCTGGTTGTGACTGCCCCTTTGGATGGCCGATCCAATCGGTTGGCTAGTTGTGCTAGTTTTATGATTGGCAACGCTCAGATGAACTTCAGCCTTGACCTCAAAACCGGTGACCTTTGTGCTATCGGTTGCCTGGTTTCCACGTTATCAGATGATCCGATGGCTCTCGGTGAATTATCCGACCAAGTGGATGACCGGTGGTCGAGTGAAGAGAATTGGTAACTGTCGATTGAGATTTCGCGGCTCAGAGGAAGAATGATTTCAGATGAAACTTCCACCTGAAAAGTCATCCTCACTGCTCATGATTCCCAATAAGGACGGATCAGTGTTTCTCGGCTTTTCAACATGGATTGACTTCATAATGTGTCGAAATATTGGTAGCTCAGGTGGGTTCAGTGGTTGTTGATCTAATTATCGAGCTTTGCATTGACTTGGCTTCACAAACAGGATGAAATCTCAATGAAACTGACGATCATATGCTGGTAATGGTCAGTTGATCGGACGGATTTTTATAGGCCACTTTATGATATATATCCTTCTAGATGTTTTTAAATGGAGGTACTGTTGGAAATATTTCCCATAAAGAGAGAATACTGTGCAGCAATTTTTCAGCACAGATCAATCTCGTGATGTTTTGGAATACACGTAGCTCCGGTGCGCTGCTTCGTAGTAATTCTGTTCGCAACCCCACTGCCAAGCGAAGTGAACAGACCAACTACCAAACAGATTAACTTACTTTACTCAAGATCTATTAATGAACGCCATGTCCAGATAACATTCTGTTAGCCTGAGTTTGTACCAAGCAAGACAGTCGCACAGTGGTGTTATGGGGATGCCTTGGGTTGAAAACAATCGTTCAGATGAAATAACTCTATCAGGTGAGTGATCGAGACGTGTCTATCACACTGCACAACCATTGACGAGTGACGATCAGTAGACCGGACTAAGATGAGTGACTGTACTCAGTGACTTACCAACACGAGTGTACTCCGCGAGAAATACAACGAAAAACGGGGTGAGGAGGTCATTGATACCCTGAACATAGCCGCTACCAGGATGCCTCATGGACCAGATGAACAGGATTCTTTCAAACATCTAAAAAGGCGGTCAAAATAGGAGAACATAGTAGAAATCAGGCAAGATGAAAACAGCTACCAAATGAGTTAGCCTGACAACCTCTGGACGCCAGGTGGAACTGAGTACATTGTCCGGCCTTGAACTAGTATCTCTGCTGTACATATTTGGACTCATGTTCAGAAATGGTTTTAGCGGTTGAGATAGTTTCAGTTGGCACACGAGAGACGGTGAAGATAAAAAGCAGATTTGAAGACTCTCCCTTTGGTCACGCTCTTTCTGGCGACTTAAAAACTTAAAAAACGACCATCAGGATGACCCATATTTTAGTGTCCTAACGGTTCTGCTTACCAAAGGTCAGTCCCCATCCACTAGGAGAGAATTCGGGGTACAGCTTCTCCTAGTCAACATGCAACTCTGATGTTGAATAGCGGATGACTGCTGTTCGAGTTCTTACATTTGAATAATGCAGATTCAATTTAGTGTGTTCGTGATCATTAACATGAATTGTTCCCCACACCTCATGATAGTAAAAACCCACAGTCAACCACAATCCACTCGACTGACAATCATCAGCGAGCGGATGCCAGCTCTACTCCAAGCCGGGGATCATATTCACCAGGACAGCCAAACAAACTCATTCGGACATGTGCAGTTCTAAATAACTGGGGCGAGTGGACTTTTGTTGAACCGGTGAGTAGCACGCATCTACTCATAGTCAATACGACTCACTCGAACAAAGAGGTTGGAATTCAAGTAGCTTACCGCCAGGAGATCTGGCCTTCGATAGAGTAAGGTCATGCGAGTGAGGTCCTTCTGAATTTGGTGGAACATTGGTTTACACGATGGTTGCTCACGCAAGTGGAAATACTGCTCCACAAAGGATGCGTATTGTCTGCGTTTCTCGGCCAACACAGAGACCCTTCGTTCCTCACTGGCGGGAAGATAGTTCTAGAAAGTCAAGAAATACCAGTTCGTAACAAATGATTTACTGAAGAGAAAATGGAACGAGAGCGAAAAATTATAACATATTATTAGGGGAAGATATTATAACATATTGCCTCAGGAATATAAAGTGTCATCAATTAATGACGAAAACAGGTGCCTGAAGGGGGTCAATTATTACTAGTCAGAGTAAACATTTAGCTAACATACACAACGATTCGCAAAACATCCATTTGCAATCTAATTTGGTTTTAATGGAAGACTTTACTGAGTCCCAGCTGGATCCCCTGCCTATGATATTCTTCTTTAACTGAATGCGCCACAAAAAGGCCACCTCATGTTCTAGTTGGTGCGATATTCGGGATATCGCTGTATATTTTCTTGACAGAACACACTACTCACAAGTTCGACAGCCGACAACCGGTTTCGTCCATCTGCGTCTACTTGATGAGTCCCAAGAAGAGCGAAACCGGTCGTGAGTTGTCGAAGAGGTATCACTAACCCTGATAGTAGTGTATTCAGTCGGCAATCATTGGAGAACATCTCTTGGACAAGCCGCGTCAGGTAATGCTCCGTCGTAGATAGGCGAAAAGGCTCAAGGTTAAACACGACTTGTGGGCATCAGAGACATGATTATCGACCAGAATCACTGAGACCGAGGTATGTCACGCGGATCAGCGCCAAATAATTTCGGGCGAAAAAACAAATACAGGAACAGAATCGAATATCTGTCAGATGGCTATAAGGGGGTGAGATGGCTCAGTGGTTAGAGCGCGAATTTACTGACCGGAAGGTCCGTGGTTCGAAACCGACCTCTGCATCTCGACTTCTCCTGTCTAGGCTTGGGCAACCTTGCAGTATCCCAGCCCTCGTGCTTCCCTCGGGTGGCATGGCAACTAGGCACCGGAAGGGTGTTACAGCCGAAAGAGATAGCTATAAAAATACTAATATCAAGAAGGTACCCAAGACATCCTCGCCGATCCAACCATTATATATATATATATATATATATATATATATATATATAGAGAGAGAGAGAGAGAGAGAGAGAGAAAGGGTTCGGCTAAGGTGAAAAGAAGGATTCCACGTGCTATCTCAACCCAACTGATGACCAACACAAAGCTACAGACTCCCCGCATTGGATGCGCGACACGCACAGTACACACACAAAATGCGCAAAGATGAGAGGCTCTCGGATGAATCATGGACATATACAAAGCAGAATAAACTGGAGCATCAGTCACATCGTCCAGAATTCTGAATAGAATGCCGTGATTCTCAGTAGAGGAAATTCTAATTTGGATGGCCCTGATGAGTTTATATATTATCCGCAAGGTGCACAGAAAGAAAGACTTCGGCCGGCGAGCTTGCGGTGGTGGTCCTTTGATGGTTTGGGGTGGGATCCTCGCAGATCAAAAGCTTTGAAAAGGAAGCAGGCAGACTCTTACGTCAGGACGGCTAATGGGGTCCATGAGTTTTCAGTATGTCGATGCAACGCCACATACAGCCTACTTCACAGAAATATGATTCCAGACCTTCCATTCTTTTCACAATCGTAACTTTATCTCTGTTATACCTCTGTCGGGTTTGAACTATGACTATTTGTCAAAAGTGACATACTGCATTGTTGTGAGTCCCATACGATTTCTTGCACCCGTCTTATACTTGTCCGGAACATTTTTGCGTTCCATCCGGGCATATTATCGTCGTTACAACCTGTACCAGTTTGCGAAACCTTACTGACGGAAGTTCGCACCAGTTTGAGGTTCGCAAAAGTTTTTATACTCGTTTTTCTATCCTGCCATTTAATTAGGACGTCTGAAATTTCTTGCGTTACTTCATCGAGCATCCTAGCGATATTGCACCTATTCCACAGCAGTCAGTTGCTTCACAACACCGAGGTCACGGACTTGCCCAGTCCAGATTCTCTTCCAATTGAACATATCTGGGAGTCGCTGATGAAAAGAGTCTGTAAGAATGGTCGTCTCCTTAATGGACGCATGAGATAAGATCAATTATGCTTCAGAAAATGGCGAAATTTGAAGTTAGCCGAACGCGTCACTGGAAGGTGTGCTTCAACTGTAATTACCATGACAGGCTTTCGATCACGCCCAGTCACTAATGTCTCAGAATGGGGAGGCAGAGACATCACTGACATCGCCTGGTTCGGGTAAAGCCATGGTCATGTTAGTACTTGGAGGAGGACGTAGATAAGCTACTTCGGAAACCAGCAAGTGTTTTCTGACGGAGCTCGAGATAGCTCAGTGGTTGAGGCGCCAACTTACGACTGCTCCCGTCTAGGCTTGGGCGACCTGGCAGTATCCCAGCCCTCGTGCCTCCTTCCGTTGGCATGGCAATTAGGCACCGAAAGGGTGCTACAGCTGAACGATTATCTTTTTTATCTTCTGACCGGTGCTGAGGAATGTTTCTCAAACTGTCCCAGTGCCGCAAGGATTACCCTTCAAAGAGTGCTCCCTTGTGATGAGTATGGCAAAATGGGGACCTGGTGTACGAATCACGTATACTTACGAAATTCAAGACCTAAGATAATCCAAATATATGAAGACATAAGTACAAATTGCTAAAGTCGATCGAAGAGGAACAATTCGCCCTAGGAAGGTTAAGAACTTTGTACGAAACAGTGGACACAAACGATAGGATAGGCACATTTTGCCGGTTGTCCAGAACACAAAACTCAGTCGATTCCTTTTGGATATGGTGGACCTGACGACCTAGTGAAATTCCAGCGGATGCGGTTATACTGCAGAGGTTATGTCACTTCAAGTAGAAAACAGTCTAACACTGCGTTGGCTATACATCGCCACATGATCGCACTGGAAGCAGAGGGTCGATACGGCGGGGTTGTAGTACCGTAGGAGTACGCAGGTGAATAAATTACATTCCAATACGAAAATAACTAGAAATAACATGCACTTCACTGACGCAGAAGGATGCCAAAGAGACTTACACACAACAGTTTCCATACGATGGGACGCAAGTCACTAGGGACTCCGGACCAAGCAAGCTGGCGCAAGGTAACTAGAAGAAACGAACAAGGGGAGTGTTCAAGCATCTAGACACAAAAAAGAGATTGCACGCAGCCCAGGAAAAAAAAACAATTAAGCCGGGATAAGGACAGGCGGTTATGACACAAACCAGTCAAGTCTAACAGTCTCAAAGATACCACCGTCTTCGCCACACGCATGATGGTCATCTGCCTGGTGAAGCAACAACAGGATTCCAAACTGCAATGGTCTCACAATCGCCTGATGTAGTCAGATTAACGAGACGCTTGTTTCGAAACATGGCTATGCGAAAAAATTCGGTCTAGCAGCAACGCACACATGTCTAGGTCAAATTTCATTCTTTCGACATTCTTTACCTCGGACCTCAAATATGGAATTGTTTTTACATTTATATTCATTTTCTATTCTGTCAGACAACTCTATGTCCGCCGAGTCTCTCTTTCTTCATATAACTCATGACGTTAAAGGATATGGAGCCTTTCCTCAGGAGGAGGGATCTCCTCCAGCGATTGTATGCTAGCTCATAACAAGGTGGGGGCGAGATGGCTCAGTGGTTAGAGCGCGAACTTACTGATCGGAAGGTCCGTGGTTTGAAACGAAACCCTGCATCTCGATTGCTCCTATCCAGACATGGGCAACTTGTCAGTATCTCAGCCTTCGTGTTTCATTTGAGTGTCATGGCAGTTATGCACCGAAAAGGTGGTACATCTTAACGATCTTGATTTTTTTGTTTACAATAGAAAGCACATGTCCAAGAAACACAAGGCCAAAAAATGCAATTTTAATGCCGTAAAACCGGTGCGCACGCATCATCAAGGAAAAAGAAACTTATGTACATCTCCAAAAGGTACTTAATGCCATGTGAACGTTGTTGGCACACAGAAAAGAGAAAGATCGTGTGTAGCAAACTTATCTCTCTTTAGAGCATCTGTTCAAACGATTTAAACCTTTCAAAAAGTTGTTAGTATTGCATGGTTAGAGTTGATCTTACTCACACACACCCCAACAACAATGGTGCAATTTCGCCCGGTACTGAGAGTTGCCTTTTTGAAACGGGAATGTAGTAAAGTGCTATTTATCGAAAACGGCAGTATAAATGCGGGGTTGAGAGCAGCGTTGATCACAACTAGTCCAAAAAATGTGTCCTCAGATGTGCAAAGAAGAGGGATTCACCTAAGAGCAAACCGTATTCCTAAAAACGTCCACAGCAACGTCTTCCGGCAGCCCAAACTTGGGCTTCCCGGAGGGTATACCACCACCGTATTCGTGGTGGTGGTGGTATTGTAACGACACCATACAAGAGTGCATTCGCGACGTATTTTTACAGATACGATCTAGCCAAAATTTCCGCATTTGGTGAAGAAAGACAGATACTAAGTGCCCGTCTGTGAATTAGATAAACCAGGGTCGCGTCAAGCAGTACTGACGTAAAAGTTATGATGAGAATGGACAACTAGATGCCGGTTCTTCTGGTTTTCTATGTTGGCTACTAGAAAAGAAACAGACTAAAGCGAAAACTTCGCGCATTGCAGTGAAGTGAGAAAACAACTGCCCATAGGGTGTAGGAAGTGCCTTCATAATGTAATAAAGTGTATGTGTATGGTACGTGGACGAAAAGATAAGACAGGGAAATAGAAGAGTACTCGAGGCGCGGACACAAACCACTTGGGAGCTAATGAACCGATGGGGCGGCACTAGAAAGTCACACGAGCGCTCTAAATGCAAGAGCATAAAGGATTGATATAGATGTGACAGTAGTCACGTGACAGCCACGTGCAGATCCGAACAGCACAAAAAATGAAACGGGCATTAGATACACCTAAAGCTGACCCTGAAGCGCGCTACTAAATGGAAGCCTTGTTTTACAACCAGACATGAGTTGCTATTGAAGCAAGGCGGATAAAAGAAAGAAACTCGGCAATTCGGTTGACAATCAGAGTTATCAATTGCACGTTTTTTGTCGATTAAGAATTACTATGTGACGCAAAAGGTACCCCAAGGGTCTGATACAAAGGCACACACTACACGGAAGAAGAGGGTTCGCACGAACAGAACAGATCATTATGGAAAGTCTAAAGTCAAAACAGCGTGGTGGAATAAGACGTTATAAACAAACGTTTCGGTTGTCGTAGGCAACTTTCTTCAAGAATTTATACGGTCAGTTGCACAAAGGCCAAGTACAGCGTTATTTGAGACCGCTATCATGTCCTCTGTTTGGTGTGTTCCAAAGACCAGTTGGCAGTCAAATGAGACCACCGTGTGTGTGTTAGCTCTGTGTGTGTGGACACATGACTGTGTGTGTACTTTAGCTGGGATGTGCCCTGATTGTTGTTGTGCTGGCTGTGATGCGCCATTGTTGAGACTCCTGCTCGGTCTCTGGCTAATGTGCCTATTAGGGTATGCAGTAAGTTCCAGCCAGATAGACGGCAAGCTGGCGCCATCACTACGGTTGATGCAGTTCAGTTATGTGTTGATCTCTAGTGCTTCAGCGTACGTCCGTTCCACGTGTGACTTGAGTCCTGACTGGAGTATACGTGTACCATCGAAGTTGATTTGATGGCTAGACTCAAGTGTGTGGAGTGCAATGGCTGAGTCGCGTTCAAGTTTTTTTTTTACTCAATTGGATTTCGGGGAGGAAAACGCGCATCTCATTTGTGCTCCGTGATTCCTCCGACCACGAAGGATGACTTTTGTCGACAATGGAATGACCAAACATACGTTAGCTGGCATGTGTCCTTGCAAGGATGAGGTATACGGATCAACGAACTGCACAGAGTAACCCTGGAGACGCCAGGAGTACCGTACCTTTGAGATAAAACCTACTTTCGAAACACAAATCCGGACCAGAAAATACTACAGAATGAAATTTCAAGCTCACATTATCCACAGCTCCTTCTATTGTGATTAACTGCGCAGTCACAGAGATGCAACCAACAATCGGTTGTGTGCGCAATTCCGCACATCGAACACGTTTTTCCAGCTCATTTTGGATGAGCTACCCTCTACTCACCACAGGCATAAACCGTGGATAATGGGTCGATAATTTGGACTAGAAAAAGTGATGAAAACGGATTTTAGACGATTGGTGAATCCAAGGGTCCTAAGCAGCGTTTCTTATAGGATGTGATTTTTTCCCTTTTCAGGAGATGGGTGGTCGTCTGTAAGAAAGCGAAACCGGGCCACAGGGGAGGGGGAGGTCGGAAACGACAAACGTATGTTTACCGTTGCAGGTATTTGTGCGGCTGTTTCGTCTCACCTTGACTGTGTCTGTGTGTGTTATCCAGAGAGGTTGCAAGTAACGCAGCGCGCAGATGCACGACCGGCTACTGCAACAGACCTGATGATTGCAGTGCATGTAAACGTATATGTACACAGCATAATGATCCAAGTTGGTGAGTGGTGAGTTTAAACGAAAGTGACGTGAATACGATCTCCACAAGTTCCGTGACTACCTAGCTATCGATACGAACGTGGCCACTGTCGTTTTGTTGCGATCCCTTGGTCCTTCCGGTAGTAACAGAAGTTCACCTGATAAAAGAATGGCTGAAATGACAGGAAAAGGATCAAGAAAGACACCGGAGATCACCTTGACGCGCCGGATCGAGTACCTACCCAGTGGATGCCTCCTTCCCCGTCGCTAAAAAATGCACCATTTGTATGCATAAGTTCCCACAAATATTTGAACACACATTTGGTCAGTTGATTCACTTGACTGAATCACTGAAGTCCTCCTCTGATCCTACAACGCCGGACAACTAACACTTTGAAATTGCGGCTCAAAAGCGCATGAAAGCAGATCTCCAAGCCATTCTTGATTCATTGGAAAGACATACCCTGTAGAACCGTGGGGTTTCATCAGAATATTGGATGCTCCACGTCAGGATACTCCAGGCCACATCCAACGGTATAAAAAGCTTTCAGGATACAGCTAGGGTCCGTAAGTGTTCAAGTTCACCAGTCTTTTCAACTTTCGTCCCCAAAGGCATTGTGAGCTGATAGCTCGCGGTGGTAATCACCGGTGGCGTGAATCATCCCCTAGAGGATAGAATACTCGATCTAGACAATAGGATTGATGTAGTTTTGTTTGGTGAGGATCCGCGGGTAGTTCGATTTGCATTACTAGCCTTGCCAGTGTGACGGTTCGTTTGCTTTCATGACCTGCTGAGGATTATCCTTGTGACACTCACAGCCCTCGTACCAGGCTGGTTAGTGTGTAGGGGTCACAGTGACAGCCCTGGCTGCGAGTTGGTACATGTGTGGCGACCTGTGTCCTAAAGTTGCGTTACTGTGACGGCCATGCTCCAAGCACCTCTAGCCTGCGACTAGGCTTTGGAGCCAGATGCTCTGACTAAGTGACTTATTCGTCCTTCTGTCTAGGTTCGGGAGTCCCGCATGCACCCATGAACTGCAAAAGTAAAAAATAATTTAATGCTGCATAAGCCGTATCGCGAACCAACCGAGCAAGTAACCTAATCTGCTGCATATACCAGGGCGACTAAGCAGAGATAGACTACTGCTGACTATCCTTCTTCAATATTATCAGTTAAATCGGTTTCTGTCTCGTTTAATGATCTCCCTCTGTAGACTTCCCCCCATCGTCTCTGACCTCCTCTGTAGACCCCAGCTATAGGTGTCAATCTTGCATCCAGGAGGTGGCCAATAGCATGTCACCGATAAAATCTACTGCTTCGCGTCCAATTCACAGACCTGGTCACCGTGTTTTTATTGCAGCTTTCAATATGCGAACCGAAGTAAACCGGCTAACCAGCCGCCTTTCCGGTGTCAGGTCACTAAAACACCTCCCAATGTCCCATAGAACCTCACGCATGTCTTGACCGATTCCCTAAGCATGCACTTTAACACTTGTTCAGATAGATCCGATGAACTATTCCGAAGTTCTTCGCCTACTAGACTCGTTCCCCAGCTAATCTCACTACCTGCAAAACAACTTCGCTTCTCAACTACCTGTGAAGGTATGTTGAGTTGTTTTATCACTTGCATGTGTTACCATCGTAAATTCGACTGTAGCAACTCTTGGTGAATAGGGCTGTAACGAGCAAACGGTATCTTCGAGTGACGCGTAATACCAGAACCTCCGGGAAGGCAAAACAAAGTCGGAGCTGGGTTTCTATACGGTACTATTAATATAAGACATCAATTCACAAAATGTACAAACCTCGACAGTAGATACTCGTCAACAACAAATGGTTCACTTGGACTACAAAAGTACGAACCAAATGAGCAAATAGGCTCCCACGTGAGACAGTCACACGTGCGTAAGGTAGGCCACAAAATGGCTGGATGACCTCAAAGCCAAGTGAAGTGGTATGGACAAACAAACGCCAGTTTATACAGACACAATAAACACGAAAGTGGAGCAGGGGTTACAAATAGGGACAGAGGAAACGTGGGGAATTTCAAATGTCAAAGTAATGAACGATACACCGCCCGCCCGCCTGACGTGAAATACAAATTCTTCATGACTCTACAGGGAGGGGGGTTTCTATGAATAGAAGGTGTCATCCACAGCACTTTCCAGTTCTGAATGAAAATCTTTGTGAAACGACATTGTTGTGATATGACCCGGTGGAGAGAACTCGGATATGGATTTCGTCTTCAATGACTGCTCGCTCTTGAGTGTCAAGTCCATCTGGTCTGTTTAACAACAAGGCTGTTATCGTAAACTCGAAATAATGTTATCCAGGTGAGGATAATTTGAATGGAAATATTTGTACGATCGAGCATGATCAACATTCCTCCTGAGTGCTCTTCTGAGTGGCCTTCAAGGTAAATTCGATAGTGAAATAAACTGCTACCATATGAGATCTTTATCGTGTATGGGGACGCCTCACTGTACCGATTTGCACATACCCGTCACCACTCATAAGAAGACTAAAAACGTCACTGAAGTGAATTCGTCCTGAGGAAACAAAAGTACCAGGACTACTGGCGCGTATGAGTGTGTATGCAAGAGCCCTAGCGACAAGTGGACAATGGCCAGAAGCAAGGTGCCCAGGTGAGCGCGAACGAACCAAATGTTGCCTACTTGTGTTTTGTAAGTAGTATGAAGTAACACAAACAGTTTTCGCTTGACACCGACACGAGAGTGATCCAGAAAACGCCGATCTCACTGCGAACAATGCGGTCAAATTGTGCCGCACGCCTGAGCAGATATCCCTCATAGTGAGTACATCAAGGGCTTTTTATCGTTCAAATTAGTAGATCAAAGTCTGTATAAAGGAATATATATGACGAAGGTAGGTAGCACCAGCTAGGCATAATTAGGAAAAAATCAGTGCTAATTTTGTGCGCTTTTTAGGGTGATTCAGAACTTTTCACAATTTTGTTACAGAGCGAAATACAGATGGTGCAATGTCTAAGAGACAACTGGAGACGCTCAAAGAGCCACCATAAATTCCTTAATTCAACGATCTCATTGCACGTTATTTTCATGCTAATACCAATCGACCGTGGACAGATGATGAACAGAATCTGCAGTGTAACATTTCACAAAAAGTGACGTTAACAAACCAGTACCATATTTTCGTATAAACATAACTTAGTGCTACATTGGTCTTCTACTGAAGACCACTTTTAGGCCTGATCAATGTGGTCCCTTCTGGGTGAGGCTCGCCTTCGGTGGAATCGACCAAATCGATGGTTTTGTGAAAATCAAATGGCTCTGGGGCCATGTAGCTAACTTCATAGAAGATCCGTCATTTGCCTTCACTACATATTAATGTCTTTCCATCTGGTTCCCTCTGAAATAGGATGCTTTCACAACAGGCAATAAATTACACGCGCTTAGATTCTCAGAATGACCAATTTGTATCTGTACCTTAAAGAGACAGTACACTAAAACACGGTCGGAAAGTATAGTTTTTAGTTTCAGCCGGATCAGGATCACGCATTATTTGCTGGTAATGAAAACCTAGAGAACAGATATAACTTGCGTGGTAGCATAAGGCCTGGAGAGGCATGTAAGAAGTCCCGTGGCCCCAAGATACTGTCACCTGCACAAAGACAATCAGTGACAGTTTTATATGATGACTGAGCTCAAGATTTCGAAGTCTACTTCGTTGGATCAAGAACAGTATATTCATCATACCAACATGATTGTTTCAGGAGCCATTCAGTTGGATTGTTAGCCTCACAACTGAGCTTTTATCGAGCAATTTGGTTCGCAATACTGTGAAGTGATTGTAGAGTTGACCAAAGAAATGACACACCAACCCCCAGTGGAGCTCACGCTCATAAATTCATACATGCGTCATCAGCTTGTAAGAACCACGTACTTGCAGTACAGTGGTTCTAGCTGCCATTTTCATTCACCGACGGTTTGGGGAGATGGGGTAGATAGCTGCCCATTGGAGGCAGCAGCTAATATAATTGGTGTGTAACTAAAGAGTTGCCAGTGGACTTTTAATTGCGGAGATTGGGAGGGGAGCTATGCATTGAAGGCAATAGCATGGATCTGAAGGCGCGACTGGGACATGTCTGACAACGTCTCTAACCATTGATGAGTCCCGTCTCGGGGTCCCTATCCAGGAAGACGGCAATGACCAGCGCAGCTGAGTTTGCTGGTAATGGCTTTCATACTTCGCTGCCAAATCATTGTTTGACCTCCCCTGGCTCGGTTCCACGTGGTTGTGCGAGAAGAATCCTTCGAGGAAGTCGGTCAACTGGTATACGGAGCACATGGCCAAGCCAGCGCAACCTATGCAGTGTGATCAATTTACCTATCGTGGGTGAGTTATTTCTACCGGAAACCATTCGACGTAATTCAGCGTCGCTGATCCGGTGTTCCTACCTGACTCGGGCAATGCTCCGAAGACATCAATGGTCAAACGCTGAAAGTCTTTTGACGTCCTCGGCGCGCAGCGGCTAGGTTTCTGACCCGTATAGTAATATGGAGTGCACCGCAGCATTGTAAACTCAACCCTTGACAGATAAGCCATTGTCAGACCTACGCCACAGGTGATGCAGGTTCACGGGAGCTGCTCTGGTTTCCCCAATCCGGATGGAAATATCATCTTTCGGGAGGCCACCAGGAATGATACAGCTGCCTAAGTGGACAAACTTATCTACTACCTCAATCGGCTCATTCGCATACATAAGGTTAGATTTGGGGTCCACCCAGTCTAGCAGCAGCAATTCGCGGGTGGGAAGCGCGCACTAAACCGTGAGGAAGAATTAGATTATTTAATATTGTTTGCATTAAGACGGCGTCATATCCAAGAAGAGCTTCGTCGTCTGCGTACTCGATATCTGTGAGCGAATGCCTCGGGAGCACTCCGACCTCACAGGCATTAGAGGCTGATGGTGAGCCTTCCACAAGCATATCAGTGACGGAACTGAACAGGAAAGGTGAAAGAAGACAGCCTTGCCTGATACCATTGATGAAGTAAACTCAGGCGAAGGTTTCCTGTGAACCTTCACACGTCTGCGGGAGTTGGCGTACAGCGTCTTAAGGAGAGTCAAGAGTTCATTGAGGACACCTTTGCTCCACAGAAACTGCCATAGTGCTTGACGGTCCACAGAGCCAAAGGCAACTTTCAAGTCAAGGAAGACAACCATTGTTGGGCGCTGGAAGCAGTGTCGCTGTTCCAGAGTCTGTCGGAGAGTGAAAATGTGGTCGATGTATCCTCTTGCAGGACGGGATCCAGCTTAGTTTTCACGGATCTGTCTCTCCCTCTGTTCAGTCAACCTTCAAAGGCTAAGACCAGAGAGCAGCTTCAACGCCACAGCTACCACCCTGATGCCACGGTATTTTTCACACAGCGTCCGCGTACCCTTTTGGAAGACAGGAATAACTGTCAACATGCCCCATTCTGCATGCACTTTCTCTTCGCTCCATATCGCACCAATAAGCTTTGTTAGTTGGGTCACCAGGGATTCTCACCCTTCTTTGAACAGGGCTGGATACAACCATCCGGTACTGGTGCCTTCCCACGTTTTAGTACCGATATTTCGTACTTTATTTCTTCTTCCAATGGGCAATTACGGTTTATATTCCATTCGCCGTATGTAATATCCCCAGAGGCTGTTGCAGGAGGTGTTAAGCCCATTTTTCCAGTCGACATTTTGCGAGTGAATTAATGAGCCGTCTTTTTCACTTATTGTTTCACTGATCGTTGCTCTCTTAGGGCCAGTCGATCGCATCAGTTGAGATAGGGCACGGCTGTTTCCGGTAGCAAAAGCCTTCCTATCTCCCGAGCTTTCGATGTCCACCAGAGCTCCGCTTTTCCTTAGGCTCTTCACTATTTGGCGTTTGAACGATTTGCGTGCGCCATCGTACTCGTTGCCCGCCGGTATGAATTTCCTTGCATCAATCGGGACTAGCGATTTCGACGATATCCAGTGGTTTTGTGGTCTAATCGGAGAAGTCAGACAGACAGCACTGAACCCCACTAGCATGGCTCCTCTCACAGTTGGCCATGCTTCATTCACGTGCTCACTACCAACACAGTTTACTGTGGAGAGTTGTTGGGCTAGCTCAGATCGATACTGTTGAGCTATGGTAGTTGTTCGAAGATAGTGGATTGGCATGCTTCTTGCTGACTTGCGAGAGCCTGAGGGGAAACGAACTGTCAGGCGTGCACGCAACATGGCGTGATCAGAATCAAGTTATGCCCCAGAAGGGAGCTCACGCTCGACAACTAACAATTTGTTGGATTGAACGAAACCCACGGGAATACCCATTTTCTGCGGGAGTCTCAGTTGTCAAGCTCACAGGGCAATATCAGGAATGCGCATCAAAGGTAACCGCAAGAACTTTGGACATCCTGATCCAATATACTCAAACAGAAATGGCATTACCTGATTTCCGGAAAAGGGCGTTGCTTGTTTGAGGGGGTGATGGCAATGCTAAAACTGCCATAGATTCCCGGTCCCTCCTGGAAAGTGGTGGCATGTTGCTTACCAAACCAACGGTAAAGTTTGTGGGCCCGGGATAAAGTAGTCGTCCCAAAGAGAGAAAGGGATCCTTTCTCGGAGGAGGGATAGAGAAACCATTGTATGCACAAAGTAGGTGCCCAAAATTTCCACAATCGGTTGTATTTATGAGGATTCGCAAACAAGTTGCACCCTTCCGCATCCTTGAACGGCTGCTACAATAATAGACGCGTAACACCCGTTCACGTCATCATTTTTACCAAGTACCCAAATAAAGTCCCCCTCGAACACGTCCAGGTATTGATTGTGGTGAAAATTCAACAGACCCGCATCTAACATTGCTGTGCTATTTCCTCACCATGTCCATAAAGTATGATGGCCTTTTTGTGACACATTAAGTTGAAGCATATCATGAACAAGAGATTCCGTTGTGCCTCTGGTCAACGCGAAAGCAATGCGTGTAGTTCGCCATCTGCCAAGGCTGTTTGCATTTCATATTATCTTATCTTAATGTAATCCTATTCACCAATGTAATTGTCGCACAATGAGTAATAAACACGGAGTGCCATTGGGCAACTGGATTTTCTCAAGATTCTACTATATGAGCAGATACTACGACAGGTTTTCTTTGATTCTGAGAGCACTCTTCTGCTGTGTCATTTACTGTCCAGTCTTCCTCTCGACAGTTTGAGTAGTCGCCTCCGATTTATTATCAACTGCAGGACGCCGTCGCGAAAAGACCGGACCTTACCTCAGTGTGACAGTTTGTGCACCTCCATAGCTTATTGAGTTATACTGGGAAATGTGTGCGACACTCACAGGGCCCCTCATAGAAGGTTGGTCAATGGGCAGAGATCTGATCAATACGGTCTCCTGGTCCTCCATTTTGGGGTTGGAACAGGTGTGGCGGCTTGTTCTTTAAAATTGGTAATGCGCTTGAATCTCCCGACAAACACCGATGCATTGCAATGAGGCTTTTGAGCTAAAGAATTCGATCGAGGACCCTAATCGTCCCCTTGTCTAGGCCCCAGCACTGTCAGTATCCTAGCCCATGTACCACCATGAACTACACAACCACCGTCTACGGTAAAGCGGTACTTGCACATTCCCCGATATAGTGTTGTTAGTTGAAAGTAATCTAACATTCGGAGAACGAACCATCGCCTCATAGCAGTGTGTACGGATTAACTGCACAATCGGCATTCTAAATTTGACAAAAACTGGCCTGAATTTTCGGAACATCGGTATTTTCCTACCCTTGTATTATCCAAACAACCGACACTTATTTTCAAGAGACTTAGGGCCTACTAGATAGCTGATCCGAAACTAGGTCACGCGAAGTTGGCCTGCGATTAGCTTCTGCAGAACGAATAAACTGCGATGGCATCATGCGTTTTGGAGTGGCACTCGAAAGCAGGACAATCCACTCTACGTTTAGCCGTTCGATTTAAAGGTGCGTGAACTAAGACGCACATATTTGTGGATGACAGTCAAGAAACGGCAAATAAAAGGTCCTGTGGCAGCATTGTGACCTTTACATCAAGATTATCGTTAACAGCCTTAAAAAGTTGAACACTGAACCGCAGTCTTTTCGACTGAAATGAACTCCCCACATTCTACCTTCGATGGGAGGAAGAGATATGTTTCACGTCTCCTGACGTGATCATCTATGGACCTGGGTCGTCGTCCAATTGAAGTAGTAGCCATACAACTGAGATTTCATGTATCAATCAAGATCACAACCCTTTGATGAGCTCCTAATGTTGACTAAAAAACTAGACCGATCACACACAGTTCAGCCCTTTTCTGCTATACAGAAGCCACGGGACCACTCTTTTGTACCGTAGTAGCAGCAGTCAAGCTTGTTAAGCAGCACTAGTATTGAGCAGCACGGCAGGTAACCATCAGCGCTCTGGTTGTAAATGGTCAAATTAAGAATCAGAAGGTGGTATGCACTAATAACAGCTTATACTGTGCAAGATAGTAGTTTATAGTTATTAGATGCACCATGTATAATATAAATACAATGCCAAAGTGAAGTCAAAAGGTGACTTATCGTTTGAGCGTAGCTGGTAATGGTTCTTGAGTAAGGGTCCGGACGCAGAAGGTCTTTGCTCTGCACTATAACTGCTACACGTCTTAGGTGATTTCCCGTGGACCTGTGGAGTTCGGTTGTTGCCTGTCCTGTGCACGTGCTTGTGTGCTGCGTCAAGTTGCATGTGTATTTATTGTGCGCAACGTAAAAACACGAGTGTGAAATCACACTTGTTTCCTAATTAAACGCAATATGTGGATCGCAACTGAGGTTTCGTCCTTTAAGTGAAGCCAATCAGTGCTAAAGAACTGAGAAGCACTGTTTCATCCTTATTGGGAATCATCAGCAATGCACCTCTCATGAAATGCCACGGAGTTCTGAACCCACGGCCTCCCAGCTAGTAGTTTGAGCACTTAATCGCTCGGTCATAAGCGGCTGATAAGCATTGTGATTAACTTGTCCTTAGACAGAATACAGCGCCACTCAATCCTCAATCACGGAATCCACATCAATTGGTCACGTGTTGAGTGTCTCCTCGACTGATGATTTATCAGGTGAAAGATCCACTCGTCGTGAGCTACTTATAGATTGTTGGTAGTGTAAGCGACTTACGGGCTACAGGTGTGATGCATAGTGGAAAATAAGCAGTCTGCCTTGGCTTGGTTACAGACAAGCAGCTGTTTGTACATCACAGTCTGGTGAAAGCTGCTATCGCGCGGATCTAGAGTATCAAGAAATGCTCCTCGTGAAAGATCCCGCATGTATCCGCAATATGAGGATTGCGCACACAGATCTACAGCTTACCTAGTCATCCGAATATGAATGACTCACTAAACGACGTAGCAGACGACGTACGGTCACTGATCAATAGTTTGTTTGCACATCTCACAAGCCTACCCACGCGACTGCGTAAGAACGCGACGTCGTCAGGTCGTTAGGACTCGGACTTGTGAAGGTAGCATTGTGGCCGAAAAACAGTCTTGGTATCGTAGACTAGCCTATGGAAGCACAGTGATCAAGGAAGATCTGGTTTAGAGTTGAGCCGTCAGTGCAAACGAATATAAACTGCGGCTAAATTTGGCCACAGTTGGTATACTCTTAGCAAACCGATGACAAAGCTATATGGTGGGTTATGCGCAGATTTAGTCAGCAAAGGCAAAACAAAGAAGGATCATTAAAACCTTCTGTGGATGCACGTGATCATTTCGGAGACACTAAGCAAAAAACTGATTCCAGCCAAAGGGAACAACGTGGCCGTTCTAGTCGATCACTCAGGAGACTGTAGGCGTGATCGCATCTCCTGTACTAAAACACAGTCACTAAAATCAGGGCTCACCTAGTTCGGTAATGGGAGCATTAATGCAAGTCCGAAAGCGTTGAGCCCGGCCACGGTCCAAAAGGCGTTGATGCATTGTGGGCCGATCATCGGGGGTGGCGCGTAACCTAACACCCATACCAGGTGCATGTTTTGAGAAAGGACTTCCAGTTGATGCAGTTTCCGGTCGACTCACAGAGGGGATGACAGGTGCGTCAAGACGGTTCTGCAGGGAAAAAGGTAACAAACGACCATGAAATAAACCAATATTCGTAAGACAACAATATGCTGGCAGCTCTCAAGCACTGTGTATCGTAGCCCCATTTTGCAATAGTCAGGAGCTGGTGACCACAAAACCTATTCCGCAAAATAAACTTTAGTTGCGAGTGAAAATGAACACCTCCATTTTTATCAATTTCGATAGGGGCGTTACCTCGTGGGAAGATTGACTGCAAAGAACCGCACCAGACACCTCGCTGGACGTTTTGGACGGATTTTACAATTGATATATTTCTTTTCATCTAGAATTGCTACGCTCGATTAGATCAATCACAGATAGTCGATTGGTTGAAGCGCTAACTTACTGACTGCAAGCTGTGCGGTTCGAACCTAACCACTGCCTATTGACTGCTCCTGTCTAGGATTGGGCAGTATCGCAGCCCTCGTGCTTTTTTCGGGTGGTATGGCAGCTATGCACCAAAATGGTATGACAGTAGTAGCAGTAGTTGTTGTATTAGAGACACTGATGACTGACGCACATGATTGAAGCGAAGTGTTATTAATCCATAATGCACATCAGCTGACGTATCCGCGTCACTACGAACGATTGATTCTATTGCCAAGAAGAACCGCAAGGAAGATAACTACTCACAACAAGAAATAAACTGAAATTATTGGGATCTCAATAGATGGTGAGAAAGTATTCATCAGTTCATCCTATGCTCCAACTTCATTACCATTTAATCTGCGTTTTCACAAGCCGTATTACCCGGAGGACCGAAACTCACAGCGAAATTCA
Source organism: Opisthorchis felineus (assembly GCA_004794785.1). Classification (NCBI taxonomy): domain Eukaryota; kingdom Metazoa; phylum Platyhelminthes; class Trematoda; order Opisthorchiida; family Opisthorchiidae; genus Opisthorchis; species Opisthorchis felineus. Next base: position 621,356 of record SJOL01009160.1, on the reverse strand, counting down.
CAAACTCTATCAGCAACAGCCGACCTTGAAGTGTCACATCATGTATCTAGTGGATTTACTGAGCCCTTACAACGCATCCAATGAATTGCACTGCGTATCCGAAATGGAACCACATTATGAAAGGAGTACACTCGTCTCCTCCAGTTCACCCCTCCACCGTTGCTGAAGGGACTACGTTAACCTTTCCGGTGAAATTTAACAATAAATCGATGGGCAATATGCCGATTTCCTCTCCTTGAAGGGATTGGAAACCTTTGGCGATTGTTGAAATTTCGGAAATCCGGAAATGCGAATGCCACTTTGCACGAAAATTGATTTCTGTTTAGATGCGATAGGTTAAGATGTTCAGGTTTGGTTATACCGGTTACCTATTGTTCACTTTTCTGATGGCGTTTAGTGCTTTTCGTGCACAGAAGTGGTCATAGAGCTCGTGTAGTACAGCTAAACATAAGATGTACCATGGAACATGAGCTCAGCAGCGGCTAACATAGCTCTTATAGTAAAAGCTGAGGAAGGTCCAAGGTATTGTGAACTCAATCGCATGGTAACTGTGCAGTTGTGTGGCGGATTATTTAGCCAGATGACCCAGGTCTTGAGACGAACATGTCATGAGAAACAACATGTTCCTAACCCTCAAAGGTGAACAGTGATCGCTAAACTCAATCGAAGAGGCGTCAGGAGAGGCTGTTTATCTAATGTTGGGTTGCTAGTGACTATAAATTGCTGAAAAATAATGGAACCACGAGATTTTTCACATGCTGTCCCCTGAATGTACATTAGTAGTATAAGTTGCTCAGCCGTAGTAACCTTTCGGTGGATAGCTGCCTTGCAACTAGGACATTCTGCTACAAGACGAACACAGGTTTACCATGATAATCCAGGTGTGGAAAAACATCGAACTGTCGATGATTCAGGCTGGTGTGATCCAGTTTTGGACGCCGACTGTAGACTTCACCGGCGCCCACGAACCCGAAGAGAAAGCTAATTCCCCTGCTGTTGAACTGTTAAACTAGAGAGGTTGACAAACCCTCTAGTTGACAACACTGGCTTACCGAGAAATTTACGTTTACCACTTCACCGTAGGTAATGTTTACAAACTTGAGGACGACTAGCCAAACGGCTCAAAGGAGAATTGGTTATTAGTGTTATAGTAATAATAATAATAATAATAATAATAATAATAATGAGCTTTATGCTGTAACACCCTTTCGGAGACTAACGGCCGAGCCACCCGGAGGAATCGCGAGGGAGGAGATACTGGCAGATTGCCTAAGCCTAAACAGGAGCGGCCAAGATGCCGGGATTGCGTTCGAACCACGGATCTTCCGGTCAGTACGTAGGAGCCTTAGCCACTGAGCTATCTCGGGCTCACTCAAAGGAAAGTGAACGAGTCATAACCAACACCAAACTGAATTTAAGACCATGGGGAAAGTCGAACATTGCTCCAAATAATAATTCTACAGGGAATCAGGCATTTAGGTTCCAAGTGGCATCCTGTTTATTGCGCGTTGTGGAAGAATATTCCATATTAGGTCAAGTAGGGAGAATGGTATGTGTAAACAGACATAATAGACTTCTTAGAAACTCGGGTATTTGGCTTAAGGAAAACTTAGTTGTGGCACGAAACTAGGACTGTGACTGACAACCCTTTCCATACATCCAAGATCAGATTGAACAACCACTCCAAGACCCCATAAGCAGATCGAACTGGCGAGGCAGGATCCTAAGGGACATGTGCCGAAGAGATATGGCCCATCATTTCGTTCCAAACGACCCACTAAAGTACAATCTTAAGGTCGTCCTGAAGCTCTGCTACAGTGAAATTCCTCATTGGAAGAGCTCTGTGGAAGGGACTGACAGTACCCGAAATATCAAGTGTCGGTGTCCGGATTATTCTTTCGGAATCTGGTAAAAGCAGGAGTTTTCCCCGCATAGGTCTGTGAAGGTTTCTCCCAAGCTCAAGTTCAATGATTCAATTGAGGCAGACGGGGTGTTAGTCCGTTTCAGGACCTTCAAGGCAATATCACCGACCTTCACCAACTAGCCAGGTATATGCATTTCTTAAGTCGGTATTTGAGTTCCCTCCGAAAGATGGTGTCTAGGTGCGCTCTGAATCGTGCGAGCTTTGTGGCTTCGACTACCTGGCCGGGAATTGAGCCCCACTTGTTGACAAGTTACAGCATACCCCAAATACGAGAACGTCTGTTGCAACGTTTGGCCTCAAACGTATACGGATGCGCTGTGTTGATCCGCTACCTTGGACAAATGCCACAGCAACGGATGTAGGTCAATGTGCGCTACTTCGTACATGGGGATGAGGTTAGGCCATACTCTCTAGTAGGCGGTGGAATCAGTCAAAGATGCGCATACCGCTGCGGGTATCAAAGATATCGCAAGGAAGGCAACATTCCAGTTGCCGGCTGCTAGACTTGTGCGAGGGTCGAGTTCGAGAGAGCTCAGGTGTTAAGAAGCGAACTTACTGCTGCATCTTGACTGTTCCTGTTTAGGTAGGGCAAACTAGGAGTGTCTTAGCACTCATGTTCCCATTGACATGACAGCTAAGCACAGAAAGGGTGCTAAAGTTGAACAGTTGTCTTTATTTGATTGTTTCATTAGATCGAGAGAGTTGAAAACAGTTTTTAGATCAAGAAAAACAACCAACGTGGAATGTCTGAAAGAGTAGCGCTGTTCAAGAAATCGTATCGACGTGAAGATATGCTTGATGCATCCGCCACCACGGCGAAACCCAGTTCGATTAGTAAGAGTATGTCTGTCCTGATAATCGACCAATTTGTGCAAAATAATGCCAGATGATAACTTGGATTGCCAGGTCCTTTGCTGGCGCCACTGTGAGTCGGGCACGAAAAACAGCAGTATTTTCTGTGAACGATTTTTCGGAATGTGCAACATATGGCCAGAGTACTGCAAATTTCGGTGCTGGATACATTCAAATGCGCTTTGGAAATCGAGTAGTACTAAAGCTGTGGGTTTCTTATACATATGACAGTGTACTAGTACCTGGAGGACTGTGGAACTCCCACCAGGTCCGAATCTCGCTTGCCGCTCTAGGGTCAAAGCTTCATGGGCCACCAATAGGCGCGAAGGACGACAAGAATCTCGTTACGACCAGAGTCAAGCTGCTCCCTCCGCGATTACCACATTAAGTTCGGATTCCTTTTTTGAAAGTAGAGACTAGCAACGCCTCTTTCCAGTTCTATGGGAGTCTCCTTTTCGACATCCTTTCGGTGCATAGTTGCCACGCCACCCGAAGGAAGCACGAGGACTGAGATACTGCCAAGTTGCCCAAGTCTAGACAGAAGCAGTCGGGGTTGAGCTCCCCAAATCATCATCATCATCGACAGCAACATCAGTGTTGACACTGATGCCTCACTGCCGTACAACCATAAGGTTCGTCTAATTATATTTAAAGCCCTACGGTGAAAAGAAGAGAAAAAGAGTGGGCGAGGGAGGGGACCTAGTGCTGGCCTTTGTCAAGCATTCTGAGGTGCCTACACCTCCAAGCGCTCACTCAGACAATCTAGAAAGAAGCTGAAAGCACGAACGCCACTGACATCAATTAGCCACCATTTCTTGCAACGTCTCCAGCCAAGCACAGGCGGGGTCACGGGGACCCCATCCTGGAAGGCGTACAACACTGACAACACCCAAACTCTCTTTCACGCCCTTCTGCCAAGTCATACGTCGTCCACCTCGCAGTTTGCGCCATTCAGAAGGAGGGACAGAGAACAACACTCGTCTCGGTAGATGGTGTTTCGGCATGCGTAGCACATGACCGAGCCATCGTAGTCGGTGGTGCTGGATGTTTTCCCCGATTGAAGTACCTGCAGCACAACCAAATACCCGTTTTCTAATCACCTCGTTACTAACACGCTGACGCCATCCAAAACCAGCCACGCTTCTGAGGCATCGGTGGTCGAAAACCTGAAGACGCCTCACATCATCTGTCCGCAGAGGCCATGTCTCGCACCCATACAACAACACAGCCCTTACTGTAGCCTGATACACACGACCCTTAAGA
>SJOL01009160.1:584690-605802 GCA_004794785.1 Opisthorchis felineus | reverse complement strand
CACTATGTCCCAGTGGAGCGTTAATTGTCACCTGATCGACGAAGTGTCTTTCGTTGGTGATGACCAAATCCAAGAGGGATGGTTGTTGGCCTGCGCGGTATCTGGTGGGTGCAACGACATGTTGAGTCCAAGCGCTCTGTTGAACGACTTTGTTCAGCGCCGCTGAAAAAGGTCCACTTGATCCGACGCACTGGAGCTCCATCCAGGAGGCCTTTGGAGCGTTGAAGTCACCTACCAGCAAGAGATGAGTGAAGTGGTAGCTGGAGGAGAGTTGCTCAAGAGTTTGTATGAGGAGTTGGTCATCTTCTGGAGGACTCGAGGGGCGACGGCAGACCACACCGACAAGGAGCGAATCAGACTCACGCAGCGGGATTTGAATGCACAGTGCATCGTAAAAAGGTGCAGGAGTGGTATCAGAGAGGACAATCTTGATGGGCAGGGCCGCATATAGGTACAAAGCTACCCCGCCAGCCCTCCCTCGTTTTGAGTCAGCTCTAAAAATGGAGTAGCCGTCTATCGAGATCTCAGCGTCAAAGACGTCTGGTGTGAGCCAGGAGCCGCTGGCGCACATGTGAATAGCAGGCGGATAAGGCTGATTCAGGTTGTGACCAAGTGGACAGGCTTACGGCGGCTAAAACTCATGGATCCCGCCACCCGTTGGTCTAGGTAGGACGGATTTGGGGCAAACGGCTCTTGTTCCTAAGGGTGCCAGTACCGATAATTTGTATCTAGACAGCAGGATCATTACTGTGTGTATACAGGATATGATAATGCTGTGGTTACGTGGAATTGTCTAACAGGAAGCAGCCAACATTTGCTGCCGGGATGAAAGGTGACAGCTGCTCCATTGCGGGAAAAAATAGATGTGATGCTCCAAAAATCGCCAGCCTTAAACCGTGTAGCGAGGGTACGGACGCGACGGATTTTGCAAAGATGGTGCGAAGGTAGTTTTGCGCCGTGCAGCTGACATATCAGGCCCCTTAGTAGTCAGGCTTTACTCCTCCCCGATTAGTGTGAGTTTGGCCATGGGTTGCGCCCCACACTACGATCGTGTATATCAGGCCGGTTGAATTGGATTGCTGGAGGAAGAGTTTCGTTTTTCTTCAACGGGTTCGGACGCTTTCACGATGAAGTGCAGATCAGGCTAATCAATCTTGAGTTTATTGATTCTAAATTGATACAAAGATCGATCTTGGCCAAAGCTTCCCGGGTGGGGATTGTTCCAGTCTTGCGACAACTGCCATTCTCCCGAGAGGCACTAAAGTATAAGGGTATTGCACCACTCCTCATGAACTCGGAGCTAGACAGGAAGCTCATCATCGCAAAGACCCACATAGAGGCGCCTAAAATTGCTTGAACTGAGTCATTACTAAGGCTGACTTCTGCCGGGGGTTTATTACTCTACGCACCAAATACTGAACTGGGCAAAACTGTTGTTTAGATAAAGTGTGCACTCTAAACTTGAAAGTCTCCTAACATGTCCCCACTCAGTATTAGTGGACTCAATGGTGAAAAGCCTTTCGGTCGAACCCCATCCAAACAGAGCCCAGGTAAGTACCAGGATCTACCCCGGAAGACCTGTGAAAAGGAGATAAAGGGCCCTTGGAAGCGTTTCATAGGGTAACTGTAGTTTGCTGGACTACCTCCTTTCTGTGTCTTGAGTAGAAAACTTGACTGGGGTATGCAAAAATCGTTCAGAAGTTTCGGGTTAGGACGCAACACTTCTGTGGAGACGATGAAGGTGAATGCGGGCCAGAAGCCGGGGGTTGCATCATTCAGGATCCTGACATTGATTAGGCACTTCTGATCCTCAGAGCGATGGATGAAGTCCTGTAAACAGTCAGCGGAGCCTGGATGGCAGTAGCTTCCGGCACACACTCTTCGATGAAGGGGAAGCCCGGGCCTTCGTTGGATTCTCACTAATACAGCACAATCAGCGATTGTCCAGCGTGGTCACGTCAGTTAGCGGAAAGAGTACTGCGACCGCGTTGATAAGGGGCCCTCGATGGTAAATATCAAGTTCAGAAATTAGTGTCTTTAGTCCCACTGAGATTCCGTAGGTCACTCGGGGCTTTAACCAGCGCCTATCACAAAAGCTAGCCTGAAAGCCTTTGTTCCTATCATAAGGTTTGCTACCAAAATGCTGCGTTTTTTGGTGGCTCACGAGTGAGCCACATTGATTGTGATTCAACGGTCCTAGAAGTTCTCTTATAACGCACCAGGTATAGTGTGTTTCTTAAAATATGGGCAGATTTTTCAAACGCCTGAACTATTTCCACCGCAACAGACGTTTATTACTCCAAGACGTCCGAGTGTGTTAGCCTGAAAAAAGTACAGTCCTAATCCTCCTGGGAAGTTGAGAGGTTACCTTTGTTGATAATGCGGGGACGCGTTTTGCACGCATTACACGCTTTGCACGTATTTCTAGCAAAAGCGTTTCTGTTGGCGGCTCGCGAATGATTCTGCGATTTACCGGTTCCGTTGCTAGTTCCGTGACCAAGTGCCGTACGTACAATGCCGCTGACGCACACACGATACACATCTTCCTGAATAACTTGTTCTTAGGAACAACCCTCAGAAACTTAGCGCTAGCTGTACACCTTCTTGATGACGAACGGCATGGGGAGTGGTTGACTCATCAAGCATCACTCCTCAACTGGCGAACGAGTTGCACCACTATGTACGCTATTTTGCTCACTTCACAGGTAATAAGGACAGCTTCTTACAGCGTGTGATGACATATTCAGCGAGACCCAAAGGTGCAATGGAATATCGGGGAACAAATTCATGGGTTAAGAGAGCCACTTCTCTGTGGGTTTTCCTCTGTTTTCATCTTTCTGTAACATCCTCTGGTAACATCTTCGATAGTCACTTGCCTAAACATTCCTATGCTCCAAAATTTTCGTGCGTAAAGCTGAACTGACAGATGATTTAGCGCTAAATAAATTAGGTACCAAGGTTGGTTGGTGGTTATAGGCGGTGGTGCTTCTCAGAATTTCATCCAGATATTTATCCAATCTCGTTCTCCCAGAAAGCAACGGATATAAACGGTCAGTCTTCTGCTGCTGTTGATGGTGTGCAGAATTAGTATTACTGCCGATGGAAGAATTAGTACGACTTAGTACTGCCGATTAATTATTGACGATTAATTAATATTGCCGATGGCAGGATTGGTATTATTTTTCTTCAGTATACTTTTCCAGGGTCAACAAGAGTCATACGTGAGTCTGCCATTGTTGACATTTATGTTCATACGTCCATAATATTATCCTCAATACTGGTTTTGCTTCGCTTCAAATCTGTTTACTATCATCATCCATTCTTTTGTAATTTTCCGGCTTATTTTTTAAACATTTTCTTTTGCACACTCTGAAAATTCCCATGAACGATTGCCTTGTATTTCAAAACTGAAAGCCTTCTACGCCTGGTAACAACTGAAAGCGTCGGAAAATCGAACTATTGGATTATGCTTAAGGTAAGTCAACATTTTCCATACAGCGCCATTAAGAATGAACCCTCGGGCCCCATCGAGTGGCACCTCAGTGACCTTTGGAGGTTGCAAACAGACAGCTTCTGAGGTTGTTAATTTCTGCGGCAGTTTTTGCTTGATAAGACAGGCTAGTCCGTTTGGACGTGGTTGCTTCTATTTTGTTGACAAAACCTCAGTAAAGTCTCTTAAGAAGCTCGTTGAGTTCAAACTCAAACAAAACCACAACAGGTCTGTAACACAAAGACCTAACTCTTGTTGAGACAACAGGGTCAGCAACCTTTTTCACATCACCTTTTCAGATTCTTTAGTAGAACTGACGTGGTACACTTAGATCCCTAATTAGCTGATGCCTAACATCTGAATTGCGAGGAGAGTTTCAACTAGGGATTCCGTGTCTCGGTTAGTGTCTAGTAGTGCGGTGAACGGTGATGTAGTAACCAGAGGCTTAAGATACGTGCTTATCCAATCGGCTTGGGTACTCTTACTTCATCCTTTGCAAGCGTGCATAATTCCTCTGTCTGGACGCAGTGTTTAGGGACAGACTTTTTCACGTCCCCTTAGTTATCATCGGCAAGGTTTTCTCCAAAATTCTTTTGAATATCTGTAAATTCGTGGTCCGGGGAGTGCCGTGATAGATTGTGAGGGTATGTTTTATTTCTCATCAGCTGGATCCCATAGGAACGGGAAATGCTAGAGCCAAGGGCACTCGGTTTCCAAGATTCCACTTTTATTTTCCTTTGAGAATCCTAATTGCCCGCTAATAGGATGAAAACGGATTTGTCCTTTCTTATGTTTTCCGATGCGTCCTTGTTTTCATTGGAGTAAATTACGATTTCTCTACTGCGTGTGATGGCTGGATGGATGGATTGATAGTGACGTTGTTGGCTGCCGTCGTCCAGTTGAATAGATTTGATTGACGCTTCTAGTTTGGCCAAACACTGCGTCGGAGGACGCATTTAGGCCTGTATTTTTTAGAGCATTGTAGCTCTTTTAGTGTGCAAGTTTGTTTGCAGGCAAAAGTCCCCCATGGAGGAGCTTCTTGGGGTTACAACTTTCAATGTTTTGGTAATATGTCCAAATACTGCAAGCTCAAGAGTTATCGGACTAAGAGGAAGGAAACCCTCAACTAGACGGTAGGACAAAATTTTGACCCTAAACTGCCTGTCAGATTCTCACTCGTCCCCGTACATAAAAATCGGGAAGAGCAAATCAAACTGCGACAGTGACCACATACTACAACAAGCAAGAACAAAAAGCGAACGTAAATTTATGGATGCTCGGTAGTCAACCGATAGAAACGTCAAAATACATTTAAATTGATACAGTCTACCAAACCCGAAGAAATTCGGGGCACCCACAAAAAGAGCATGGAACTGTGTATTAAAGTAGCGCACATGAAAACGAAAACGCCAGCCCAAGGCAACTCGGTTAATTAGAGCAACAAGATAAGGCTGCGTCAAGCAAAAATGTGCACCATGCCAAACTACGACGAACTCATATCTCGCCGGGACCACAAAAATTACTTGGTTGTGAATCTCCAAACATTATCATTATCATTATCATTATCTTCGCAGTTAGTAACTATCCTCCAGAAACCATATACAGGCAAGCATAAATAGCAGGCTTGCGAAAAAACCCCTAAAGATGTCTCCTCGCGTTCTGAGGAAACATTTGCAATCCGGTTGTCATGCCCGATGAACAACCCAACTGCCACGTGATCAGCGGCTAATATTTGAAGGCTCCTTTCCACGATGGCGTTTGTTAGAATACACGAATATTGGCAAATCTAATTTATCCAAGGTCGTGTGTATGCCCTAGGCGACGGGTATCCGTCAGTGGGATACCTTATGGCCGATTTATCAAAACTCTATGCAGCGAATCAATAATTTATACCTGCCGATGCTCCTACTGGGCACCGTGGCTAATTTTGCAATTGGCAAGAAGTGGATACCGTCCAGGTTCTCAAAGGGTTCTAGTGTTACTTGTATTTCTGCGGAAGGTTAGCTGATGTGAATTAAAATGGTGAGTACGAGCACAAGTAGCGCAAAGAAGAACCAAGGCCTGTGGAGGCACACAACACCAAAATCCTGCCTACCGGGTGGACTGTTTCCCGGCCAGGACACCAAGGATGCTCGCTGTTCGTCTAAGTTAATTACGTGTACCTTCCGAACGATTTCACCGTAGATGCTTCTTCTTTCAGACTTTCCATTTGAAAATTTAGCAAACTCCCTTCAACGGTTTAACGATTAACACCAATACTCAACGTGTATCTCGACGGCGGCAACTTTATACACATTGTGGAAGGCGCACAAGACCTCATTGGTGGCCTTCAAGGAAGTTTCAGCTAAGCGGATGTAATTTCAGCGCGCAGTGGCACAAAAGACCGTATAAGCCACTGGTGAACTACGAGTTAGATCAGGTCTTTGGCGGTTCGCGCATATTCTCAGGCGTTTTCTTAAGCTTTTGTTCAATGTAAATGAAACACTCGATTTAGGTTTGTGGATTCAACGGACAACTGCATTTTATCAGCAGGGTCTCTGGCCTTACTATTTTCTCAAAGGGGTGTGGTTCACATAATAAGATGTTTTAGTCTCTTTAGAGAATCAACTTCATCGAACATGAAAGTATCTTTCGTTGTACATATCATCATACGCACGCTGGTTCATCTATTTTCGTCCCCGTTACACATGTCCAGCAGAAGTAGCAACTTTGGATTATGGGATCAAACCCCCCGCAAAGCACGTTTAATGCTGCGTGAACATGGCCATCCGCCCGACAGACTGAAAAGTTTGTCTGCGTTACAGGGCATTTTTACCTGCAGTCGTCACCATTCAAGTTAATGCCACCATCAAAATGTTGTACACGGTGCGGTGCTTGCTTACTTACGTCTCACTGATAGGGCGTGAACTTCGGTTACGGATGGTTGTTTGTCTTGTCAATTACACTGGTTAGCTAAGTGAACAGACCAACGCTGACTGCCGTGCGTGGATTTGATTGAGTTGAATATGTGGTTTGATTAAGTTTTTAGTGGAGCAAGGAGTTTTCGGCGGCTGACTTTCTGGTTCTGCTTTCAACAATCCACTAGTTTTCACACTTCCTGGATCAAGTATTTTTCGTGCGTGCAGTGTGTGAAAGTAAGAAATGGTGGATTGCGCCACCCGTTATCCGAACCGTGGTCAGACGTGGTGTATGGCAGTGGTCCCGGCAACCAGTGCATTTCAATAGATACTTCATTTAGTGGATCGGAGTACAACTTGGGTGAGGCTGATCCTGTTTTGGGGCCTCATACTGTGGCTGCATAAGCTTGGCGATGAGTGGCATGTACCCCATGAATGTCCGTTTAATCTAATCTCCAATGGTGTGTGCTGTAAATGGTTTGAAAACCATCTCATCAAGTATTGAGCGTAGCAGCATCCTTACTTATGCCCTGATTGAACAAGGTTTCGCCAACAGGTTTTCTACCGTTGAGCCAGCAAACACACGGCGGGGACATGGTAAGAAGATTTTCAAGCTCAGAGCGAACACTTCTCTTCAACAAAATGTTTTCTCATTTCGTGCAGTAGCTGCGTGGAATAACCTTCCTCCGACAGTTGTCCACGCTCCTTCTAGAACCCAGTTCAAAGACCTATTAGACACTTTCTTATGCGAGTCCTCGTGCTGGCAAACATACTGCCCCGTGCTGAGAAGAGCAGTGCTACACCTTTTTTTCGCTTGTGCCTTTCAGGTGAATGATAACCGCTGAACGACAAGAACAAAACCGACCCGGGAAACTTAAGCAAAAGTCTCGATCCTGTGTATCAATCCGTGAATCCGTGAATCCGTGAATCCATGAATCCTGGCTTTCAAGGAGCCCAAAAGAATTAAGTTTATGTCAGTATGCGAGCTAGATTCTACTATTTTGGCTAAACGCTTGCATCATGCGATGACAGAGCATCGACTAAAGCATCTTGGCTTGACATGTGGTCTTGCGAGCGTTTCACCACTGGACACCCCAGAGTGCGGATTTTTAAAAATTCACGTGCGAAATAAAAACGGTGACTGGCAGGCTGACATATTCACAATATTATATTAGAAGTAATTTTTCTTATGGTTTAGCAAAAACATATTTTTAGAAATGGCCAGTGAACGGTAACCATTTATTACCTGAAACACTTCTTGGTTTGCAGCCCAGGAACTAATAATCACCAGAGTCGCACAACTTGCAGTAAGTAGTCCACTAGTGTTTAGTCCTGATGGCCAGTGGGACATGGATTCCTGGAGGTTATTCACGGATTCACGGATTCACGGATTCAGGGATTGATACGGAGAACCGAAGCTTTTGCCCTCAAGGAGAACGCGGATGGCTTGCTTCTGTGGCGATATCTCATGTATTTAAACAGCACATTTCTGTTTTTCCGGACGAGATCCAGAATGATGGCTTGTTTTCGTATGTTCCATCGGCGGATTTCTGATTTACGGCGGTTCCGCATTTTACGAAGTGCCACTTCGTCTTCTATGTCTCCTGTAGTCAACGCTTTGGAAAATAGTTGAGATCTCTTTTCCAGAAGACACCGAATTCTTTTCGGTAGTTTGCCGCTCATCCGGCTGCGTGCTGGTTTCTTGGGACGAACATCGCGTCAGCCTTGTGAACTTTCTGGACAATGGTCCTGTATAAGTCTTCTACTGAGGCTGGTCCCATTTTAACGTGTTCGAGAAAGGTGCGCATTTCTGAAAAGTCTGCACGGCAGAAGTTTCGAACCCACGTTTGAGGTTCGGGGTTCCTGGCCCAGTAGCAGATGAAATCAAAGGTCAGCACACAGTGGACACTATGTCCCAGTGGAGCGGTAATTGTCACCTGATCGACGAAGTGTCTTTCGTTGGTGATGACCAAATCCAAGAGGGATGGTTGTTGGCCTGCGCGGTATCTGGTGGGTGCAACGACGTGATGAGTCCAAGCGCTCTGTTGAACGACTTTGTTCAGCGCCGCTGAAAAAGGTCCACTTGATCCGACGCACTGGAGCTCCATCCAGGAGGCCTTTGGAGCGTTGAAGTCACCTACCAGCAAGAGGTGAGTGAAGCGGTAGCTGGAGGAGAGTTGCTCAAGAGTTTGTATGAGGAGTTGGTCATCTTCTGGAGGACTCGAGGGGCGACGGCAGACCACACCGACAAGGAGCGAATCAGACTCACGCAGCGGGATTTGAATGCACAGTGCATCGTAAAAAGGTGCAGGAGTGGTATCAGAGAGGACAATCTTGATGGGCAGGGCCGCATATAGGTACAAAGCTACCCCGCCAGCCCTCCCTCGTTTTGAGTCAGCTCTAAAAATGGAGTAGCCGTCTATCGAGATCTCAGCGTCAGAGACGTCTGGTGTAAGCCATGTCTCAGTGAGTGCAATTATGGACGGTTGTTTAAGGGAATCTGACCGTTTAATATCGCAAAGTTTGTTGAAAAGGCTGAGGCAGTTAGTGGACAAGCATTTTACACTGTCTCTGTTGCCTCCAAAGGTGAGAAGCCGAGAAGTGTGTAACCAGAGAGGATAGCAGACTCAATATTTGTACGTCGGGTTTGCGTCCAAGGCTTCGAAGGGGCCTCTGTGGCACACTGGTCTGCTTTCCGTCTTGGTGGTTTCGAGGGCTGCTTTTCATGTGCAGGGTTTTATCGCCCCGTGGGAGCCCAATTTGCGCGGGCCTTTTATCTTTGTGGGACGGAGTCTTTTCCCATTTGGGCGGAAATTGCGGCAGCTGCTACTTATAGCTCTTTCAATACCGCCCCTTGGACGACCAGGTTTGTTGCTGTTTAAGGATTTGGGGCAAACTTGCGTCTGTTTGGTTTCTTGGGCATTTTGGCGTGGTTTGATCGGAAATGTATCCCTGTGAGGCCCCGAGCGCTGGGGGCCGAGAATTATTTCTTTTGGTGGAGCTCCCATGTGGTTCGTTTTCGCAGAGGACTGCACCTTGAAGCCAGCCAGCAGTTTTCTGATTTGGCGAATCTTATGTGGCTTGTTTGGCTGCAGTTGGCTTTTTTCTTTTTTGTGTGGACTCCCGAGTCACCCACGATCAGCTTGGCCAACTGGGTGTACGAGGGATTTTCCGGTTCGTTATGTTCAGGTTTGTGGCCTTGTCTGTCGGGGTCTTGGGCGACGACCGAGTCCACAATCGAAGAGGCCACTTTCGACGGAGTGGAGCTGGAGATTGGCAGCTTCACATCCTCAGTGGTCTTAGGGTTCTTGCAGCGTCCCCGAAGGTCCAGGTCAACGCATGTGGTTAATCTGTCGGTAGGCTTCATCGCTTGTCTCCGTTTATTGTCTGCTACGGAAAGAAGCGCTGATAGCTCTACGTACTTTGGGAGCTGCGTCCACATGGGGCTTCCCTCCCACAGCGCATCGTTGCCTTGGGTAGTCAGGAGGTCTGCGGTGCTTAGTTAAAGCTGCAATCCGGAGTTGCGGCCGGTTTTATCGGCGTGCTTTCCGGAGCACAAGGGGCTATAACTACAATCGGTTTCGCCATAAGTTTCGGGCCGGCCAAACCGGCGCCAAGCGGAAACCTGTTTTGCACCTCTCCCCTAGAACTGCAGTGGCCCAGTTTTCGCGCCTCTAGAGGGTGATCCTCTGATATATGCCTAATCGTTGGGTAGGTCTTTTGAATGCCGACAGCCCGCTCCAAGATTTCCTGTACGGCAGATGGGGAGGAAAGGATGGCCAGAAGCCCAAGTGTTCGCTTGCTTCCCTTCTGACGTAACCAGTCTGCGTGAAGCAACTCGTGGTCGGGTTTCGTGATGATACTACCAAGGAACGACTTTGTCTGCTTCATTGGCGTGATTTTTCTGGAGAACAACCCACAGATGATCGGCCTGCTCACCCCTACGCGTCTGTCCACTAGAGACGCCGTGGCGGTCTTTATTGCCGCATCAGAGAGCTGGATGACTTTCTTCGCAGCCAGCGGACCCGGAGTGGATAGCGCAAGGTACTCGTTCAGCGAAGAAAGTGCTCTGTTAACTTTCGTCCATGTCGCCGTAATCTTTGTCTTTGCATCCTCCAGAGCTTTGGAAAGAAGCTCCAGTTTCGCTTCGAGTGTCCCGATTAAAGCGGAACAGTCACACTGGCCTATTCTATTTTGCGGTGCAGATTTGGTTCCGTTTTTGGTGACCGTCTTCTTAGTTGTGGAATACATTTCCCCCATAAGGTAAAGGCAGCTGGCGCAGACAAACGGGTCAGGAGAGTTGGCCAGGTGGCTTACCTGGTCGTCATGTAAACCCGTGCATTTAAAGTGCTACCAAGCCTTGCAGGAGTGACATTGTATACCACGTCTTACATTCAACGGACACCCATTTCGTCCACATCTGTTGTGGTCCAAAGATGGCTGTGGAGTGCAGCTTGTATTGATTTGCGTCATCATTGAGAATGGTGCAAAATAGGAACTGAGATAACTGAGGAACTGAGATAGGAGCTGAAATAACAGAGGTTATCACGTGAACTTTGTTAGGGGAAAAAATTCAACAAATGCTACTCGTGAACTCCGTAAATAGATTAAACAGTGAAGGAATTCTTTCAAAAATTCGCACGAAGGAAAAACGAAACCGATTTCGAACGTACTGCGCAGTCTGATTCAACTGAGTGGTTTTGCTTATGTTGTCTCGTATCGACGAAATTTATTCTAATGTTTCGTTATTTCAAGAGATCAACTCGCCTTGACCAGCGGTCAGATTATACAAAAAACTATAACCAGTGGGAGGATATCTGTGGTCTAGAATATGTTTATCACTGCGTACATGCTCACCCATAAACCAAAGCCGGAAATTGGTGGGTTGTTTCCAAGCTAAATTATCGGTAACCCCCAAAAAATACAGTCCACATGGTAGGACACCAGGCTCCGAAAATGAAACGAAATGGGACACTCGTTTGGTCTGGTGTTACCTTAAATATACTGGTTCAAAGGATAATCATAATAATGTTTATTTCCGACTGGTAAGTGGCAAAGCATCAGGTATGATCATAATGATACAGTCAGATTAAAGCATGACTGGCGGAATTTGCGGACACTGGGGATTGAGCAGGAAAAGGACGATTTCACAAACAGCGGACGCTATCCAATGTAGGTCTATTGGTTCATTGGTCTATTGGGCTTATGACCAGGGTCATGAAAAGCGTAAGTGGAGTTGATGAAGTGGAGGAATCAGCAACACGGATAAATGGTAGCAGGAATCTCAGAATCACGGTGTACAGTGAAGCTGTAGAAACTCACTGGTATTGCTGTTGGAATGGAGTCTTGTGTTGTTCGGTACGTCCTGCGTGGGGGGGGTCGCCCTGTTGTGTTGCACCATGATGCGTTCATATGCCCGCCACCCCTCCAGTAGCACAAGTGCTTCGTCCATCCCCAGTGGTTCTGAGCATATCCTTTAATTCAGGAAGTCGATGAAAGAGCGTTGTTTTTGCTGTTTGTTGCTGCTGGGCTGGACTCGTCCCGGTTGTGTCATCTAACTGGCGACGCTGTAAACTACAGAGTGTAAAAAACTGACCTTTCGTCTGTTAAAACAATTTGTTGAAAAAACAGATTGGATAACCTGAAGATGCTCTGCGATACTCACGGCCTGCATCGACGTGCAGAGCTGCAGCTGCTTTCGTCATTATTATGGTTGCACCGCACCAAGCCCCACTTCGTCAACCAAACAAAACACAATTACCTACCTACTGCTCCCAAGAATGGACACATATAATGAGAAATATATATGTATGTATACAATACGATTCCTAATCCTCCACAACCGGCATACAAGACTAGCGCCTAAAGGCTTATTTTTCGCCATGCACCACCCGTTAATTTAAGCTGAAAGCTGCGCTTCGGGGACTTGTGACCATTTCTCTTATATTTGCATTCTCTCCTAGCTTGTGGTACTGTTCAACTCACGTAGTAAATTCCGGATAAACCAGTCCATCATCTCAGAAGTCCATTCCCGTCAGCCCTTAAAAGTTCGATCTCGCTGCCCACACCACCGCTGCGCGTGCTTATGCTGGTTGACTCTATATCTCTTGTACTTTAATAACATATTAGCAAACTTACCCCTGCTTGACCACTAGTCTACTAAGTACAGATCTACCCCATCTTGTTTCATTTAATCACTTTATGTCGCCACAGTAACTGTGGTAAAAGCTAGGTTTTCTCTCTTTAATAATGCACAGTATCTTATCTGATGTCTTCTCAAGCTCACAAGGCTCTACTGATCTCATACCATTCCCTCGTATTTCAGGCTTGGATCTTCGGCAATGCCTGATTCGGACGACCTGTTTGTCTGTTATCCACTCCACCTGGCCTGTGAACTACATTCACAGGGATACTCAACCTGACCAAAAGAATACCTGAAATCTTACATCGGCTTCGTTCAACGTCTGCGAATTCCCTTGACCAACCCAAAATATCCCGCTGCTCACAGAATTGCACATCCCAGCCCAATGACCTTAAATATGACGTCCGTTAAGGGGCTGTCTAAAAACCGAAGTATGTCAGGCCAGTGATGTCACGGCACTGCCAAACCCAGTTTGATAGCACACCCTCAACTATTCCCTTCATACTCTTGACCGCGCCATCTTGCCCACTCGTTCCGTTAACTGCAAATACGAACAAACTCTTCACCCAGCCGCCTCCAAGACGCGTTCATTCTAATCTGTTGAACTTTTCGTCGTGATTTAACCATTTCGGTGGACTTTCAGTCTGTGCTGTCCACAAAGTCGACAATTTTCTTTAAGGTTCAAATTTCGGCTTATGTGCTGTCACCAGCTCACCCTTCCAAGGAACTTCTACACCCGACTCCACTACAACAGCAAAACCAGTGAGTATCTGCAGTTTCGCTCTACACAGTGATTATGAGTTTCCTGCCACCATTTATCCGTACCGCTAATCCCTCCACTTCATCACCGCCACTTACGCTTTCTGTGACCCTGTCCATAAACCCAATAGGCCAAAGCAGCAAGGCCTTATTGGTGGCCTTAGGTTCCGGTTCAAGTTGACCAGCTGGATCATGCCAACTCCGCTGCTTCAACAGGTCCGTTGTTTTGGTACCTCATTTTCCGCAATCTGAAGTTGTCCTATCATGTGCCATATATGATGCCTCTTGTTTTGCCCTCCCCCGTTTTGGTTTTGCCCGCCACCTTCAAATCTTAACTATCTGATGTTATCTCAGCTTGATATGTTCCCCAAAAGAAAGATAAAATCCTAATAACTGTGTTTCCCTGCCCGTGCAGGTTTTGGGGTGACCGCGTCTACATTGGATAGTGCCCGCTGTCTGTGCCATCCTCATTTTTCTGCGCAATCCCCAGTACCCGCAAATTCCTCCAGCCGCGCTTCTAATCTGACTGTAGCGTTATGATCATGGCTGACGGCTTGCCACCCACCATTTGGGAACAGACATCTTTATTATTATTCTATTATTAAAAGTTCTTTGGGAGGGGGAGGGTTGGTGCCATCCACAAGACGGAACGCGAACTGCCCAGAAAATGACTGACTTTGTGAGTAGCACAGGATGAGCGAATGACTAAATTAACCAGCCATCTACTTCTCCCGGCCACATGTACGCGTTGGCTGCTTGCATCTCGTGGGTGTAACCGTACATATACAACTTACAGCAAGATGCGTCCCAAACCAGATGCTCAGTTGCAGGATAATAGAACCCGTTCATCTACCCGCAACCCTTGGAGTCAAACCGCTATTATGCTGGGGGCTTTTGTAAACGTAAATTCTATAAACAAGGCAACACGAAAGAAAGTTCTCAATTATTCTCCTCCGCTGGAAATTATCTACTGCTTCTGTTTTGAGTTCAATTGAGGTTACAAAACACGAAGTTGGTTAGCACCTCAGGCCAAGAGAGCCATGAAGCAACCAGCGGACAGGCGGACAGAAGACTCCAAAGTGAGTATTTAAAACTCATGCCAAAAGTCGACAGTATCCAAAAATGAAAATATCCTTTCAGGTTCCACTTCATTAAAGGGTGTGTGTAAGCTGCTCCAATGCTTACAAAAGAGGGAGATGAAACAAAATTTTGAGCTCTTCACCAATCTCTTTCTCTCACGTGCTCTTGAGGCTCTTATTAATTCAACAGGCCACCTTGAGTTAAAGCTCAGTTCAGGGAGCGCTAACCAAGAGATGAGCGCGAAGGAATTTCAGGCTTCACGCCAAGTAAGCGACTCAACATTGTTGGATTATCTATCAAAGGCCGTAACTTCTTGTACCTCTGAATACACCCGGTTGAAGCAACGGCAACCTCATAGCGGGGATTTTTCCCAGCGTCGTCAAATGCAGCGACTTCTGACGAAAATGAAACCGCCCCTTTCCAGGCGGATATAGCAAGAACGGAGCATGTAGGGCCGCCATTACTAATAATTCTCTAGGGTGGGCAGTGCGTAACAATAAATTCACGCTCCTGGTTGCTGTTTACGAATAGGTTATGAATATTCTGCAGAAACATGTTGAGATACAGCTGAACCATCAATTTAAAACGCCGGCGTCCATGGCAGATAACTAAGCGTGTCTCATGATCCCGGTTCGTTCATGTGTATAGGCCTGGCCTTTTCAGTTTGACGTCTGAGGTCGGCGGTAAAAATAACAGCAGCAGACGAAACTTTATTAGAACATGTGGATACACCGATCAACAGCTCAACCACGCCAAACATGGTAACTCTAATGTGGGAGGAGGCATTATTTCAGCACCACCCCGAAAACCAAGCAGTGGCATTGCGTTTAATAATCCCACACATTACGACTTAACTAGGACAACTGGCAAAACGTTTAGGACTATCGTATTTACAAGACAGAGGCAGCGTCGGCTGTTTCAGATGAAAGTCGTTAGTGTGTCGTTTTTCGTTAACTCCAAGGTGCAATCTTCCGCAAGGAGAGCAATATTGGACCATAGGTGACAACAGAGCTTCATGGTTGTTTGGTGCATCTAGTCCCAGGAGATTAGGCAGACGCTATTCATTTTAGGTCGCACCGGAAACCCGGAAAATAGACGCTGCCGGTAATCATTTAGAGTCATCCAAGGGCCCAGGATGTTGCATGTTGGGCTCTGCAAGTGGGTATTACGCGAGGTTCTAAACCGCAGGAGGCAGATAGCGTCATCATGTTTTCTTGCATCTCTCGGGGTTCTTTCACCGGACTTGCAACTCATCCTCCATAGTCAACAGCTTTCCGTCAGGAAGGTCGAAACATTCATTTCCATTCGGCTTTATTTAAGGCATGTTCCGCAGCTATGTCTAGTGCCAACAATTGCTTTTGCCGGGAGACAATCAAGCACCACATCTATAACAACCGCTGCATAATAATTTTTCTCCGCTCATTATTCATCTGAGGTCCAGTTTACCACTACAAATGAACTGTACACCCAAAATGAAGACGTGTTTTCCCAGATACTTAGGCGGACAGCAATACTTGTGCCAGAAGGCATGAAAAATTACAAGTCATTGGTCTTACAGTGTAATCCCTTAGGTTGCATGCTTTCAGAACCCTCCTTGCAAAAGGCAGTACACAAGGAGGCTGAAAGGGGGTCTGTGTACTGAGTGATTCGAGAAGTTACTTCTGCATGTACTTACGTCCAGTCCACCTAACCTCAGACGTTGGACCATAAAGTACTTGCCTGAAGTGTGTTGTTTTATCAAATAAGCCAATACCAAAAATGATGCACATTTGAAGTGTAAATCGCATGGACTTGCTGATTCTTGTCTCTGAAAGTTTCACACTGAATTAAAATTCTGCAAAACTCATTAAAATAAATGCTCATAATGGCACCCATACAAGATGCTTCTTAATCTGAACAGCCAGAAAATTTTCCCACTGGCTGCTCTCCACTTCGGGGACCTTCTACCTCTCAGTGAGAAAGTAAGTTTGGAACCTAGCCATACTGCTCACTTGCAAGCGTATTCTCTTTCAGGGTGTTTTCAAGTACGATACTGTATATTCGATGGTCATCTTTCCCTAAAATCATGAGTCAAGAAATTAAGATATGACCGTCTAATTTACCTTTCGAATTACCCTAAGTATTTCATAGTTACTCCCTCGCACAAGCTGACGCAGGTAGCGACAACGTCATTTTGTGTAACGTTCTTGTAATCCTTGTTTTCAAGTACGTGGAAACAGGCATGATTTGAACACAAACTGGCACTTTCAAAAAGTGTGCGGACCTTATGTAATAAATGAATTACAAAATCTTTACTTAGTTGCCTGCCTATGGCCAGCGTTTTCCATTCAATGGGAATAACTTGGTTTAAACAGTGTTTGGTTTTTAAAAGGACAGAGAGGTTCACGCATCTTGTAGATTGTTCTTTTGATGAGATGTATGTAAAGATGGCCGATATCAACGTGAAACCAATGAATGGTAAAAAATTCCGAAAGTTCGTCAGGTGAATACAGGCCAATGACTGGTAACCACCTGGCTAGTGCCTGAAGTGAGGTCGGCGACTTTTGATTGGAGTAAGTGCGAGGACTGATACTGTCCAAATACTAACCCGGTCTCGAGCCTAACAGCCAGAGGTGAGTGTGATCACCACTCAAGCAACTACTCAGGGAATCGCGAAGGAGAACGGAGCTACTGCTCCATGTAATACCTTCGTAATATAAAACGACCTAGCCTCAGAAAAAATCAGCTGTTTTGGAGCACGCGTGGAGTACGAATAAAATTGCTGCAAGAGGGGTAAATGGTTTCCTAGTACTCTTCAGCAGCTGATTCGTAAATCGTGCTGTTACTAAAAGTTTTAAGGCATTGTCTGTGACCCCTGACCTAAAGCTACTACCTTGATGTGGTGGTCGGGTGTGAATGTTGCAATGATCCCGCGGGCTACACTGGCTGGAACTTCGTTTCACAACGTGCAGCCATGCAAGGAAGGTCAAGGGAGAGCAGTCAGGCCAAGAGCAGCGAGATCCCGTACTACGAGTAATCGTGCTACGAGGCGGTCCGGGGGTAAAGTCGCACTGTCCACCGTGCTGGGAGTGTGAATGCAGTAGTGTTTACTTCAGGCGACCAGAGTGCCCATAGTTATGGAAGCAGCGATGGTGTCTTCCCCCGAGGAAGGGCGGGTTAGAAAAGGTCGGCCCTGAAAACAGCACACGCCGATCACCCAACGGTTTACCGTGAACACCGGCGCACTATTCGATACGGTTGAAGTACTCTTAAAACCAAATAGCCCGGCACTGCTCAAAAGGCACCTGCTGTGCGCAGCCGCATCAGGAATGAGACAGTAACGCCTTATTCCCCGCGCCCTCGGGTTAGGTCGAACTTCTGCAGCCGAGCAGGTCAGACTGTGGAGCCATCGGCTCCGGGCAGGGTCCCCAAAGAAAACCCTACATCCTCCCACCGTCTTGAGGGTCAGAGTTTCGAGTGTAAGGCTCAAGGTGGGCTACCTCAACCAAACCGCCTACCTCGGCCTGGGCAACCGGGAAGCATCATTTTCCCGCACAGTGTGATGTTCACCGATGTCCCATCCCAACCCCTTCCCACCACACAAGCAGACGTCACTAGATCATTTGATTGTCAGCCACCTGATCGAAGGGCCTTATCCTCCTCGCTGCCTATCAACAATAAAAAATAACATCGCTCTCAGTCCACCAGATCCTTGCAGCATAGGAGCTTTTAACGTCCGTACTCTATGTCAAATTGGCAAACGGGCAATGCTTGCAGAAACCTTATACTCCCTCAAAATCGATGTATGCTGTGTCTCCGAAACGCGAATACGAGACCCACGCGTGGTTATGCATCTCAGAACGCCAAGGATGAACCCAAACCTCTGAAGTTTCCACTTCCGCTTGTCCGGTGACCCAGAAACGATGAATCGTGGCATATATGGCGTTGAAATTGCACTCGCCCCTAGAGCTGAACGTGCTTTGCTGGCTTGGACCCCAGTAACTAGTCGTCTTTTTGCCGTCTGGTTATCCAGCGTAATCAATCTCAATGACTCTCGGCGTAAAAAGCGGTGCCTATTTATAGTGTCGGCTTATGCCCCAACATACTGCAGTTCTGATGCTGAGGAGGACATTTTCTATCGAGAGCTATCCGGGCTCATTCGTCAGGCGAAAAGTCCTAAAATTGTGATCCTCGCGGGCGATATGAATGCTCAAGTAGGTCGTCTTAGCCCCTTGAAATCACACTGGGGTGACCGATTCGGAGTCGACGCTCACCGCACAGACACCGGAGAGCGACTCCTTCAGTTGTGCGCTAATCATTAACTGTTTTGGGCAAGTTCTTTCAACATAAACGTTCGCATCGCGTAACCTGACGGCCACCAACTGCAAATCAACCGTGGACTCAGTTGAACCACCTGGCCACCAGTCACCGGTGGAGAGCCGCAATTCAAGACTGCCGTTCCTTCTGGGGCAAACCACTTAATTCCAATCACGCCATGGCGCTAGCACGCCTGACAGTTCGCTTCCCTTCGGGCCCTCGCAAATTAGCAAGAAGCATGCCAATCCAGTATCTTCGAAGAACTACCATAAATCAACAGTAATGACCCGAGCTAGCCCCACAACTCTACAGTAAATCAATACTGTGGTGGCAGTGAACATGTGGATAAAACGTGGTAAAATGTGAAAGGAGCCATGTTAGCGGCGTTCAGTGCTGTCTGTCCGACTTTTTCTATCCAACCACAAGACCACTGGCTGTCGTTGAGATCGCTATCCATGACTGATGCCAGGAAATCCACTCCAACAGGCAACGAGTACGATGGCGCACGCAAACCCCCTAAACGCTAAATAGTGAAGAGTCTAAGGAAAGGCCGGGAGCTCTGGTGGACATCGAAAGCTCAAGAGATGGAAATGGCTTTTGCTGCGGGAAACAGCCGTGCCCTATATCAACTGATACGATCGACTGGCCCTAGGAAAGCAACGGTCAGTGAAATGATAAGTGAAAAAGGTGGCTCAGTAATTCACTCACAAAAGCTTTGACTGGAAAATGAGCGGAACACTTCGAATAACAGTTTAGCTGGCCTCCTGCAACACAGCCTGCGAAGATAGTGCAAGTGGAGTGTAAACCTTGATCGCCTGTGGGCAGAATAAATAAAGTACGATATATCCGTACTGAAACCTGGGAAACCACCAGGACCGGAAGGTATATATCCAGCTCTGTCCAATAAGGGAGAGAATCCTTGGCTACCCATATAATAAAGCATATTGGTACGATATGGAGCGAAGAGAAGGTGACTGTAGAATGGAGCATGTTGACAGTTATTCTTGTCTTTCGAAAGGGTACGCGGTCGCTGTGTGAAAACCACCGTGGCATCAGGGTGGTGGCTGTGGCGTTGGAGGTGCTCTCTGGTCTTATCCTCCAAAGGTTGACTGAATACAGAGAGAGACGGATCCGCGAAAACCAAGCTGGATTCCGTCCTGAAAGTGGATGCATCGATCACATCTTCGTCCTTCTACAAATTCAGGAACAGCGACGTCACTTCCATTGACCTACAATTGTTGTGTTCCTTGATCAGAAAGCTGTCTTTGACTCTGTGGACCGTGAGCCAATATGGCTGTGTCTGTAAAGCGAAAAAGCCCCTCATAAATTTTTGACCCTCCTTAAGGTGCTGTACGCCAACTACCGCGGCCGTGTGAAGGTCTACGGGAAGCTCTGTTCTGAGTTCACCACATCAAGCGGTGTTAGACAGGACTGTCCTCTTTCACCATTCCTCTTCAGCTTCGTCATGGAAGACTCAACACCAGCCTCTAAAGCCTGTGGGGTCGAAGTACTCGCAGAGCGTCCGCTCACAGATATCGAGTGCGCATACGACCTAGCTTTCCAAGGATCTGACCCGCTGATAATGCAAACAATATTAATTAATCTAAATAATTCCTCCTCACGGTTTGGCATGCGCTTCACACCTGCAAAGTGCAAAGTGCTAGTGCACGACTGTGTGGGCTCGAAAACTAACCTCAAGCTTGCGGATGAGCCGGTGGTTTACCTGTGCAGCTGTATCAGTCCCAGTGGTCTCGCGAAAAACGCTATTTCCATCCGGATTGAGAAGGCCAGAGCAGCTTTTGTGAACCTGCGTCGCCTGTGGCGTAGGCGTGACAACTGTTTAACCATCACGCCTCGGGAGTAAAATGCTGCTGTGCGTTCCACATTACTATTCGGATCAGCAACCTGACCGCTGCGTGCCGAGGACGTCAAAAAATTTCCAGCATGTGACAATCGATGCCTTCGGAGCACTGCCTGAGTCCGGATCAGAAATGATAAAGTACGTCGAATGGTATTTGGAAGAAATAACTCTCCCACAATAGATGAAATGATCAGCTTAACTGACAGCTTAACCCAAGCCAAGGACAAGGGACTCATAGCAGATGCCATATTTTTCGACTTCTCAAAAGCATTCGGTTGGGTCCCACAGGTCCCGCTGCTATACAAACTCGAGTCTTACGGGATTTAAGGGAGAATCATGCTCTGGATCAAAGCGTTTCTATCGGACAAAACCTTCCGAGTGAAATTACGCTCGACCTACTCTTCTCCAGCGCCGGTCTCCATTGGAGTTCCTCAAGGCTCCGTTCTGGGACCACTGCTGTTTCTGATATACGTCAACGATCTTCCAGACGTTCTTCCAAGTCCACGTCTACTTTTTGCGGACGGCTTGAAATCCTGAACTACCAATGCCAGTGCCCTTCAAATGGATGTAGACGCTGCAAAACAGTG
>SJOL01009160.1:533319-584108 GCA_004794785.1 Opisthorchis felineus | reverse complement strand
GAAGATTTTCAAGCTCAGAGCGAACACTTTTCTTCAACAAAATGTTTTCTCATTTCGTGCAGTAGCTGCGTGGAATAACCTTCCTCCGACAGTTGTCCACGCTCCTTCTAGAACCCAGTTCAAAGCCCTATTAGACACTTTCTTATGCGAGTCCTCGTGCTGGCAAACATACTGCCCCGTGCTGAGAAGAGCAGTGCTACACCTTTTTTTCGCTTGTGCCTTTCAGGTGAACGACAACCGCTGAACGACAAGAACACTACCGACCCGGAAAACGTGGGCAAAAGCCTCGATCCTGTGTATCAATCTGTGAATCCGTGAATCCTTGAACCACACTGCATAGTTTGCGCTGACCTGGCCACGTGCTCCGTATGGCAGTCGACAGGCATCCTCTGAAAGTTTTTTCGCAGAAAACACGGGCAGGGTATAAACGATCCGGGGTGTGTTAAACAATGACTTAGCAGTGATGTATAAAAGCCCTTAGCAGCAAACTCATCTGCGCTGGTCATCGCCGCCTTCCTAGAATGGGACTCTGAGATGGGCCACATCGATGGTTAAAGGCATTGTAAGACAAGGCCCAGTCGCGCCCTCTATGGCCCTCGTGCATCCAAGCTATTGCCTTCAGTGCATAACCCTCTTTCCAATTCCCAAACTTAACAGTCCACTGGCAGTCCTGCATTTCCGCACCGATTTATCAGCTGCCGCCTACAATGCGCATCTACCTACCCCACCTTTCCAAGTAATAGGTAAACGAAACTGTAGCAGCTAAAACCACTGTACGACAATTACGCGGTTCTTACACCTGATAATAATGATGATGATTGTTTGTCTTTTAAGTGGGCCCCGTGTCTGAATGCAACACTGCTTTGGTCCACCTGAATCATTGCACTGAAGTCAGCCTAACTACTGCGACGCGCGAGACACTTCGGAGGTCTACCACAGATCGGTTTTTTCATCATCGTATTGCAGAATCTGAAAAACGTTTGTTGGGATACATCGAGGGAAATGGAGCCAAATAAGGACGCCTTCCCCTCAATTCACGATTGGACCAATGAATCAAAAAGACGGCAAGCTTTGCGACTCAGCTGAGGACCAAGGGAGACAAATGTTGATAACTTAACAACAAGAGAAGCCTGCATGAGGCTTCCGTTTTGTCTTGCAGACGATGTTGCGATGTCAATGTCTGTTTTCGGTCCACTCACTATGGTGTCAAAAGCCAGGGTAACCGGAAGCAGCTCTTTATGGAGATGAGGTAAATTATCAAGACTGCACTTGCCAACTAAACACGGAATTTTTCACAATGCCGTGCTAGAATTCTCGTGAAGGGGCGGGAAGCGCCAAGCTATATATGCCCGGTTCTAACTAGCTGGAATTCTGACCAATCAAAGATTGACTTCGTTTGCTGCGTACCGGTTTGTGAAGCAGTCCAGTGGGCCCGAAGTTCGGTTACTTAGAGCGGCTTGCCTCCAGGCAGCTTCTGATTTGGCCCATAGCTAATTTTCCGTAACACCACCAGCCTCAGCATATTGGGTATTATGGTCATTGAGTTCGCATACCGTGCATGAAGTAGACAACGTTTTGAAATACGGAGGCTGTCGCGATCACGCAAGCCTTCTGGAGCACATACATCTTTCCTAGCCGCTTTTGTGCTAGGGATTAAGCTACTTCTCGAAACGGCTGTGTGTTCAACCATCATACATCACGCATGATGCTGAACTTGTATTTATCGAAGACCAAACATTACTTAAGATGAATCAGTAACCAAACAAATTGTGGCAGAAAAACGTGGACTTTGATTGCTTACAAGTAAGATTGCCAGCTAGTCTTCAGAGTTGCCGAACACCGGTTTTATTGTTTCGAAAAGACACAGCATTATCAATTGGACATTATGTGAGCATGAAACTTATTGCAGTATACCTCTACTTGAAGTGACAATGTACTGCGATCAAAAACTGCTATGGCTCTTCATAATGTCGCGGTAATTTTTAGTGCGTTCAGGCTCCTGCAGGCCGAAACTGGAATTAATTGAAGTTGCAGACAAGTTACAATGTGTTTACACCCCAGTTTTAGGCCTTCCAATAGTGAAAAAATTGTGGTGTAGTTCGCCTGCCCTCTTAGGGGTTGTCTTGGTATTTGCGACGTGCAGCAAGGCTTAATTGGCTCGTCTGTGAATATATTTCACTCCTTTCAACCTGCAGTGTGTAGTATATCCCGGGTGTCAGCAAATTCCGTTTCCGCGATGTTTCTACAGCGTGCGCACTGAACAGTGATCACAGCATGTGAACAATAAAAATCGCACCAATGTCGATTGATCTGTGTGACATCTGTCCAGGAGTGTCTATTTTGGCAAGTCCACTCCAAGGGGGAGAAAGCTCTGGACTGGAGTTTTGTTCTTATCGGAGCTCGTCAATAATGTGTGTCCTTGACCGTGTAGGTGTAGAGACTGACTGGGACCATCAAGGCAGTCAGTAGTTTTCGTTGCATACTCTGCATGTCGTCCTTCCCGCATCCTATGTTCGTTCATACCTGCCTCCATTTCTTCGCGTTGTGCCTGGGCACGATTACGCATGCTTCTTTCCGTTACTTAGGTAAGAATCTATACGATTATCTTCCATGTATATTAGTGGAAGGACGCTTGAATGTCTAACCGAATTGTGGTCTACAACGATTGGTTGGATTGTTTCGCCGCACTGCCGGACGGAAGGTTCCCTTCCATTGCCCAGTCCCTCTGCCTGGATGGAAACTTTCCTGCCCTATTAGAATGGCCTTGGTCTGTGCTCTCCGAACACAGTTTTGCACCATTATATTAATAAATATTCGGGAGTTCCGCTTTTTATGGCGAGGCTTGTGACATTAGAGCATACCAGCCAAACCAGTTGGCAAAGAGGAACAGCACACCTGCTCTTCTGCGGCGAATGTCCACGACGACACTCGGACAGGAATACTTGTTATAGTTTCAAGCCACTTAACTGCACATAAAACGGAAGTTTCTCACCATTGCTTCTACCTGGAAGATCGTTTTGTGAACTGCCTTTTAAGAAGGCTGATGCAGCGGCTCACCAAGGACACCGAGGCAATCAGCAGCTTTACGCTTCATACTGTCAACGCCATTCATTTCGAATCCTGGCGTCCATTCAATCCTTTCGCCATTTCATCCTGGAATACGTCAAGGCAAAGCTGTGTGTGCTTCCTTATCGTATCTAAGTAAGCATTCAAAACTTTTCTTGCCGTTGGCCTCCTACCGTCGATGTCTGCTTGCTCCAGTTAAGTGAGTACCGATTTAAAACATTTCACGTCGGTCCAACGTCTGGCTATGGTTCTCTGATACACCGGTTTTTGATCTGAAGTTATTTGTCTAGAGCTTCCTCTGCGATTGCCCCGGCCGCCTTAGGCATGGGTTAAATCACATATTTTTCTTAAGCATTTTACCTTGTTTCTCTTTCCTGCGTCTGTCGACTGACTGACGCGTCTGTCAGGACTACCAGTCACGTAACGCCCAGGATGCTTGCAACCTGCCAGCTGTTTTGGGGCAGCCTGTCCGAGGATGTTGGGACCCGAACTTCTACAACAACTCAGCATTGCGATAGAACGAAGAGCCAGGTCCACCTCCAAAAATAAGAAAACCTGTCTCGGAAACAAACTCACTAAGCTAGTTGGTAACCGAGAAAAGGAGAACAACCATGATCCTTGGATCAAGAACCTCTCCAACAGACAGCTCACAGAGGCAGGACAGAATGTTCTAATCAGAGGACGCAATTTCAACACGAAAGACGCCACAAACCTAGAATACCTAGCTAGTCTGGAGGCAGTTATGAAGTACATTAAACTTGATGAAGACGCTCAGTAAAATCTCCGCCCAACCGTAGTCCCGGCCATCACACGCAACACAGCATTCAGCACCCTATAAAGCAAAGAAAAGGAAGCAATGAGCAGGGTAAAGAAAGACGAGACAATCGTCGTTCAACCGGCTGACAAGGGACGTCTGCCAGGCATCATGAACAAGCCGGACTACATCAGTAAATCGAAAGATCTACTGAACGACATGACTACGTGTCGCCGCATCGAGAAGGACCAAAGCAAACAAATTGCGAACAAAATCAATAGAAAAGTAAAGAAACTCCAAGAGCTTCAAAGGATCACAAGAGAAGAGTACCGGAAAATGAGAATTCAGGGCCCGGCCAAAGCCTCTTCTACGGACTTCCGAAAGTTCATAAAGAAACAACACCGCTACGACCAATCGTATCTCTCCCGGGTACTCCAACCTACAACCCGTCGAAAGAACTGTGGAAGAGGTTGAAGTATCTAATCAGTGGGTCACAACGCTCAGTCAACAACGCAGAGCAATTCATGGAGAAACCGAGGAATATAAACATAAAAAAGGATGAAATAATGGTCTCCTTTGATGTAACCTCACTTTTCACGTCGGCAGACCTAGACACCGCTAAAATAACTGTCGCCAAACTACTGGACAGACATGGCAAACCAAATGGATCCCTGGAAAAAGAAGAACCCTGAGAATTGCTCAGCCTGTGCCTGACCACCTATTTTGAGTTCAACGGCGAGTACAATGAACAACTACGAGGGACACCGATGGGATCTCCGATTTCTGGATTTATTGGAGAAGTTGTAATGCAAAAACTGGAACGAATTGTACTTCCGGACGTAAACCCAAAGTTATGGATCCGCTACGTAGACGACACTTTTGTCATCATCAAAAGGAGTGAACTTCGCAAACAAGTCAACTAATAAACGACGTTTTTGATGATATCTAATTCACAATGGAAGAAGAAACGGGCGGAAAACTTGCATTCTTGAGCGTCCTCATCACGAGCTTACCAAACGGATGACTTAGGACTGAAGTCTACAGAAAGGCAACGCGTACAGACCAAATTCTCAGCTACCACAGTAATCATCCGAATTGTCACAAGCAAAGCTGCATCCGGACTCTTTTCAAGCTTGTTGAGACGCACTGCAACACTATGGAGTCAAAAGTCAGGGAAGAGAAGCGCCTGTACAGAACATTTCAGAGAAATGGATACCCTAGAAAATTCATCTGGCGGACTCTCAGAAAATCGAATTCGGCCAACCCAACAGCTCGAGGAGAGGGCAAACGGATCACTTTCCCATACATTAGAAGTATTTCGGAGATGACCGCACGGTTGCTACGAAGGTACAACACAACAGTGTCCCACAAACCTGCAAGTACCCTACGGAGAACACTATCAAACCGAAAGGGACAATCGGACACACTGTTGACGACCAACGTCGTGTACCAGGTTCAGTGCGGAGATTGTGATAAACACTGCGTGGGAGAGACAGGAAAGAAGCTCTGTACTAGAATACATGAGCACAAACTTGCAACGAAGAAGCACGACCAATTCTCATTCGTCTCCGTGCACGAAGATCAAGGACACAAGTTCGACTGGAATACCGTTCACATATTGGCTCAAGCGAGAACAAAGAAAGGACGTGAATTCATGGAAGCATGGCACTCCACTGAAAAAGCGATCAACAAATACATCGAAATTGACCCAGTCTATCGACCACTGCAAGCAAAAGAATTACACAACTATAAAACGCAGAGACGGGCAAACTGAAACAAACAACAACACAAAATCGAGGGGGGAAACCCCTTTCCCGGACCATCATCAAACCGACAAACCGGAGAAGGACAAAGATGAACTCAACAAGCTGACCACTCAACTGCAACTAAATTGGCATTAGAGAAGAAAAACCTAAATGAAGCGCGGAAGTACAAGCGGCTAACCAGACTGCAGTAAGAAAACTACAAAAATAGGAGTCGCCATCACAACCAACCAAATTCAAGGAAGACAGACCACAACGCAGCACAGATCGGGAAGGGACCAACCAAAAATGTACACGAAACATCCCAAAGCGGCCATCCAACCAACCAATGGAATACGAGACATACAGACCAGAATGCAGCGCAAATCACAAACGGGGCAAAAGTACTTCAAGGAAGGTATATGCCAATCAACCAATCATATGACAGGATATTAGATACTCTTCAGAAACTATGTAATCTCAGCCGGATACGGAGGAAGCACCCACTAACCGCGCTCTGACGATGTCTCCTCGACTGGGGACGAAACGTTTGCGAGCCAATTGTCAAGCTCGGCGAACATATAAACGACCATCTGATCAAGCACCAGAGGATAAGTGAGCTATGAGGAGGAATCGTAGACTGGACGGCTACCCAGCCGACTAACTTACAGTGTCGTCGTTGAAAGCAGTCGGAAAACCAAACCAAATCTGTAGCGTGAACAGATTGACCCGTTGAGACGTGAGAACTCAGGTTCGTCGAACATTCGCGAATGAAATAGTAGTAACGGATATCCGACAAAGGACATCGCGACAGTCAGTAGTTTCACGGTGCACTTTCTTCATTTTGTTCCTCCTGTATTCTGAAGTTCGTTCAGACTTCGTACCAGTCCTTTACATAGCTCCCTAATTTATGCTTTGTCTAAGCGCTTAGCCGTTCTCTTACTTTTGGTTCCCGTCAACAGGATTGGCCTCAAACAGGGAGAGCGGCTGAAGTGCAATATTTCCGCACGGTCAAAAATGTTACCCAACGATGTTCTAAGAGCGAACTCTGGTCCGCTACTTTTCCACTTTGGTGTGAGCAGGCCAAGATCATCGTGGATGGGGACAAAGGAAGAGGACTGTTAGGACTGGAATGGTGTGAAACGTACTGGAACATTTGGGGAAAATATGAGTGGTCCCATAAGTAAGTCGTGGGGGACACTTAATTTTCACACCTTTGTAGGTTCATTGTGCAGGTATATTGTTGCCCGTGTCTCACTTCTTTTCGGTCACTGTTCCTGTCGAAGTAAACGACTGCACCTATCTCGGTTACTGTCTTAACTTCCGATTCTTTGGGAGTCGGAAGTCGGCTGTATTTTATCAAATCTATGTGATAGTTGGCCGGAAAATATGATACTCTTGCACTACATCCACTGTTTTTCTATTGAGGTTCGCGTCCGAGAGAGTCTGGCTGTATAAGAACTATACAGAACATACTTAAATTCCCTAGGAACCACTCTCACTTGCCACTAACGCACATATATCAGTTGATGGTCACCTGGGGGTCGAGTTGTTCGCTTGGAAGTTTTGTTGCAGCCATTTTGAAACTAACCAGAGTGACGTCATCAGTGAGTTGTTGTGACTCAAAGCGGAACTGTACGTTGGTGATTGTACAGCCATCAGTCGGGTGTGGTGCACTCCCCACCAGCGCCTGTAGTACGTGAAGTCAAATGAACGCCAGGTAAGTGAATGCGTAAGTACACTGCACTAGTGGAACGTGAATCCCTATCCCGACTTCTGTAATATACTCATGGCTTAGTAAGTGTCACTGGCGTTGTTCGTGTACCGTTAAGTAGCTGGTCTACCAGCAGAAATTCTGTTTCAGTTAAACGCCATTTCTTTCTATCCCCAAATAAGAAAGCCAACAAACGATCCTGAAGGGCAGTCCTTGTTGGAGGAAACCCTTGACAAGAAAGAGTGCATCATCTACGCACAGATGTTTGTCTTTGCATTTCTAACTTTGGTCTTGCTAGGAACCATAACAGACAGAAGCGTCTATCCAGACGGATAGTTGGAGCTGTAAACCACCATACAATTCATGAATAAAGTACATCACACAGCTAAACAAGACGGGTTCTAACGTGCCTTTGAGAGGGCCAAATGTAGCGCGGTTTCTTGTGCACATGGGTCATCAGGCACTAAAGGTATACAAGAAACAAGAACAACAAGAACAACAACAACAACAACAGAAGCAACGACAACAACAGAAGCAACAACAACAGAAGCAACAACAACAAGAACGACAGAAGCAACAGCAACACCAACGAAGACGACGACGACGAGAGGCTGTGCTCTCCGAAAATAGTTAGAGATCAGACTTCAAGGTAACCCAGGTTGGTTATTACCACCTAAGATTTCTCATTTCAATTTCGTGGCAGGGAATCACTTCCCGCCAATACAGCATTCTGTTTGCTTTAGGTAGGGGGGTCTTATATGGGAGAGTGGCGGTAGCACAGCAGCTGTGAACATCGGTCGACGGCTTTATGTATCATTTTCAACGGTACTGCTAGAACTCGTGAAGTTTGCATTCACACCCTCTTAAAGGTGGTTCTTTATGGCTTCCAATTTTTTTCACTGATTCGCACAGACAGTGCTGGAAGTTGATTCATCTTTATTTGTTTTCAACAAAACATTTAATTTGGTTTCGTCAGAACTAGTAACGAACCAATTGCGGGACAGTGCCCACTCAGGTGATTTCACTGTCAGGATTAAATATAGATGACCATCAAGTGGATATCTTCCACCACAGAGGCTTACCTTTGGCATATTAATAGGATCAGTTACCACTTCATGCTGTGGTATAAAAACCTGAGGACAACCAAACTATTATTTTAGCTAAAGCTAACTCATTAAGTTGGCCACTCGAGATTTCGGTTTAACGGAGTTCGTGTATTGATTATTTTAAACGCTGTTTGTCCACAGTTATTTGAAGCTGACAGAATGCACACGATATCTTCTAAAAGAGCCGAAAAGTACACAGAATTTACCTTGTTTTCCATGAAACATCCAAGTTTATTGCTAAAGTATGCCGGAGTTCATCTGACAGGATTGCCTGATGCACCCTTTTGGAAACTATTGCAGTTGGAAACTATTCCTTTCACTGCCACGGGGATGGACGAATACCTCATTCCTGTCCTGGTGAGGTGTGCAACCCACCGAAAGTCGTCGATCACGTGGTTGACCAGCATGGATAAACTGCTCCAAAATAGCTGTCTTCCGGCATTTGGTGCCAAATCAACATACGTTTAGGTACATCTCGGAGAGCGTGTCTGTGTCACATCCATAAGAGGGGCTGGATGTCGAACGCATTTAAATCGTCTGATTCAGTTTCACCGGCGAACTGCCGTACCTGTCACACACTCACATACCACATGAGAGAACAGCAGTGATGGTACATGTGTCATACACAAATGCATAAGTGTGTCGAGATTCGACAACTTGGTATGCGGGCTAGATGACCGAAAAACTGTGATAATGGTTCCGATTTTGCAGAGATAAGCAACGTGCGATGATCGAGGTGTGTGCTGTTGACAGTATATATACAGTAAGCCTAAAGATATTGAAAGCCGGTATGCTTTGACAGTCGCACATCGTAAATACCGCAGTTGATGGGGAGCGGTCATCGGTGGTCAAAAGTCTGGTCCGGTGACAGCACCGTATTGCATACAGAGGGCTCACTGACTTAAGTTAGCTACGAATGGGCGTTTAACCGTTGAATACTGTTCTACTTGTTGTTCAGGCGTAATCGATTTTGCCGAGTGCTTTAAGTTTTGTCTTCTGATTTTTTGTGGATTGCTGTCTTACCTACATAGTTTGTGAACGCTAAAATCATAACAACGAGGTTAAGAGCGGTGACCTCAAAAATACAAGCCGTACTCCAGCAAATTTTGCTAGGACAGACACGATCACTTGATACACTCACTGAGGCGGTTACAGACAGCTGTTCGTCATATGTTGAACGGATGGATATAGAGAACGCCTCGGTGACATTACAGAGCACTACCATGGAAGGCTTGTTGAAGCAAGACGTCGCAATGATCAGAGACGATGGTCAACTACATGCTTTGCTGCCGTCTAACAAGAGGCACAGAAGAATGCTCTTAGTCCTATAGCCCACGACAAACCACCTCTAGTATGCAGTGATTGCAGTTTTTTCGATTTCGTCTGCTCACAATTCACCTATTTAGGATGTGTTCTCAGATTGGATACAAAGAACCCTGCTGCTCTGAGAAACTACGACAGATTCAGGCCAGAGGCCTAGAAAACGATATACTGTTTTTGAGACTAAAGAACCATATCATTGCGGTGGCATATGGGTTTCGCCATGACAGTCGTAATGACTACTACGTGTGCACTGATATAAGTGAGAAGCCCATTCATCTGCAGCAAGATTCGGGGTCCTGGTATCACATTTGGTTGTGAGGCCATCCTAGCCCGAACTGTAAAAGCTGCCGCCAATGTGTTGGGTGGTTTGTTGCAAGTATCCGGCGAGTTCAACATTGCTGTAAAGTATGTAGACATAACAGTAAATGGCGTGTGGCATTTTGTCTCCTTCTAACTTATTTTGAGGTTAGATTGGATACTGATACTCAGAACTGCTCTTGAAAGCTCCGATGCCGGACCGCTGTTAGGCCACATTTCTATCCAGAACTAACCTTATCACCCAGACCTCCATTAAACTATCTGGAAGCCAGATTCCGTCTAGCAAACTACCACTACTGAGACATAATGCGGTCCGGCTAATCAGAAAACAATTGGTGTTGCCTCCAAGGTTAATTTATCGCTAGTCAGAATCCTCCCCTCTAAGAGACACCCAGTCAAACAGAAACAGGATTTTTCAATCACACACGGAAAATATGGAGTTGCTGTTACAACCGAAGCCGATTGCGTGTACTTAAAAGATTTATTGGGAATAAACATTTGGCGGGATGAAATGCCATGCAATCTGGTTAACTGGTAATATGATTCGCCCAAAGTACCAATCATGGGATTCATCGGGTATGCTGTCCTATATTTTTTTCCATGACAGGCAGCAATTCACCATTCAAATACACTAATAGATACCAAGAACCTGATGTTCGTCACAGGCATCCGAGTTACGCTTGTCTCCTTCTAAAGGATGAACCGTGGAAACGTGTCCTCTGCTGGTTGATTTGTACGTAATCGCAGCCGGTAGCACTCTTTGTTGAAGACCAACTTAGACACCGCATGAATGAAATGTGAATCATTCCAGGCTGCATGAGGTGTTTAGGTGCACACTGTGAATGGTGGTCAAAATGATGTCTGGTGTTCTGTTCGCCGAGGTTGGCAATTTGGTTGCAGAAGTCTCATCGCCACTCTAAGCGACGAAAGAACGGTCAGACAGGGCGGATCAGAGAACAGACAGGACAAAAGGCATCAGCTGCGAGGTCAAAAGGCAACTATACTTAACCAATCAGAGACCTGGCCAACTTGTCAACCAACAAGATTGGCCATCCGCTGACTAGTCTTCGGCCAACGAGGCGTACATATACACCTATACGGCATTACTTAACGCTGACACACTGCTAAACAATGATGCACTGATGATGCCAACCGGACTAGTGACAAAGACATTTGCAGCCGAACTCCAAAGCCCAATAAAAAAAAAATCATCAACCTGTAAAATATGAGTCACCATCATTCGCTCAATAGCAGAGTAATGGATATTTCCACAAGAATAAGAGTACTTATCTCAGCTACTTTCGATTCACGCTGTCCCAGGCTGTGAGTTACTTCAAAAGCATACACAAAGAACAAGTTTTTGATTGGTCGCGTTTACGTTTAAATATAAATACTGATTGAGGAATTTAAAGTAATTCCAATTTTACATGCAATTTGGGAATCCATTTTCAAGTGTTCCGAGCGAGAGCTAATGGACTTTGATGGGTTTATTCCATTACGAACATTTCAGTCGGTTAACTTCACTGTCCTTGGCCCTATAGATCAATGGACGTAGAGGAACAAGGTAGTGTTCAAAACCACAACTAAATCGTGTGCCTAAAAATTCTTACCCGGTCATGTGAAACAACTTTTTAAGAGGGAGGTTGTTTATTACTCGGTTAGAAAGGTGGCAATCGAAACAACAAGCCGGTTTTCAAATTATTAGGTAACTATTTTCTGTGGAGATATAACTCAAGCGAGCTAACAGTAACCAGCGTGACCTTGAATAATGAAGCCCATTGCCATCAATCTTGGAAAGCCACGCAAGTCGCAGGCAATAAATGCCCCAATAGCCACAAAAGCAGTCGTGTACGTGTAATCTGTACGCCTACCTGATAAGCCTCATGAAGAGCGAAACCGGTCGTAAGCTATCGAAGAGTTTTCAGCAAACTTGTGAATAGTATCCTTTATGAAAATAAACTGCGATATCTCGAATATCATACCAACTGAAACATGAAGCGGCCTTTTGTGCATCACATTCAGTTGAAGAACATCATAAACGAGAGATTCTGTTGAATCACATGTGAAAACTAAAGCGACGTGCAAATGAGTGCATTTGTCGGAACCCTGAGATTTGCTTTTAGAGTGGAACCAGCCTGATTGAGAAGCTGGCGGAATAATATTAATCGGTTTGAAATAAACTCAAGCACTCTACCGGTTGGTTATCGGTCAAAACTTGGCAAATCGGAATGTTTTCGTAACGAGTCAAACAACTAATTTGTGCGTGCACACCCGGTGATGTTGACGTTGCCAAGTTGGCAATTCCGTTTGGCTGGCAACTCGAAATACTCGTCCATCGATCTTTGTGGTTGTTCGCTGCGTTGGACCAGTAGATGATTGCGGAACTTGGAACCCTACCGAATGCTTTCCGGAATTAAACTTCGCACAATAAATTGATGCATCACACTCAGTAATTCAGTCCAGGTGCCTTCGAGCTTACCAGACCGAGGGCGGAAAGACGTGGCAATCAAATCTGTCTATATTATCTTTGTCATACCCCTCTCAAGTTAATTATGATGCCGCTAAGTAAATGCGTTGTCGATGATCAAAATCCTTTTCGAGCAGTTACGGGATTTGTTTAGTTTGTATTCACATCGGCCGCCTTTAAACCATCCTTTTGTTGTTCTGCCGGTTAACTCACATCACAAGGGTAACAAACTGGACCATGAATTTTCCTTTATTACAGATGGTCAGCGGTGCAATTCCTTAAAATGTGATTGAGTTATGCAGATTGTGCCTGTGGCACGCACCTCAATTAACGCTTTGAAAGGACAGGCAATTGAGCGACAACGGGCTAGCCCCTGACCACCTTTTTGTCAAGTTTTTTATTTATAGTTTCAAACGTGGAGTTTGTCGCTGTGCCGATGATGTTTCTGTTATCCATGATTATCATGCTGCAATCGAGGCAATCCGCGACATCCAGCAATCCATTGCATTGCAGAGGAAGACGTCAACAAGACGTTTCAGTTTCTTGGCATCGCAATAATTCGGAACCAAGGCAGAACGCCCCACCGACGGGTATGTCCGAGACCGGCGTGACATAGCGGGGTTACATGCTTTACCAACTTCTGGACATGACGTGCAAGGGAAATCTTGTGTAGTATCTGGAAAACAGGGCTTGTAAGTCGTGAATTACACACATTTGCACACTAATTTGGTTCTAACAGGACACTGAACTTAATCCGGCTGAATCTATCGTTTATGGTATTCTTCAGCTGAATGTGCTGCACAATGCCGTCATGTTTCAGTTAGCTCGATATTCAAGATATCACAGTATATTTTCTTGATTTTACTCAACTAATGAGGCCACTGAACTCTCCCCGACAGCTCACGACCAGTTTCGTCCTTCTTGGGGTTCATCAGGTAGACGCAGTCCATCAGTTTCCTTCAACATTATGTTCTACTTGAACTCAAAGTAGACGCAGTTCGCAAAACACATTTTCGAGACATGAAGCGGCTTTTGTGCGGCGCGTTCAGTTGAAGAATATTATAAACGAGGGATTCAGTTGATTTTCCCGTTAGAACCAAATTAGTTTGAAAATGAGTGTTTCGCGAACTGCATCCAGTTGTTGTTCTATGAGGTTCTATAGGGTTGACGGAAACTCGTGCACTGCCCATATCGAATGAACTCAAAGGAAAGCAAAATCCGTCACGAGCGGTTCAAGTTTTTAGCAACCTTATGAATAGTATGTTATGTTAAGAGGAGCTCGTTAGGTTTGCACATTTGACAGACTAGATGCAAAATCGATGTCCATCTGGAGAAATCTGATGAAAAATTGATACCTGGAGGTGGTTGCCATGAAATATTTGGAGCAACTCCTCAGAACAAAAGAAGTCAGATGCCAGTCAGTCCCCAAAATGGTAATCCACATTTAGTTATCCTTCGGAGGCGACCTTGTTTCGGAAACAGCCGAGTGGCGGAATAACCCCTTCAAGCATGACCTTCATCGCCGCTCATTTTAGGACCCACATAAACTCAAACACCAAGGGTAACTTTCCGGTCCATGTCCATTCCATGGGAATATATCGATTTGTTTGCGAATGTCCCACATCGCATGTCGGTGGGAAGATTCAGCGTCCACTCTAAGGAATGCTAAGTGCATGCCATCACGAAGTAGAGTCCAACAAGCGAAGCGGGCGTCGGAAGAGGCTAAAGACGAGGGGCGTTGTGGATACAAAATCTAAAGATCTCAATAGGCTAGGCAGCTATTTTGAATACAGTGACGATGAACAATCTACATATATCTACTATAATACCGCACTCCTCAACTCACTGACCAACAACTCCAATGAGGGTTCTCACAAGCATACTTCCTGCCCCAAGTAACAGACATTTTGGGAAAACTTCACATCATCCTTGGGCTTAAATCTATACCAAAAGGTCAAGAAGCACTCCATCTGTCTCACCCTTTTTGGGAGCAATAAACAGTGCGCATCCCACCGAACTCGAGGGAGATTCAAATCCGCAACCTCCTGGTTTGAACACTTGGCCGATCGGCTACGTGCGACTGACCAGCAGTGTGATTAACTCTCACTTAGACAGGATATAGCGCCAAGCATCCCTCAGTCATGGAATCCACATCATGTGGTCACATGTTCCATGGCTCCTCGAATGACTGTTGATAGGCCGCTCGTGCTTAGACAGTGTTCAAACACTAATTAGAAGGTTGCGTGTTCGAATCTCCCTGGCGATTCATGAGGTGTGCCCTGCTGATGGTTTCCAATAAGGAAACAGATTTACAGTGCTTCTCTGTATACAGTAACTTCACCTGAAGGACGAAATCTTGACTGAACAATTCCAAAATCCCTTCGTGCTATCCACCTAATCGAATCTGCTGGAAAAGGTGCACCTCTTTTACCTGACAATTTATGCGGCTCGAATTCCAATCCAATGCAACTGCCAAGCCAGATTGACGTTCGATTTGACCGTGTAGATATTGTGACAATAACTCGTTAATAAGCTATCCTAATTGAAAACTATAGAGGTCTGTTGAAATCACATATTCATGGACAACAGTAAACCGGTGAAAGGAGGAGCGCCTTCGAGTGCGTTGTCAGTTGACCAAAACGAACCGAGCAGTTACAAGCTATTGGACACGAAATTAAAAACCTCATTTGGACAGAGTTTTTGATAGGTAAACATTCCAAAGCATCTCCTTGAACTTTCCTTGAATGGTAAACAAAAACTTCAAAGCTGTGCGATAAATTCCGTATCAACCTTCCATCAGATGAAGGGACCGCGCCTTGACACTACTCGCATATTTCACTAGTAGTAAACACCGTTACACCGGTAGTAAACATACGGGTACAATAAAACCCGTTTATGGAGACCATTGGAAACTGTCGCTCTAACGGAACAGACACTGCACGGTTGTTGCGACTTGGCACTCGCATGTAAACATTTGCGTGCATTCCTTGATTTTGGACGCGTCACGTGACATAGAGCAAATTCTCACCGGATTATGGGTACGATAATCGTGTGAACTCAGTCTCAGTTCCAAAACAGGAATCCGTCGAGATCGATTAGAAGTGGTTACTGCGGTGGGACTTTACTTAATCGCGCTAAACAACCACACTTGGTCAAATGTTGATACAAAACGTACAATAGAGACGTTTCGAACTCTGGTCCAGAGACAGAATCCTAGGGCGAACGCTGATAAAACTGGTTGAAGCAAGTGGGTGCCCTAGAGGAAGTTATAACCTAGCAACTATCTGTGAATAAACACCACTCTAAATACATCTGCGTTGTCAGAGCTCCTAAGCTAGAAAAGCAGTGTACTATGTGATGTCGATACACTGGTCCTGAAATTATTCGTATTACAAGAGAAAGGTGCATTCCAAAAGAGCTCTCTCTGGGAGAGACGTGTTTATCGAATTTCAGCAAAAATAAACAGGGTTTAATTGGACGGTGAGTCAACCACTGGAAATTCGACTGATCGTGTTAGCTACAAGCTACACGCTAATCAATGAACCTCATTCCACTTAGGAAAATGTTTGATGGTGGTTACCGATCAGTACCAATCTCATTTGCGCATATACTTTAAATGTAAGTAAACATTACGGTTTCCTGAGACGGTAATAATGATCCGGTACGCCAGAGGTGTGAGGCAAGGCAACAGAGCATCTGTTCGAATTCGCTATGAGGAGTCATGTATCAGCTGCCATACTGGCACTCGATACCTCACGTAACGCGGTTCAGGGCCGTCTTGCTTCCAACATCCTGCTAATTTCTATGGTTCAGAAATGATGGAACTAATTGTTTGAAGGTTTGTACAACTTCTTAACCCACTGGACTACACTGTGGGTTGTTCGTGTGATACCCGTGGAATCTGCTATCCCATGTTCGTCAATAAGTGAAGATCAGACCAACGCAGACTCCCGACCCTCCAGATTTTGGTATGAGACACGTATTGCGACTTGTCCCTTGGA
This sequence comes from Opisthorchis felineus, assembly GCA_004794785.1. Taxonomy (NCBI): domain Eukaryota; kingdom Metazoa; phylum Platyhelminthes; class Trematoda; order Opisthorchiida; family Opisthorchiidae; genus Opisthorchis; species Opisthorchis felineus. Next base: position 567,617 of record SJOL01009160.1, on the reverse strand, counting down.
AGTTGGACCACTCTGACACTCTTACGCCAACCACCACCGCCTTACAATTAAGCTTTTGAGCCAAAGACTTGGGTCGAGGGCCTTAATCATCATGCCGACTGGGTCTGAGTGCCCCGACAGTATGTCAACCAGCAAGCAACCGCAACGTGGTGCAAGCAGGGACAATTTAATTGCTGTCAACTTATCGCTAAAACATCTTTCTTACTTTAATATTATTTCTGAAATTTTGTCCTGCCTCATGTAATGAACACCCTAAAACAGGTCCCAACTATTGTTATGTCCGTCTTGCGCAGGTTTAGGTGTAGATGCCGGTTCTAGAGTTAAGGCTTCTTTATTCGATTGGGACACAGTAAACAACCGTTTCCTGGTGCTTCGATTATCACTATTCACAGAAATGTGCACTAGCCAAAACAATATCTTTTTTTACAAAGGAAACTACTGACATGGATGCTGAAAACTGTTCTACAACCACATAGGTGTGCAAATGAGTGTTTGTCGAATTTCCTTTTTTGTTTCGTTTTCGTAGATTCACCGACCAACTGTAGTTGTCTCGGCGAAAGATCCTCCCTAACGAGAACCTAACGCCCTCCTGTCAGCCACGAGTTCAGATATTTTTCTTAGTTGTTGGACAGATCAGCGCACAGATGAGACGTCTCAGATCACCGCAAACATGACTTTGCAGCTTAGACTCGCTGTGTAATGACAACGGTGGTGGTATATTGCAGCTTTGTACTAGTTTCTAGTCGTTCCTCAGTAGTACTGGATTTAGACGCCGCATACACAGTTGCACTATCCAAAGGCGCCTTACTGGTGAACAGTCGTTGAGAAAGATTGAGTACATATCTGCTAGCTACCAACAGTGAGGTGCTATTCTGTACTGGCAATCTTCCTAGAATGCTCACGCCGATTCAGGGCACGCTCTCATCTGGTGTGAATCTTCAATAAGTTTACCGCGGAGACTTAGGAAGCAAGATTTCTGACCCATAGGTTTAACCAGCTTATCAAGGCACCTACGTAAGGCCTTAAAAACTGCCTTCTCTGGAGACACCACCTATACCTGGGAGGAGTTCATTAGGCAGGTACCCCGGCATGTGATCTTTCTGAGAACCTACCAAATAAGCGCTGGACTGCAGAACAATGAAGCCACTCATCGGTGCGAGAAGTGTCGACTTGAACGCTGAGCATAACTGATAGGAATGGGCTCAAGCAGTCTCGGTACAGACAGGAAAACCTGGTTGGATCAGGGAGCTCTGGGAATGGAGGAAGTTGGTGCAGTAGGGAACGTTGATAAACTTTCACCCCTGACACCAGTGGTTTAATTGGGCATCTGCCATTGTACCTTACAACCCGCTAAAGTCGAGCTGTGGTTCATGAGTTTGGACCAGCCCTCAGTTTCTGAAGTACTAATGCTTTTCAGACCCAAAAGACCATTAGACCGTAGCATCCATTGAACCTCTATCTGCCTTATGCGACAACCATGGTTGGTCTTCTTGTTCTGTTTCAACTAGCCCGTTTGAACCTACTTCGGAAGAATGCATCCCGTATATGTGGGGCCCATCAGTCCTTTTAGCTCTATTCAAAAGAGATACTGAGCGACTGCTCCAGTCACAGGGGAATACGTTCCAGCACAGTCGTCACACTAAAAGCCAACTTCAACAATACTGCGAGTTCTAGGTCTAGTCTAGGTAAACAAATGAGATCCATGAGCGGGAGCACTGGACAATACCTCGACCAGATAGGTAGCGCATTGACGTCCTTATATTACGTCAAGTGCTTGAGCAGTACCACATATACCGGCAAACAATAATCGTCGTCGACTCCGCCGACAGCGGAGTTGGTTTCCACAGCCATGCTTAGTAAGAGGTTTGAACACTATTCGTGTCCATTACTCCCATACTTTCGATCGCATCAGGGTTCCCCCATTGGCGATGTTGAGCAATCTAGACACTGCTTGGTTGGTGATATGTTCACCGAGCTTAGCAGTTGGGTTGTAAACGTTTCACCACCAATCGAGGTGATATCGTCAGTCCGGAGTTGGGTGCGTTCCGCTCTCCCCATTCTCCAAACAGCTAGCTTGGTTTGCGGATTTCGTCATTCGCGTCACTTGGAGTGCACTCCTCAAGGGAACTTGAACCCAGCTGTTGAAACACTGGTGAGCTTGGATGAAGCGGACGAGATTTCGTTATTTCATAAACATACATCTACACGAATTACTCCATAAGAATCACACGAAGTGATATGTTAGCATCTCCGAAGTGCAAGGTATTACTCCGGGATTCTCCCTCACCATTTGTCCCCTACAGACTAGGGGCTCGAGTTTGTTGATTGGTTGATTTATTTCGATAGCTGCATAGGCCACGAATATATTGTGATCGATGAGGACACCAACAGCATCGAGCTTGTATCGTGTTCGGCGTCAGAGTGGTCTTTCTCTATGGCTATGAGACTTGGGCTCTCCGAGGACCCTGAAAACTCGCCAAGATTTGACCATTGATATCTGTTCGCTGTTGCAGCTTTCCGCAACAAAGTGGTCCGTAAGTGAGTACTAAGCGACGAGTCGCATTGAAAGTCAAAGTGAAGAACGGGAGGCGCCTAGTGATTCATGTAGTGGTTACAATGAAAGACAATTCTGCATGTACCAAAGGTTTTGAAAAGTTCTTCAAGAACTTTTCCCTATCATCGGGATCTTACCACTGTGGACATACCTTTTGACCTTAAGAGTCTTAGAAGCAAGTCCTCGCCAACAAAATAAACGAACTCTTTAAGGACAGCACAATTAATTTCAGCCCTACAGGTAGACGACCATGACAAGTAAACTTGGTCATCTTCTGGCTAACATGAGTCTGAACGAATGTGCCGGTTTCGGTTAGCGTGACATGACATAACACCATTAATACTTATGTGAAACGACGGCTCTAATTGTCTCGAAAGCATATAGAATGAGGCTTCACCAGAAATAAAGCCATGCGACGCGGTAGACAACGCCGATCGCATTCAACAGTTCCCACTCGTCTGCTCACCGGTTATTCCGTCATCGACCCACAACGTATTCACTCAACTTTCAGTGAATAGTTGTCACCCCATCCAAAGAAAGCACAAAGGTCGAGATACTGCAGCTTGCTTAAGCCTAGACAGGAGCAGCCGAAATGCCGGGGATGGAACCACGGACCTTGTGGTCAGTAAGTTTGCACCTTAACCACTGAGTTATCTCAAGCTCAAAAGTATCGCCAACGGCGGGTGTATTCATTTTCCACTCCAAGGCAAATGATATCCTGTTTCATTTTGAGTGGATCAATAAAAGCACGTCTGTTTGTTTTAGTATTTATATCCATCGAGACCAGCGCTGTTGAAAAGTGCGCAATTTCGGCCGGTCTTGAGTGTGCGCATTCTTGTTTTTTTCATTCCAAAGATCGCTGGTTTCCAGCGGGATCAAAGAATGAGAACCAATCTTTTAGAAAAACAGAACGGTTGTTTGAAGTAAGGAATATCGTGCCATAGAAGCGTCGTGCATACAACATATCACCGTTCGCATCTGGCGACGTCAGCTTAACCAGGAGGCTGGGTGAATTAAATCAAGAGTTTGTGGCATCATATACTCATGATGTGTGGGCAGAACTGAACAAACCATGAGTAACGCTAATTGGCCGGACGATTAGTACCAGCCTGTTTTAGTTTCGAGGTAGTTCAGTAGTTAAGGTGTGATTACTGACCGGAACGTCCGTGGTTCGAATCCAACCTCTGCATCTCGAATGTTCCCGTTTAGTCCTGGGCACACTCGTGCTTCCTTCAGGCTCATGACAGCTAGGCACTGAAAGGATGTTAACGCTGAAAGACTATTCTAGTCCCAATGTACACAGGATTACAAAAAAACTTACTAACAATGACAGCACATCTTAGTTGTTTACCCTGTGCAACTGACTGAGAATGTGAGACATACACACAAACGGAAAATCCTATAACGACTGCATAGGAATAAGCGAGGGAAGGGGACACCAGGGGCTACTAAAGATAACGATTAGCTTAACAATAGCGAGAACGGAAAATAACGAGTGAAAATGAGATGGTGAATCGATGAACCGGGCGGCAGTAGCATAAAAACAAAACTAGAAGCCGAACAGAACATGCACCACAATGCAACAGTTGGCAGAGAACGCGGAATGAATGTCCGAAGCACAGAAGCGGGCCCATGTTCGTGCGACATGCATGTAGCTCATGCTGGAAGATCGCAGCCAGGATGATCATGCTGAAACAGGCTAAGCGCCCGCGGAATGCCGCAAATCGAGTGAAATTAGATGAAGCCTGGGGAAGGTGTGGCGTGTTGGAAAATGGCCTAGAGAGACAAGATCACAAATTGTCGATATCCCTAGGTAGGTGATAATGATGAACTGGGAGCCAGGGAACCGACGCATTCAAACCGTCTGCATTGTTATCCGCATCATATCGAGTTGCTGCTGCAGTTGAAGGCCCTTTTGTTTCCAGTCGTTCGCCTCCTCTGTAGGAATATACGGAAAGACAGAATGACTGACGGGGATGTGAAATGGAGCAGCGGTGGGGGCGGCTATGCCACCCGAAGTGAGGTATCCAAAGAGTTGATGAGTTGTAAGTAAACGGTGGATAACCTTGGCCTGGCGGCAAACAGCCATTATACCTAAGGAGGATGGTTCCATCTAATAGGAATAACAGGTCTACTGAGGCATCCCGTATGAACACTGCCTGCGGCACGGTTAGCAAGGTCAACTTAGGATGTCACAACTAGGAGGAGGTCAACTTCACAGCTTTCTCTGAGAGTAAGAAGGTTTGGAAAAGACCAGGCAACTAAAAACCTGTGTGAGATTAAATCTCCCAAAATAAGCCAGTCTGTACCGTATAAACAAAATTCAACCTTTTCACAAAATATCCAATTCTTTAGGCGTTGTACCATTCATGCGCGCAACCGACAGAAACAAGAGGGCTGATATGGTGTCAGGTCGACCCAGGGAGACGAGGAAAACCGACGAATTCAAAAATACTTCTTTTCGTTAGGAGTTCGTGCCCTAAATCTGGAGCTATTTCAAGCTTTTATCCTTTTAGCCCAGAATACAGTTTCGTGAAATAGCAACTCAAAATAAATTCAACACATGAGAAAATTTCGTTTGAATAAGCCTCCGTCTAATGCTTGGAGTTGCAAATGGTAGATGGTCATGAGAGAGAGAGAGAGAGAGAGAGACACTCAACATAGTTTGGCCTCAGATAATGGGTAATTGATTCCGGTGAAAATAAAGGAATAGTCGCTGCACGGGTATGTCCATGTGACGATGTGTCGCTGTTTAAGATAAAATCTCGTGTTGGTGATGGCGCAGATAGCGCAAAGTCTAACGAGTTGGTCACCACTGGCATTACAGTTCTGACGCCACGGTTCTCCAAGACGCCTGATCACGTGGAATGATCTCGACGTTCGTTGAAGTTTCCCAGTAGGATAATCTTATCGGTTTTCGGAACCGACCAAACGAGATCATCAAAATCCATGCAGAACCTGTCCTCGTGGTCTTCTTCTGAGCATATCATTGGAGCGTATCTACCGATCGCAGTCAGAGTTTCGGTCTGTCAGGCCGTAAAGCAAGGCATGGATTGCTTTGACGGGATTCTGAATTGGACACGTTCTTGGTGCGATCGGGAAAGACAAAACCGAAACATGATTCCCCATTGATCGACCATCGTATCAGCATCTACTCGATCAACCCAGTATGCACGGCGCCGCAGCCAGCGCGCATACCGGGAGGGTAGCTAGAGCCGAATGATAGCAGACGGCTATCTATCCCCAGATTCTTGAACTGAAATAAACTAGCAAACTGAGGAAAGGTATCATCGGGTTTCCTGATGCAACACTTTATGTACAGTATATGAGGTAAAAGTTTTTAGAAAACCTTATACTGTCTCCATAAAGGGCACAATAGGCCACAACCAACAGCCCATAGTGAGGACAGCTAGGTGTCTAAGCTGAGTGGCGTGTACAGGGCGAGTTCGCAGTCATATAGATTACCTGTGAGCTCAATTCTTTGAGGATGCCCCAGAAGTGATAGGTTATGGGAGTATGTGCGTTTCATGCCTGATTATGATCCCGAAACCCACGTGTCCATCATGCAAACGAGGGGGGTGCCAACTGAGGCTAGATAGGTAACAAAGCTAAAATAATAAGCCTGCAACCCAAGCTAGGAGGGTTCAGTGGCAGATGAACTGATCGGACTCCACAGGTTGCGCTGGCTTGGTCACGTGCCCTGTATGCCAGTTGACCAGCCTCCTCGAACAGCCATTCTCACACAACCACAAGAAGGGTGAAAATGAGCCAGAGGAAGTTAAGGGATAATTTGGCAACGAAGTAGGAAAGCCATTACCAGCAAACTCAGCTGTGTTGGTCATTGCCGCCTACCGGGATGGGGACATATCGATGGTTATAGACACTGTCAAAAATGGCCCAGTCGCGCACATGCATCCAAGCTGTTACCTTCAACACATAGCTTCCCCTCCCGATCTCCCCAATGAAAAGTTCATTGACCAATTATATCACCTACCACTCCCAATGCGTAGCTATCTACCCCATCTACTCAAATCACTGGAGAACGAGTGTGGCAGCTATAACCACCGTGCAGTAAGTAGGCGGTTTGTACAGCTGAAGATGATGATGATATATACGATAACTTGCTTATAGCCAAAGTCTCACCCTCCAAAAACGCCAATTCCAAACTCAATTCCTCGGCCGCATTCTCTGCCTCATTTGTTCGTGCGTTTGCCTAAAACAGAAAAGAAAATGAGTAAAAAGGCAGGAAAATCGATTAGGAAATTGTGACCAATCGGCCTAGACTTTTTTGATAAGTGACATCCTTGGTTCAGTGTGACCAGAGTGGACATCGATTCAATTTCCTGTCGAAGGATTTTTCCGCCACCCAGAATCACCAGTGCGCATTTCCTCCAAGCTATGCTTAGGTGGTGATTAAAAACTGTCATCCAGCCCCGTAGCGTATAATGGGTTAAACCAACCAACCACGACACGGAAGGCTCCATGGGAAGTGCCAGTACATACCATGTAGTTTAAACGGGAAGTGCTAAACACAGGCGGCACATGTACACACGAATTTCTGTAGTCAGCACGAGGTGCATCGATCCATCGGAGGGTTATGGACCTCTACGGCGAGCGCTGTACAAACCAAAGCTTCAAGGGATGATAAAGTTTGTATAAGATACACTGGTCGTATGATAAACTAGCGCGAAATGCTATTCTGAATACACTTCCTTGTAAAACACCCTACTACATACTAGTTTACAGGATCAAACAACTGGAGCCCACAATCGGTGCAAGTCGGTGGAAGAACCTTGAATTGTGCGACCGAATGTTACAAAGTTGTGCGATTTTGCGTTGCTTATTAACAAGACACGGGGATGGTAGGCAGATCCGAATCTCTTAAAATTTCTGTTAACCATGGGAAGATGATTCAGACCACTTGTGCAGGAATGAATTTGATGAAAATTAATCTTACCATCAACAACCAGTACGTGTATGTCATCCCAAATATTGAGTAATACAATAAAATGCTTCAAACTCACAGAGTTAACCAATGGCAGATGTGGTAATACAATTTCTGAGTATACGTCTGTGATCATTACATGGAATGGACGCAACAGAATAAACATGACCCTTCAAAATATACCTCCCCAGAGCGCACTTACCGAATCCAACCGTTCGGACAGTTCGGAAACCGCTTCCTCCAGTGCTGCCTGACGAGCGTTCGCCTGAGGAAAACGGTGGAAAATTGGAAGAACTAAAGTTCAACTAGTCCCACTTGGAAATCATGCTTTAAGGTCGGTTTCGTTCGGCGAACGGCAGACCGGCAGGTGTAAAGGTTTCAATACATCAGGCAAGTGCTGAGCTACGATCCTCTCCGAGAACAACCTGACGAATATGGACTTCATCCGACAACATACAATGGGCTGTTTTCTATTAAAGCAAGAGTTAATGCGCATTTTATCTGTGTGCGTGCATACCAGTAGGTGTGACGTGTTTCAGTCTCGGGATGGAAACACGGTGAATATCAATTATCCGTGAGATCAACATTTTATTTCAAGTAAAATGCGACTGTTGTGAACATTCGCAAGGAGTCATACCCTGATATTTTATTAGTCCCCTTGTGAATTAGATACGGTGGACTTTCAATTCATCACTGGCCTCTTTCAGAAGAAAAACGCAAGCCATAACAGGGGCCGGCTACACGCCAAAACAATCGCTTTAGTTCGAGGGCGGGCGAACGAATCCGATGAATCACCAAACGGCTTAGTCTTCACCTACTAGCCGGGAGGTTGCGGGTTAGAAACTCCCCGGACTTTCCTTAGATGCGCACTGCTAGTGATTCCCAATAAGGTTGGAATAAATGTAGACTACATCTCAGGTTGTCAGTATAGAATAGTTTCACTTACAGGACGAACTCTCCCAAATCTCTCCACACTACCAAACATCTATAAGTAGCTCAGAGGGAAAATGTGTAAAAATTTCCATCTGAGAAGTCATCACTTGAGGAGCCAGTCAACACGTGACCACGGGATGTGGTTTCTGTGATTGAAGTCGCTACATCCCATCTAGGTGCCAGTTAATCACACTGCTGAGCAGAAACTTGTGACCGAACTGTTAAGTGTTCAAACCGGGGGATAGTCGAGGGTTCGAGACTCCCTGGAGCTTTGTGAGATGCGCACTGCTAGTGATCCTCAATACGAGTGAATTAACAGTACAGTGCTCGGATTTTGAACATAGACTAGCCTCATTTACGGGACGAATTCTGGATTGGAATCGTTAAAGGCCTATTTTGCGGAGAGTTCTGGATAAACCCGCATGCCGTGTATGGTGAAATATAACTAGCCAAAAAGTGTGAATTGATTTTTAAGACCACAAGCACCTAAAAGCGGATACAGAGAATCTGGCGTTGCTTAACGCCAATATTTGCCCTCAAATTTGCAAAAAGCTGCGGACAAATTTGAAACGGCACACATTTGGTGGAAGAAAGCACCAGCCGAAATGGTGGGACGAAAGAGCGAGTTGATTGAGCATAAGATGCATATGTTGGAAACACATTGGAAGCGAATTAAAGAGGCGGTTTGTGCAGTACTTGTTGAGTCCCTTCGGGACAGGGCCGCCAATGCAACACGTAGAAGCCGTAAGAAATGAGACACTGCCACGTTGCCCAAGGAGCAACCGAAACGTCACGGGTGTAACCGAACGATGGACTTTACACCTGAGCCTAATGGTCTGGAATATTCCGAACATTAGGTAAGCACAACTGTTGTTGACACTAGGATAGGGGAGCAGATAGATTTATGTGTACCGGCCCTTCATGGAATGTTATGAATACGGAAGAAAACGAGCCCCCCAGTCCCCAGTGAAGCACGCTGTCGAAATTCCGACTTGGTCGAATTCAGAGTACTTCGAAAACGAATGTTGTGTTTGACTGAAAGCGGAACAAGCAGTTGAAAATATGGTGCTGGTGCGGTCGCTCTCTTGCCTGTCCAATCCGCTTACTGACCAGATAGATGTGAAATTCGGTTATCTAGCTAACAGTAAACTGGGACTACACACTTTTCAGACGACTAAAAACTAGCCCTTGCAAACGGTCAAAGTGCGTCTCGGATACAACAATGCTTAATCAGGAGCTCTGGATGAAGTTTACAGGAATTTGATAGGGATAACACAACGCCGTCTGAATACATTTTGCAGAGCAGGGCAGTTTTCGGATGGGATTAGGCCTCTCTATGAACACGCCCCGGAGGGATACCCATCGTCATACGGCCAATCTGTCGGTGTAGAGAGTGCATTCGCCAGCGCGTATTTTGGTGAGAACTATGTATACCTCTGGTTGGTGGTAGACAGTCGTACTTGTTGTCTACCATCCTGACCTAAGGGAGTCTTATGTGATTTGTCACTCTGAGCCCCTGGTTTGGATTGCCAGTTTATATGTCTTATTTTCAGCTAGTTAATTCTATCAGACACTCTTCTGTGGCATGAATTTACCACGGTGCATTTATCACACTGACCCACCGGATCCCTCGAATCTGGGACGATAAAGAAGAGAATGTTGGTAGCTCAGATTGTTCAGTCAGTAGTCAGATGTTCACTGAGCTTCCCAACTTTGTTGCAACAAAACTGCAAAGCTCGCCAAACTCGACCAATACTATGGGACTAGCCTGAGACCGGTGGTGTAACTCTGTGTATACTCGACTCAAAAGGATAGGTGACTTAACATTGCTACTTAGCTATTTCCATGATGGCATGCTGTTACCATGTTCCTTACGGGGACGGGACACGCTCTACTAGAAGACCCTATTTCATGTTGCACATCTGTCCCATCATCTAGCAGGTTGCTAGTTTCAAGAATCTGAAGGTATCGTCCTGTCTCGCATCGACCGACTCTGACCACCGCCCCGGTATGTGCTCTAGTAACGTGTCACATACTGGACTATGATGGTGCACTGAACGGCCCAGATACTAGGCTCACAAAACGACCAAACTGACTGGTTGGGTACCGCGGACGCATCTATTAGAGAGCAGAGGTCAACCACCGCATAAACTGGGGGTTGCAACAATTTTTATCACATGATTGGACAGCCTGTAAGAGACCAGAACACTATGGTTGCAAACAGTGCTTCCGATAAAGTCTTGTCGAATGAGTGCATTTATAAATAGCTTACAACATTGCGGGAATAACAAGAGGGATCTCATTGGCTACAAATCCTGCATAACTGGCCCCCAAATGAGTTCTTGGGTTTCCCTGAGGGGTTATTTGATGTTCAAAATAAAGTCAGTGCTTTCGCGTGCCTTTTTAATTGAGTGGTGGTTGACGAAACCTGACTGCAATCGCGTCTACTGTTTCGAGTGCATTTTTGCTGATAACCTTCAAACGATTAGGGGGCATTTGATAAATCGCATTGAACGATTGAGCCGGGTTGACTTGGTGGTTCGTATCGATCAGGTGATCTGCAACTGCATTGGTCACGTGTTTAACTTCTCGGGTTAGAATGCAGGACGGTAAACGCTCAGCTGTTCTTTGGGATAGAAGCCGAGTTGTGTGTCCTATACGGTACAACAAACCTATTTCAGGCTGTGATAGAACCGTCCTGGCACTAGACGGCTTAGTCTAACGGGATGGCGCTAGCTCAGTACTGATAGACAGAGTTACACTCAACAAGTTGTTGCAGTGTTGGTAACATCCCTGTTCTATCGCGTCTGGTTGAGTATCAGTAGCAAACGTCATACCAGTACAAAACGGAAAAATCACTGCTACATATTGCTATATTCACATCATCTACACAAGACATGTTAGCCGAACAACCGGTTATGAACCCTAGTCGGTTGGGGGATGCTTGGTGTTGGTCCTCATTCCAGAGTATTTTTCATTCGCCGACAACGTTGTTGACGGTGATTCTGATTTGTTTCGAAATTCAGGACGTTGTTGGCTGAAAAAACGTCTTATCGCTTATCTAGCAGCTGAGCTTACGGAATACAGCTACGATCCCTAAGAAAGCAAAATAAATCCCGATAAAGATACCGTCAGCAAAGATGAGGTGGGCGAACCCGAATGGCAGCATAAAACTGAAGCGGCATCCAGTTTCTTTTGGTGAACCAAAAGGGAGAACTAAACAACTCCTACAGTTCCAACAAGGTCGATGGTCAAAAACGACCAGAAAATGGAACAACTAAAGCTGGACAATTTTCTGAGAACGTTCTAGACATATTCACAATCAATAAAGTCAAACCCCACACATCAGAAGACAATTTCAGTCCGTTTCACAAGTATTGTGCCTAAGGAGAAATCACAACGCTTCAGATAACCGACGTTTTTCAGAATAAGAAAAGCCCTTGGGAGAGGAGAAACCAGAGGAAAACTCGGAAACACCCAAATGTGAGTTTCACCACCCTGTGTCAAATAGCGAACCTCATTACACTGCCGTATAACTTGACAACGAAGGGAGTTACCGAACACACATACCTCTGCAACATAAGCATCCATCCGAGCGATTTTTGCAGTGAGCAAAGCACTCTCCTTCTCCAGCTCTTGGACAACTCTGAAGGCAAGATAAAAACACCAAGACTGCTCGTTACCGTTGAAGTTCTTCTTCCCGTTTCTCTAGTCGTTCGCTCGCGGTTTGCGCATCACGCAATCGATCAATCGTCTGCAAGACAGACTTCGCGCTAAGAAGATAAAAATCCATCTACCGCTGAGTATGTTTGGGCTGCTGAAACAGTCCTCGCTTTCGCATCTTCTGTTCTAGACTGCAGTTCTTCAATAACATCGTCACGAGTTTGAAGTTTTTCGGTTAAGAATTCGCTGGTCCTGTGGGTAAAAATGGTAACTGGAGGTTCCCAAACAAACTTCTGGCACTCAGCAGCTGATTTGTCTAATTCCAACGTCTTGGTCTCGTTCTCGCGTATTTTTTGTTCAATATCTTCCAACTGTCGCTCTTTTCTCGTGAGCGCATTGTACAACTCAGACAGTTGGGACTCGTACTGGCAAGGGTGCGCGTGTGAATGTCGAAATAAACACAAACCTTCAATCTCTCCAATTTACATTTGGCAAGCTCGTCGACCTTGAGCTGAGACTGTGATTCAAGCTCCTTATACGTGTCCAGTAAGCCCACGAGCCTATTACGCAAACTCTGAATCGACACCATTGTGCAGAATAGTTGTCGCTGGATGGAAATTATTGGCTGCCCGTGAATATGTCACGCAAGAATCAGTCTCGGCTACAAAAAAAAGGATATTGATCATAAAGGCGGAAATGCAACGAAACGTAGCAGTAGAGGTAGCCCAACAAGCCTGAGTATCTAACCATCCGATAGACTTACAGACGTAAATCTGAGCTTAATGGTTGGAGACTCCTGTACAAAGTGATTAGACCCTACGCTTGGCACAAAGAGGGATCATTCGGAAGTTCCATATGGTCCTACGATGAGAGTCTTGCTGTAGCCGATAACGGCTCGCCCATTTGGGCTCGAGATAGCTCAGTGGTTAAGGCGCGAGCTTACGGACCGGAAGGCCCGTGGTTCGAACCCAACCTCAGCATCTCAACTGCTCATGTCCAGGCTTGGCAAATCTGGCAGTTTCCCAGCCCTTGAGCCTCCTTCCACCCACTTCGCGAAAATCCCGGATTAAAGTAAGCCCTCATAACGGTGCATCTCTCTCGCTTATGCCCGCCAACGGGCCCAAAAAAGTCTGACGTGGTACTACTACTAGTTAAACTGCTACACCACCGCCGTCATGAAGAGACTGGACCTTACCGTGGTGCCACGGTTTGTGTACCTCCAAGACCCATTGAGCTGTACTGGGGGGTGTCCCCGCGACACTCAGAGTCTCTCATACTAGGTTGTTCAACGGTTAGAGGTCTGAGGAACACAGTCTCCATGTTGGGGGTCGGAACGTGTGGCGACTTGTTCCGTAAGAACGGTGATGTATTTGCATTACCCGCCAAACATCGCTGCCTTGCGGTCAGGCTTTTGAGCCAAAGGCTTTGGTTGAGGACCCTAATCGTCCTTCTGTCTAGGTGTGGGCGCCCCGACAGTATCCCAGCCCACGTACAACCATGAATTGCACACATAAAAATAAATTCATGCCACATCGGCCGTCGCGTGGTGCCATCAGCCGGGTCGCCTTACTCGCTGCACACAGCAGGGCGGGTAAGCGAAAACAGGCTACTGATGACACCTCCCTTCTTTCTCTTTTACATACTTATTCTTTCCCTCTCCCCACCCCATTCATACTCTCTCCTTGTAGGCCCTTCAGTTACGACTGATGACTCCGTTTGTCTAGCATCGGTTTCGCAGACATCTGCGCGTCATCCGGCACCGACATCCCCAGGCATCTCGAAATCAATCTTCAAGCCTCGATGCCCAGTCTATCTGGCCGCACTCTGAAACAAGCAGGACAACACGCTTCTCTTGCTCTCACACTAGACTCGCTTGGCATTGATGTGTGCTGTGTCTCAGAAACAAGAATTCAAGATGAAAGCACAATGGTTGAGCTAACCGCCCCATCACTCTACACTCGCTTCCGGCTACGCACCTCTGGTGATCCAGAGGCTGCTGCGGCAGGATGTGCAGGGGTTGGTATTGTCCTGAGTCACCGGGCGGAAGTATCCTTGCTTGACTGGATACCTGTTGATAGTCGCCTCTGTGCGATTCGTCTGGCAACGTCTGTGAAACAGTCTCACAAGCGGGAAGTTGAGAGATGTCTGTTAATCATTTCTGCCTATGCCCCAACTGACTGTAGCTCTGACACCATCAAAGACACTTTTATGACGCCCTCTACGCCCCGTTGCGGCGACCTAAAGGATCAGATATCGTTGTGGATGCCGGAGATATGAATGTACAAGTGGGCAGGCTTAGCGCATCTGAGACTCAATTGGGAGGTCGACATGGATTGGACTCGGTACGTACGGACGGTGGTGAACGATTGCTTCAGCTGTGTGCTGGACGCAGACTATTTTTATGCAGTAATAACTTCCGAAACAGCCGAAGTCGTCTTGCCACATGGTGTTCTCCAATGGTGTACCGGCCACGAACTCAAATCGATCACATTGCTATCAGTTACCGACGGTGCGGATCAATAACTGACTGCCGATCATTTTGGAACACGTTTGTGAATTCTGACCACGAACTCGTCCGAAGCCGCTTCTCCCAGAGCCACGCAAGGTGCGGACAAATCGCTTGGCAACTGAAAGACTGGCAGATCCGGATGTTAGACGAACTTATCAGATGTGAATTTATACTGGGACGAGATCGACACCTCTTTGCAGGTGCTGGGACTTTTGTCTTTGGCAGGACACTAACAGGAGCACCCAAGCACTGGATATAAAAAACCGAATAGTGTCACTATTTAAATTTCGGAGAAATATACCAACCTGTCCCGAACATAACTTGATGGGACGAATTATCAGACGTCAAGTGAAAGTGAGCGTGTGAGCAGACCGTGAAGTCTGGTGGACACAGAAAGCCCAGGAAAGCGAAGAGGTCCAGAAAGCCGGGAATGCCCGAAGATTAGTTCAGTTGATCAGTGCGACTGGTCCCCGGAAAGCCCCTGTGAGCGAAACCATCAAGGATCGGAATGGAGTGACCATCGTGAGTAAACAAGAACGCCTCGACCGTCGGGCCGAATACTTCGAATAACTGTTCCCGTG
This sequence comes from Opisthorchis felineus, assembly GCA_004794785.1. NCBI lineage: Eukaryota > Metazoa > Platyhelminthes > Trematoda > Opisthorchiida > Opisthorchiidae > Opisthorchis > Opisthorchis felineus. The sequence goes on along the minus strand of SJOL01009160.1, from coordinate 552,432 downwards.
GCCACCAGCTGACACTCGTCTGGAGCCCACAGTTGACGTGGAACGCCTACGATATCGGAGGTCTATGACTGCACATGTTCCCTCAAGAGCCACCGAGCTTCTGGTCCGGATGGCCTCCCACCCGCATTGTTCAAAGATGGAGGTGAAGTCCTCAGTCAGCACTGATCTGATCTGCTTGCCTGCATTTGGGAAAACGAGACCGTCCCAGACGAATGGGGAGAGTAAGTGATGGTGCCCATTTTCAAAAAAGGGGCTTGTAATGAGTGTGGTAACCATAACGGGGTCAGCTTGACCCCAATTGTAACGAGACTGCTGGCGTCACCTGTTCTTCGTCGCCTTATGGTGGCTCGTGAAACACTGACTCGAGAGCAGCAAGCGGGGTTACGGCCTGGTAGGGATTGCGTTGACCAAATCTTCACACTGTCAGGTGCTAGAACAACGCCATACCTATGAACGACCCACAATTCTAGTGTTCCTGGATTTCCAAGGCGCATTCACCTCGGCTGACACGCTTGTCCATCAAGAAATGCCCCGGAAGTTTGTGGACATAATACGCTCTTTGTGTTCTCAGACTTTCGGACCTGTGAGAGTAAACGGAGAGCTCTCCAAAGGTTCCGTACACAAAGCGGTGTCCGGCAGAGGTGCCCACTCTCTACATTCTTATCTGATATCGTGACCGATAAAGCAATGAGTTGAACGTTGGAAGGTCTTCAGAAACCTGGCGTTCAAATAGCCTCTGACGACAACAATGTCAATCTGGAATATCCGGACGACTTAGTTCTCGCATTTCAAGAGAAGAAGCAGGTGTTTTTGGATGAACTGACTCAGGACATCTCGTCCTTTGGTATGAACTTTGCACCCATAAAGTGTAAAGTCATGCTCCTGGACATGCAGTCACTGAACACACCACTTACAATCCACGGGGAGAAACTCGAAGTTGTGGAGAGTTTTATGTATCTTGGAAGTGGCATTAGTTCTGATTGTAGTGCAACAGATGAGGTCAATGCACGAATTTGCAAGCCTCGGGCAGCGTTTGCTAGTTTGAGACACCTACGGTGTCGAAGGGGTATATCCCTGAATCTCAAGGGACGTGTGTGTCAGGCTACAGTGCGGGCTGTTTTGTTGTATGGCCGAGACTTGGCTTGTTTGTGCAGCGGAACTGAGACGTCTTCATGTGTTCAACAATCGTTGTCTCAGGACCACAGCTCGTATGGGTTGGTGTCGGAGAATCCGTAACGAGGCAATTAGAAAGCGAGTTTTCTGGGACTTCCATTGAAGAATGTGTCCAGCACCAGAAGCTGCGCTGATTAGGCTATGCATTGCGCATGCCGAACCATTGTTTGCCGAAGAGAGTGCTGTTTTCCGTGCCCCATTCAGACTAGTGGAAGCAAAGTGGTGGCCAACCCTTGAGGCGGCAGAGGGGTATGAAAGAGATCACGAAACGTTTGGATGCTGTCGGTGCCACTCACCTTCCAGGATAGGGACCGCATGATCTCTAATGTTTCTGCTTGGAGGCGCTGCAAGGTATGGCTGCTACTCGATGTCAGTGGCGTTCTTGTTATCACTTTCTCTCCAGATTGCCTGAATGAATGTCCGGAGTTGTAAGCAGCTCGGAATGATTGTAGTAAGGTAGCACTAAGTCCTTTCTCCATCCAACTTTATTCTTTTCTCCAAAATAAGGCTTTCAAATAAATCATGGTTGTACGGCAGCGAAGCACCAGTGTTGAACACTGATGTCATGCTGTCGATGATGACACCACCTCCGAAAAATCCACAAGCAGCAGTGGGAGATGAGCAATTTAGGGGCGATAGTGACTAGACTGATACTCCAGTGATACTCATAGTCACCTCTAGCAGCCTTTTTAGAGGGAATGACAGTGGATATCTGCCATTCCTCTGGCACTTCATTCGCCTTCCAGATGCTCCGCCTGAGTTTTTTAGATCGGGAACGAATCCTCCTCCTATATTCTTGAGGAAGCCGGGGATAAGACAGTCAGGACTGAGTGTTTTGTTCCTCTTTGAAAGTTTAATTTCGTTAAACTTCATCTTCTATTGTAATCGAGCAGTTTAACATCAACGTCAAGAAAAGCAACACAGCAACACATGAAAACTGATGCCTGATGCTGTCATAAAACATCACAGAAAGAACGTCCAATCAAAGAACGAAAAGAAAGGAGAGGGACTGATCGCGAGACGCCACGAGCTAAAATGGTCAAAATCACATTTGCGCATTATGTTGGAGCAAAACATCATCAACAGGATTGACCAAGTACCCCTTGCTAGCCTCACCCAACACAAACCGAGCACACAACGACAAGCAAACTTGAATCAGGTAGTCCGGATAGAAAGGGATAGCAATTTCGCTACTTGGATTGACTTCCTGGCATGTCAAGTAGGGCTTCTAACCACTCGCGGGGAGAACCACGTGGACTCCAACCAGGAAGAGGCAAAGAACCTGCAGGGCTCACACTGACAGTATCCACTTTTATTAGCAGTTGCCACATCATGGCTTGTTCACCCGGACTTTTCGCCAACAAGGACCTAGAATGGAAACTACGGCTTACTTTGGTAGACACGGGATGGACATGTCTAACACATGGCACAAACACCACCAATTAAAAAGATTTATCTGCTACTCCGCCAGATCCGATCCACTAAATACTATGTTAGAAGCAGTGGTGACCAAATATTTGAAAACATTTGAGATCTTCAGATTGGGGAGGTCAAGTTTTACAGCCATACAGTAGAACTACTCTCGTGATTACTGAGTAGACATAGCCTTCCAACCCCGCCGAAATCCCAAGGGGGAAAGAAGTTCCTCCAAGTTGTTCGGGAAGCTCGCAATTAGGTCCTGTATACGCATTGAGGTGCACTTACTTTCCTGTGTGATGTAGTCGTTTGACTGTCTCAGTTGTAATGCCGGTTATTTAGAAGACACTATAGGGGGATGATATTAAGCTGGCGGCTGATATCCAATCTCTACATACCTGTCATGACTGCCTCACACCGGAAGTAAACCATTATGGAATAGGTTGATCACCAGAGAAGTCTAAATCACTGCTTAGGACCGATGTGGACCTACAACCAAACTTTCCATGTCAGTAATGCAGCTGAAGTGGCTGACCGCTTAAAGTGACTTGGTTAATATTTGCAGGCAGAGATCTAGCTGCCGAAATCAAGTCGGGTATCGAAAAGAATCCCATCACCTCTAGCGTCAGCGCAACATCAGGCTCTCGTTTACACGACGTCTTAGAACCGGAGCTATTAGAGGACTCACCGTGCTTTACCATCGTTGCCTAGGAAACACCTCGCACACCTAGTGGTGGCAGCGAATAAGTTGTGCCGACGTTCGAGAATCAAGATGGGTTTCGCTCTCGTCGGAGTTGTGTCGATCGCATCTTCATTTTGGGACAAGTTCTGAACTGCACCACTCCTTCAGACGACGAACGATGATCATCCTCAGTCTTAGATCTGCTTGTGACTCCACTGGTCAACATAAACTGTGTCAGTTTCCGACGACGACGGTGTCCCTTCTAAATTCTTGTCCGTTATACAGGCTCTGAATGCCTCCTCCCGTAGATGTGTACGTGTCTACGGCAATTTCTCACCTGAGGTCGAAACATCCAGTAGTATCAGGTAAGTGTCCTCTGTCGCCCCTTTTCTTGAACGTCGTAGTCGATGTGCTCCTCGAGTCCACTTTACCTGCCCTTAACATCTCGGGTGTCGAAATACTGTCGGAGAGTTTGCTCGCGGACACTGAGTACGCCGACAATAGTGCACATCCTGGATCAGATCCTTTGGAAATGCAAACACTACTTTAAATAAATTGAATGATTCCGCTGCAGTTCAGTGTGTGCCTCGCGTCCGTAAAGTGTGAAGTGCTGCTGCAAGGTTGGGTGGGATCAAACTCAAACATCATGGTGAACAGATCGGTGTGATAGATAAGATCATTTACCTGAACAGCTGCATAGGTCCCGGCGGACTGGTAAAAGTCGAAATCATCTCATGAATTTCTAAGGCGAGGGCAGCGTCTGCCTACCTCCGACATTTGTGGTGCCGATGTGACGTCAGCCTGACTGTCAAGGGTAGTGTGCAATGGGACGGTCCGGTCTGTCCTGAATTATGGATCAGATGCGTGGCCATTGCGTACGGAAGATCTTCGGAGGCGCACTGTTTGGCTGTCGGTGTCTCCGAAGCACTCTCTGGGTCTGAATGGAATATCAGACCAGTGATACTGGGATAGGCCAGATGATTTTCGGGAAAGTTTACTCTCCCTCTCAAGAGATCAGCTGGTCACCCTTCACAGGTTGCGTGGTTAGACCGCGTACTGCGTACGCAAGAAGACCGTTTGCCTCGTACAACCCTCTTCGCCTAGCCTTGTATCGGACGCAGAGGACCGAGGGGCGGTCAGTCCATGCTTCGGTAACGAAGCATAAAGGTCGTCATCAGACAGCTGAGTCACGTTGGTAATTGCCGCCTCCCCGGATAGGGATCGCGGAACTAGACATACCAACGATTAATGGCCTTGGCAGATGTGGCTGTGTAGCATTCACTTCCTGTCATACAGGACAAACACATCCATTTGTTGTCAGTGCACAGACTGAGCCGTCACCACCAACGCGTGGCTCTCAATTTCTTTGTCTTCGGTGAACGAAACTGTAGTAGCAGGAACCACTGCACTTCGGTGCATGGTTCTGAGCCGAAAAACTGAACTGAACCGCCGGGGTGCAACGACGTATCTTTCACGGACGTAGTGATGGAGAACTGGCGAATATCACAGGTAGTAAAAGACTCCGATGGTCAGGGCATGTGTTGGGGACGGTAAGTCGACGGCTCCTACGGTGCGCTTCTTTAGCAGAACAGAGTGAAGGATAGAAAAAAGTCAAAGAAGTCAAAGAATTACTTGGCGATGAGACATACAGGTCGTCACAGTCCAGCTGCCCCCCATCCGATCATGCAGAATCCGCGCCTGGGACTTGAAGGACAATGAATGGTTAAAAGCTTTCTGGAAATGGTTCAAAAGCACACACCTTGGCGAATGGGTAACACTCTTTTATTCCAGCTCCAAACAGCTCATTGGTTAAGGCACGAACTTACTGACCGGAAGGTCCGTGGTTCGAACCCATCCCGATGTCTCGGCTGTTCCTGTCTAGGCTTGCGCACCTTCGTACATCGGGTGCCGCGTCAGCTAGACACCGAAAACGGTGTTGCTGCTGGACGAGTATTATTATTGTTGCCATTATTATATTACTTTACAGTCGTGAACTCGTCTACAAACTTTTTTCACATTCAACTTTTTCCTCTCAATTTTTGTCTCGTCGATATGTACTGTTGTACGCCCTGAGGCATACAGGCTGTTCATTTTTGTGTGTTCTGATAATCATGCATACATGGAACATATTTCTGAGACAAAGCTGACCAAACACCTCTGCGAGAAAGACGGTCTTGTGACATTCGGAGCGCATGTTCTGACCAACACAACCCATGAGGCGTGAGTAGCTCACCCACCGTGGACGAGTCCCTTCTTCCTAAAACCATCTGGCGTATTTCAGGATTGCTAATCCAATGTTCTCACCAGATCCGGTCAATGCTTCAGAAACACAGCTGGTCACAGGCCGAATTTTCGTACACCCTCTTATCATCATCAGACTATTGACGCTGGTGTTTGACTGCCGTACAGCCACAAAATTTACATAATTATATTTAAGCATAAGAGTGAATAGAGTAGGGAGCAGTGGTTGAGAGAGGGGACATGGAACTGGACTGTCGCAGACATTCCAAGGTACTTGCATCTCGAAGCGCCCCATCGAACAGTCTGGAAGGAAGATGACACCCAGAACGCCACTGACATCGATTAGCCGCCATTTCTTGCATTTATCCAACCAAGCGTAGGGGTCTTGGTATTCCTTGAATTCAAGGGTGCGTTCGATTCTGTCGATCGGTCAGTGCTGTTAACTACACTTGCTCAACGGTGTATGCACCAGAAGTTTGTGAACATATCCCGGTCCCTATATTCACATACTTTTGTGTGTGTATGGCGAGCTTCCCCACAAAAAGTGATGTCCGACAAGGATGTCCGCTGCACAACCAAATGCCCGTTTTCTAAGTACATCGTTACAAATTCGCTGACGCCATCCAAAACCAGCAACGCTTCTGAGGCATCGGCGGTCAAATAACTGAGGACACCTCACATTATCTGTCCGCATAGGCCAGGTTTGCCGCCATACAACAAAACAGCTCTTACTGTAGCCTGGTACACGCGACCATTCAGACCCAGTGGTATGCATTTTTGACATCACAAGTGACGCAGATTAGCAACTGTGATTCTGGCCTTTGAGATTCATGCACTGGCTTCGTCAGACACGCTTCCGTCAGAGCTAATACAAGTACTGAGGTGTCAAATTCTGCACAACCTCCAGTGAGTCGCTTAGAATGGTAAGGGTTGTGTTTAGAGACTGTAAGTTCTAAAGCATGACTTTGCACTTTGAAGGTGCAAGGTGCATGTTGAGATATGGTATGACGATGGTCAGTCTTCAAAGATGGGGACGATGCCGTCTGCGTACTCCATATCGACAAGGTTCTCATCAACAACAACCTGAAAACCGGGGTTCCGAAAACCTTCCAGTGTTCGCCTCATTATTTTACCAGTGACGAAGCTGAACAAGAGTGCAAAGCGGACATCCTTGTGGGACACCACTTTTTGTAGGGAAGCTTTTGGAGAGCTCGCCATACACACACACACACACAAAAGTATGTGAATATAGGGACCGGGATATGTTCACAAACTTCTGGTACATACACCGTTGAGCAAGTGTAGTTAACAGCACTGACCGATCGACAGAATCGAACGCACCCTTGAATTCGAGGAACACCAAGATTGTGGGTCGTCTGTACACGTGGTGTTGCTCTAACACATGACGGAGTGTCGACGCTGCCTCTAACCAATCGAAATCCCGCTTGATCCTCATGGGTCAAGTTTTCGCGTGCCACTGTAAAATGACGAACTATCAGAAACCTTGTTACAACGGGAGTCAAACTAACATGCCTGTGGTTACCACATTTACTGCGAGTACTCCTTTCGGAAACGGGCACTATCACCGACTCAATCTAGTGATCTGGAACGGTCTCTTTCTCCCAGATCGACACAAATACGCTAGAGAAGCACTGACTGGGGAATTCACCACCGTCCATAAAACATTATGAAACATATCTTAGCGGCGTATACTCTCCCCTTGACAGACAAACTGAGATTATGCTGGCGCAGCAGGTGTTGGAATTTGGAGAAAGTTGTCATAGTCTTCTCGGTTGGTCTGGCCTCCAGCCAGTCCACAGGTACTTACGAAATTGTCCAGGTAAACAAATTTATAAGCTACGTCGAATGGCTGGTCTATAGACATAATGTTCAGACTTGATCCCACCCAGTCTTGTAGAAATACTTTGAACTTCACAAGTGTGAGGCGCATACCAAACATGCGGCAGAAATGCTTAGGTTATTTAAGATGGATTGCGTCTCTAAAGGAGCTGAAATGAGGATAGCAAAAATGTTTGGATGCTCAATGTCGGTGGACAAAACGTTCCGGGGCATTTCGATCTACCAAGCTGCAGAAAAAAGTCATTCAGCTGTAGCACCCTTTCGGTACCTAACTGCCATGCCACCAGAAGGAAGCACGAGGGTTGAAATACTGCCAGGTTGCCCAAGCCTAGACAGGGGAAGTCCAGGAGCAGAGGTCGGGTTCGAACCACGGACCTTCCGGTCAGTAAATTTGCGCTCCAACCACTGAGCAGAAGGCAGAGAAATTGTGAGTAGCACGTCAATAACGAATCCCAAGAGGAATGGTGAGAGAGGACAGCTTTGTCTTGCTCCACTAGACGTGATGAACCTAAGCCAAAGCTTATGTATCCGTCCAGGTGGACAGCAGTTGCAATACAATGTCTTTATAATGGACACGTTTGTTCGCCGAGCACCTCCATTGCTTCAGACGATCCGAAATCGGACCTCATATGAATAAAAGCGACCATCGTTGGACGTTCTATGACCTATCCCAAATTACCGACATGGTCAGGACGGAATCCAGCTTGCTTCTCCCTTCCGATAATCGGACAACCTGTGAAAATGCAGAGAGCGCCTTTGATGCTACGGCTACCCTGCTGATGCCATGGTGACTTTGCATGACGTTCTTGTGCCCTTTTTGCAGACCGCAATCACGGTCGAAGCGCCTCGTTTTGACGGCGTTCTTTGTTCCCGAAATTTTCCGTAGCCGCGGCGTCAGACTACCCACCATGGCTTCACCCCCATTAGAAAAGTGCACGATGCAGTTCCCTAAATTTAGGGAACAATTCACACTGGATTTGTTGTTGATGCTGAGTGGTATCGAAGTTACAATCACCCAGTGTTTTGTTTCATTCTTCACCCCCTTGATTATTCGGCGTCTCAGGGATTCCAATGCACTATCATGGTCGCTGGATGCCGGGTTGGTCGGTCTGGAGGCAATTAAATCTGCTGACTTGGACGAACCCGCGTTTATTTGGTCGAGCTGGGTGGCTAACACAGTATAGCCCCCTCATTCTGTTCCACTTGTCCTCCAATCAATCTTTCAGGCGAAATCCCGCACCAAAACCGATTTGCCGCTCGGAGTTAGGTGGTGGCCAAGAAACCTAACCACACCAAAGGATTGGGGCGCCTACCGGTCCGGTATCAAGGCGAGCTCTGATTGGCCGACGGTATGAACCCACAGGTGGTCGTGATTCAGAGTCCGCCGAGTGCTGGTTGATAATGGCGCGTCCAGAAGGCGACGGTATCTCCAAAATGTTGTCACCCCACGCTCTTCGAATATGACGCGTTTTCATATGTTTATGACTTGGTTTCTGGCGTTTAATACACGTTGCACATACTTCACGGATTCACGGATTGATACACAGGATCGAGGCTTTTGCCCAAGTTTCCCGGGTCGGTTTTGTTCTTGGTGGTTCTTTTACCAGAACGTCAGCTTGGAAGCTACGGAGCTACTTCTATCACACTCCATCATCAACGTGATTGTGTTTCAGCCTGTCCACAGTGATGTAGTTGAGATCCGCTGGAGTTTAACGGGACTGCTCCTGACCGGGTATGCATGATGTCTGGGCCAGCCAAACTGATAACCGACTTGCTCACGATGGCACGATCGGCTTTAGGTTGCACACGACGGGAATAAAAATTTCACTGATGTGCTCCATCTGGAACTGATGGCTACAGCTTTGGCTTGCCGTTTTCTTCGAGTTTCGAGGATCATTGAAATCAGTGTGTGGATTAGCTGCCCTAAATGTTCTTGGTTAGAGGAGGACGCCGTCGAAGTTCATAAACAGTCTCCGGTTGGGTTGCGGCGTGCTTTGAAATGCCGAGAAACATCCTGAAACTAGCGAACCTCACCGGGGTTGCCCATTCTCCTTCTTTTTTAAATAATGTCATCGACATCACCATGCGGTTTACACTTCAAGGGACCATAACCTTAGTATAGAAATCAACTCTGGAGAGAGACTAATAGACTTGAATTATGTGGGGGATACTGTTTTGTTGTTTGACAATTATATGTTCGCGCAGAGTAACTTAAGCAGAACATCCCACGTTCTGGGATGCATTGTGACCTTCAACTTGCTGAGTGATATCTCAGGGTTTCCCATCCATTTGTCTTTCTCTGAAAGTTTGGAATGAAGATGTTGGGTTTGTTAGTCGGCTCATGCATTTCGGTGGCTGCGTAACCTGTAACAGATGGAGTTAAAGCGCTAATGATATGCGGCGCAAGGGGAACCCAAAAATCTACGTCATTTACGGCATCAGAAACGAATTCCACCGAAACTAAAGGGTCTCATATACAAGGTAACTGCAAGAGCAGTCCTAACTTGCGATTGTGAGATTTCGCCCAGCAGTTCCGACCTGTGATGAGCATGACTTATGCTCTATTCATTACTCTATTCATTATTCTCGTGTTTTAATATAACGAGTGCGATACACGCGCTTCAGTTTGAATATATACGTGCTACTTGTTACGCCGTGCTGAATTCTGAATTTCTAGTTCGTTGGGTTATACCAATATACGCGCTGAACTCAGTTCCTACATTTTTGCGCCGCAATGGGAACAATTCAGCATGCCTGCCGAAACGGGACCATTAAACGCTAATTCAACTGCGCGAGGCGCAGAGGACTATTTGAACTGTTTGACATATGGTGTCGTACAAAATCCGATATGGATGATAAGAAACTCACGGCGTATTTTCTACATTTTGTTGGCATGGGGGCGTATACGTTGATCAATAATTTAGTATGTCTTGAATCTACAATCGATATTTCCCATAATACGTTGAGGAAAAAGTTCCGCAACACTTCAGACCGATTAACTTCGTAGCAGCCGAAAGAGATAGGTTCAATATGTTGACCCGCCCCCATTCTCAGTCGGTTCGGAGTTTGTATTGCAGTTGCAGACACAGGCGTCCAAATGTGACTAAGGTGCCCAGCTAGAATATCAACTGCGTGATAGAGTCATTGCTGGTATTCAATTGCCCGAATTACAACAGAAGCTGCTGCTCTATCCGGGTAAAAAATTTCAAACTATTCGAAATATATGTGAGCAGTATGAAGATGTGAAGTATATAACGAAGACTGATGAAGCAGTGTTGTTAAATTATTCTTAAATAATTCAGGGATGCGCATAGACAACAAATTCAAACCTCAAACAAATGTTCGTGTTCCAACTTCATCAGTACGTCGCTTCACAGATCGTAATTCAAATTCAGCGGTTCGAAAATTTTGTTAATGGGAATCATGTGGACGAAATCACTCCAGATATTCATGCCCTCAAAGGCAAGCGAAGTGTTTTATGTGCGGAAAAACGGGACACATTCAACTTGTTTGTAAGTCCAAAAAGTGTGTTACTTAACTTCTGATCCAACTACTGACGTGAAAGCATTATCTGAAGTCAACCCCACCCCTTCGCTAACTATTTTGCCCCAAAATTCGTCACACGTTTTTAAAACTTTGATATCCGCTTCTGGTCAAAAACATGATTTCATTGTTGACACTGATAGTGTTGAGTCCACACAGTCAGATGTAACTGCTTCTTACCCGAGTGTTGTGATATTGCCTACAGATGCGAACATCTGCGGTATCTTTGGGCATTCTGTACCTCTGGTCGGCAGTTGCACGATTCCCGTGAGATTGCCCCCAAGGGACCCCTGTTGAGCGCAATTTTTTAGTTTCATCCTCGGGACAATCGATTATCGGACTCAAAGTTTTGCGCTCATTGCAAACTTGTAGCACCTCAATGACTTCTGTAAATGAGGGTGCAAAAATGATTCCTCATGCCGAGTTCTTATCCAGAATTCCATTATGCGTCTCCGATTCAAACAATTCAGATTGTTTATTGATTCAACCATTACCAGTAAATCGGGATGCGCTTGTTGCTGATACTAAAAGATATTTTGCTCCAATTTTTTCCGCGCTGCGACGTGGCTGATCACAGCAAGAGCGACGTCGGTTTCCTGCATTTTACCCTCACCGCAAAAGTTTGTGCATTACTCCAGATGGTCAGCTGTGTTCTGAGGATAGAGTTATCATTCCACCGACTCAGTAAGCGGCTGTTCTTGTAGATTTGCACTCTGCTAATCTGGGTGTCGATAAGATGAAATCTCTTGCACGCTTGTCATGCTGGTGGCCGGAACTAGATGCTGACATCAAGCATGCTGCCAAAAATTGTGTTAAATGTAAACACAAAATTCACCGCAAATCTTCATAGTGGTATCTGTGGCCAGTTTATTGTGAAACAGTTCAACGAGTTCATGTCGATTACTGCGGTCATTTCCTCGGTAAATACTATGCTTTAACTGTTGTTGACGCATATTCACGTTGGCCTGAAGTTTTTCCTACTACTTCTCCAAGTGCTTAATTCACGAAACAAGTACTGAGGAAAGTACTCAGCCACAAAGGTGTACAAATCGCTTTGGTCACTGACAATGGCACACACTTCACTGCAAAATCCCTCGAGGAATGGTAAAAAGGCATTTGATGTTTATATTTGTTTACTGTTCCACGACATCCCCAGCCGAACGGGCTCGCTGAGAATTTTAGGCGAACACTAAAATCTGCCATTACTTCATTCTCTCCTAATTCTTTTGCGGATTTAGACCGCGGAATTGATATTCTTCTGGTGCAACACAGGAATGCTGTCCATTCAGTTACTGGGAAGAGTCCCGCGACCCTTTTCAAATCTCGCTTGTTGCGTACAAGAGTCGACTGTGCCAAAACGGCTGATGTTACGTTTTCCAATGATTTACGGCAGGAACAATACTTTCATCAAATGGCATACGTATGGTCACGATTCCCAATTTGGATTATCTCTCTTGTTACCGGAGATACATTGATCAGGTTGAGTTCAATACCGTATATCAGTCTGTTAACTGCACTTCTGCTGTTTCAAATTCTAATAACTCCTTTTCAAATGACCTTATTGTATCCGAACAAAACGTTATCTCTGAAGAACGTACTACCCGCAAATAACCTGAAGTTTCCAATCCGAGAAGATCCGAAAGAGTACTATCAAGACCATCACTGAACTACAAGCATCCACACGCTCATTTGTCATCAACATGATTGATGCTCTATTCATTGCTCTATTCATTATTCTCGTGTTTTAATATAACGAGTGCGATACACGCGCTTCAGTTTGAATATATACGTGCTACTTGTTACGCCGTGCTGAATTCTGAATTTTTAGTTCGTTGGTTTATACCGATATGCGTGCCAAACTCAATTACTACAGGACCTTGGGCATCTTTAAACGTTGATTGCTGGTGGCTCCGTAACAAATAAGTAATTGGCCAGCCAGAACAGGTGGACAACGAGATGGTGCGTAGGCGGGAGCTTGACAACTACTCTGAATATCTGGGGCATCAGATAACACTTATCAGACTGGGCTGGTGATGGCGCACGTTACGGATACCCGGACAAAAGGTATTTCAAAAGATGCGGTTTTCGATTGCAATTTGTAGTTGACAAAAGCTTCGCACAGGCAGGCATTACGTGGCGACGCAAAACGGAAGCGAGATTCTCAAAATGAGTGCTTTGGGATCATCGCATTATTCTTAGTGGGTCTACGTGTTGCTTCTTGCTCGTGTTGGAAACCTTGCAGGACATAGAACACAGCCGATTCCAGTTGTGCGCATGCTTCTACTTTCTAGCCGGACTGCTCAGCTTAATTTCGCCCGTCGTGCGCTGGACTTAGGGTGAGGATCTCAGGGGACGCTGGGCAAACTTCTTTCGTATGGACTTGCATTAGCATGGGGCTCACATGTGTTTAATTCAGTGGTGTCTGAAATAGCAGGAACCTTATACATCATCGTTTCCCCTAAAGAAATAAAGAATCTTTGCACTGCGTCCCTACATTTCCTGATTACATCTGCACCCTACCAAGAATTCTTCCCCGTTTTTGTATGACAAATAAGTACAAGTAGGTATTACAGATGTATTTTTGTCAATGATTGTGAGGATGATCAGTGTAGTTGGTGGCTCCAGATATCCATCCGTGTTCAAGTTCCTACTGGCCAGAAACGGACGATTTTCAGTTCCTAATTTAAGCATTCGCCCATCGTTATATATGCGATGGGGGCCAGCTGAGGATCTCACCCAAATATGCCTTTTCCTTGCTTGGTAGTCCTTTCTGGGAGTTCGTGTCACCCGCTCTTAATACTGACCAAAGCGGCCATGTCAGAACTCACTGGAGCCCATCTTCTGCATCGTCAGAACTGCAAATATATCTGGGCGAAGGCTGACACGATGAGCACCATAAAATGAATCAGATCGTTCAGCTGTAACACTTTTTGGTGCTTAGTCGACGTGCACCCTAAGGAAGCGCGAGGCCTGAGATACTGTTATGATGCCCAGGCCCTGATTAGAACAATCGAGATTCAGAGGTTGGGTTCGAATCATGAAACTTCCGGTGCGTATGTTCACGCTTTGCTCACTTAACTATCTCGAGCTCAGTAACAGTGCTCGGCTCTCAGTGTGCCCCCAGCTGCCTCGTTTTTGAGTTGCGGTGAGAAGAGTGATGTTTGAGTTGTTAACCATCGGGCGGCTGTGGAATGCCCGGACACCCTCTGGTAGAGGGTGCATAAGTTTAATCCCTGGACACAGAATTTGACTAAATCTGTGTGAAAGCATGTTTCAGGTTTGGCATATTTGCAGCATTCGTACCACGCATTGGGTTCTGTGATAGCAATTTCTGTGAACAGCAGTCCACAAACTTCCGGTTTCCGTGCCCAGCTGCCGTTGTAATCGGCAGATGTTGGTGGGTTTTAAACGTCGGCTGCAGGCGTTACCCTTATTCCCAGCAGTCATGCTGGAGGTTGGCCCACTCCGCGATCTCATAGCCAAATATGGCTCCTTTGTTCCTATCAAATCCGGATGTGTATGCTCTGGCTTCCTTTTGAGTGACTGGTTTGGTCCGCATAAAGTATTCCCGGCTTGTGGCTTGCTACAAGAGTCCCCATTATGAAATTATAGCAGTCGGTACGCCCTGAGGCTGGTGGACGTCAAACACGGACAAACGATAAGAGATGAAGAAGAACCAAATTTTAAAGCACTCATGGGCAGGTTATCACCAACCGTTTCCTGCGCCGCAACCGTGCCTTCCTATTACCTCGGTCTTTGGAAAAATTGAGTCGGGTAGGATCGGCTTCTTGACCGATGCGGTACCTGATTGTAAGCGGTGAGGTGATTATGGTGTAGAACTTTGCTTAACGACCCGACCCTCAGGGAGACCTAACTTCTGGCCTCCTACTGCTGGACGTATTGATGCTTTAGTTTCCCGTGTCAAGGGGAGCTCAGACGTTTCAGTGCAGTGCGTTCTTAATTTTAAGGGATGCTTGTGAAATTCATCGTGTGGTCAAACTTTGCATGCTGGCAGGCGTTATTTGGTTGAGAATTCAACTGAATTAGTTGGTCTGTGATAGGCTCATACTCTCAAGGTGACGCAAGTCAAGCAGCTGTATGTAAACTGATGGACTCTACTGGATGTAATGGAACTGGGGGCACTAGTAGCTTGCCTGAGACAGTATAAGCGCACTTTGCAAGTGAGTTTAGCCGGCCACAAAGCTCACCCCAATCAGTAAAAACAGGACCACAGTTTCCTCGATATTTTAAGCCGTCGAACAAATTTAACTTACCGCGATTTACAATGAAGTGATTAGAATGTCTGCTTGCTGATTATGTTCGCCTCAGAAACCCTTCCACGACTACGGTTGTTTGTGTTGTAGGTCCGTCTCCCTCTGAGTTTTTAATCGACCGGGCTCATACACCGCCCACGCAAATTTAAAAATTCCAAATATTGACCAATTCAAGTAGTTTTGCGATGACTGAAAGTTGCACGCCTTTCTTTTACGGCCATGTACAGACATATCTGATAGAGTAAATTATCCCCTTAAGTCCGCTACCAAAGATAATGGCGAAAATGTCAAAACGTTAAGACTGGTATTCATTATCTACCTCGTTGAAATGACTGTACTCATTCAGCTCTGTCCCCTTCCTATGGCACTGATGTGCCAGGGCTAGTTTACTACCAGGTTGCCTAGGTTTTGACACAAGCAATGAAGTAGTTATTGTTTAGTTTGGGCCGTGGACCCTCCGGCCAGGAGATTTGTCTGCTAATTGCCCATTGTTGCTGCGAAAAAATATTAAGGCAAGACAGCCACATGGCGGGCAAGATCGGGTGAACGCGCGATGCAGCCCTTGAAACGAAGAGTTGTGAATAGATTTGGTGTAGAAGGCTTGCAGATATAGACTGGAGGGATACGCTGAGCGGTCTTGTCATTTCCCCGGGGAACACAACGTGGCGACGGCGGAAGAAGCAATGTTCATTGTTTGCGGACTGACTGCAGCTTCACCGACCGTGCTGAACTTCAAGCATTCTGCAAAATTGGTAATGCACGAAAACGGAAGCCGCCGCTTGCTCGAATATATCACCATTCACCCAGGTGCTGGATTAATGTAACCGTTTGACAGTTGCTAACAACTCGAACGAATGTTTCAAAATTTCGCCGCAAACACGCCGGCTACACGCCAAGATGTGTTGCTGCCTGACGTCTGCACTGATTGGAGAAATGAGGCGGCTGGCACACGACTTGCCTTCTGTCCGTCAATAAAGTGTTGGCTGCCGGCAGCCAAACCCAGGTGACATCGCATCGTTTCTATATTTCTCTTCAGTGAAATGCATCCACTGGTGGATAAAAACGTTTAAAAACCATAACAATCGCATGTGTTGAAGTATGTTGTTATCAAAAAGAACTCATTTGTCGGAAGGCGAAACCAACTCCCAGAGCCGCTTTTGGATAGAACTTACCCCTTTTCCTTTGGATTCTTCCATGTTCACCCCCGTCCGCATTCTACGATTTGGCGGCCAGAATAATAACTTGGGCGCATTGCAATCGCGTGATCATTCCTAATTTTTAAAATCGTGCTCTAGCGCCACGAGCTTACTGCGGAAGACGGATATGGACTTTGTCGTCTCTGGGGCTACACAATTCGTAGATGCCGCAGTGTTTGAGGGTGTCGTGAAATATGAAAACCCACAGCAAAAGCACGTACGATTTCGTAATATTTCGATCCTTTACGGGTCATCCGGTTCCAACGTGCACATCAAAATTTATTTAGACGATACAGAAGTTAGCAGGGCGTTCGCGTCCACACTGCCGCGGTGAATATTTTAGATTATGAGATTTTTGTGTTCCGCAGATTTTGCAGCAAGATGCTGCACAGCGAATTACCAAGGAGACGAAGCAATGCCGCAAGTTGAGCAGCGTTGTTCCATTGAAGCTTTCCTATTGTAGATGAGGCGTGATTTGGCCTAGCCTTCCAGCCACGAGTTAAAATGGAGGCGTGCTTTACACTTCCCGCTCCTGCTGACACCACCCTTAGTTGCTCAGGAAATTGAAGAGCTCTAGGACTATCTACTTTGCAAAGAATCCTGGTTGACGAGCGTGTTTAGAGTTATCTTATCACGGAGCTGAGAAAAGGTTTTTTGGCGTCAAAGGCCCACCATAAATTAACATCTTACTACCGATATATTCTTGCAAGAGGCTTTCCATAAAAGGCCTGCTGGATTACCAAATGAGCTTCGGATATACCTGGAACGAGATCCTGCGCATTATTTTATGTTTCACAAAAATCGTTCGATTGGTACTCCTGATAAAACCATCTTTATAAATCAGTGTGTTGTTCCTTCCAGCCATATTTTGCCGAATTTATACAGCGTAAGGTTAAAAAACGGTTTTTAAATGTCGATTGCACGTTTCAATTTCCAGGTGCATCACTGCTTTTTGGAGAAAAGTTTTCCATAAGAAGCTATGGCCTTTGTACGCTTACTTGTTGCACATGAAGCTAGTGATAAATTTGGGTTTTGTTACTACCACAGCCTATCCTTGAAAATTTTCCTTGGCGTTGTGTAGTTTGCATAAGTCGGCCTCGTTGACATGTTGGCACCTGCTTTTGCAAAAAATGTTGCCGGCATTACCAGAGCGTGAGCTATCTTAGCTGTGTACGTTCAGCGAAAGGAGTGAAAGCCACTGACCCCATGATTGGTCTTCCGCGTTCCCATGTGAGTTGTTCCAGAAGAAAATATCTCGCAGTCGCGTAACCTATATGTCCATAAATAACGCTGCATTGGCATCAAGCACTGAAGTGAGTGTTCAGTGTTATAATATTAAGAATAATTTTGCTTCCTGGCTCGTAGGCAGTGCGCGAACTGAGGCTGACTTTGGTGAATGCACGCCCACTCCGCCCTCCTAAATCGTTTTCCCTGAAGGGCTGTGATAGTGTGTCGTCCGTAGCTGTGCTACTATAGGAACTTCTACATGCGTTTTAAAGTTTTTTTGCCACGTTATTGCCTTTTCCACATAGCACAGAGTTGCACTTGTGCAGCAAATAAACAGGTCTTTAGCTGGAGCCCTTGTTGCACAACATCGGGTATAGTGCTGTTGCCACGATAGGTGCAATGTTTTATGTCCCATATTTGCTGTCTTTCGGCAAAAATTCTACCGCCGATAGCTCGCGTTACAACGCTCCCCAGAAGTTCTTTTAACGCAGCGATTTGGCTTATGGTTGGCTGCTTTCGTTTAAATCACAAGTGGGTTCTAAATTCACGGATAACGAGCAGGTTATTCGTTATGGACAAGGAGCATGTTGGTCCGTTCGCCGAGCTCGGTAACTGACTTGAAGTCGTTCTGTCATCATTCGGGGAGATGTGGCTAGTGTAAGGTTGCGTCAAAAGGCATCATTCTTTTAGCCAAGCATGATTCACACATAAAAACGTTTTCCTGTTGAGCTTCAATGATTACAAAACCATGGAGCAACGCAAATAAATAGGGGTGGCCTGACTCTCAAACTTATCACTCAATCCCTAACATTTGCAAATAATTTGACTTACCCTACACTAAGACACATTTGACAGTCTCACTTTAGAAATTACTCAATGTCGTTCCTCTACGCTCTGTCGAAGCTTAGTGAGGGGATGCATTTTAGTAAACAAACAGCAGTCGCCAACCGGTCATCCGGCAGTCTACTTCCCAATGAAACTTTTCAGTGTGCAAAGGTAAGTGTAACGGTATGGTCAGCTTCCTATGAAAAGACATATCTGGCCTACCATTCGGCTCCTCAGAGCTGTGCATTGTATTTTTCCAGTCTTAAGCCGGGCTGTAAATTCTTTTGGTGCTATGTTTTTTGCTCAAACTGATTGCGTTCTAGAGTATCGTACGCTGAAGCCCGCATTATTTCACCGAATATTTTATGGTCGTTCAACATTTACAAACTGTTGCACACTGCTACAAACGTTGCACCATGGTGCGTTCGTATACTCGCCACCCCTCCAGTAGCACGAGTGCATCGCTCAACGCCGGTGGTTCTGAGCCTGGCCTTTACTTCGGGAAAATAATAAAAGAGCACCGTTTTTGTTTGTCTGTAGCTGAGGTGGACTTGTCCCGGTTGTCACTTGTCTGGCAACACCAGGGAATTACGAGCGAATGACAGCAGTCCTTCGTTTTGTTAAAAAAATACATGCAATGGGTAACCTGAAGGCACTGTGCGAGACTCACGGCTAA
>SJOL01009160.1:499123-523573 GCA_004794785.1 Opisthorchis felineus | reverse complement strand
ATTCCAGTTAAACTATGGTTCTTATCCATTATCTCGGAAGCTGCTGCCCAACCGCTTATTATTTGTCTGCTGTCCCTGTTTGCATTAACACCCACTGTGCACAAAGGAGACCCTTTGGTTGGATTGTTTTTTCGTGCTGAGCTAAAAACTACCGCTATGCATTCTCACTATGTAATTACCTGTTTCAACTAGTCCAACGGCTAGCCACTATGCCTCGGCGGCTAAGTCCTTACCTTCCCAAAATTAAGCACCCACTCTGGCCCAGCTAGTACCTGGCTTCGAGGTCAGCCAACAAAATCCACCTCTTCCTAGGTTCGTTCAGTTTGCTGTCATCCGCTTTTATTTTTTTCTATTGAACACCGTTATATCTGATGCCTCCTGGCACTCACCAAATGCTACTGATCCCATCCTATTCCTTCCTCATTCTCCCTCTCCCCGAGCTTCAAACTTCGATGTAGTTACACAAACGCCCCGTTCAACCCTTATTCATTCAATCTGGCTTGTCCGCGGTCTACACTCACATGTCCTCCTACTGCTTGGAAATTTCCTGTGACTCGGCATCGGCCTGACTCTATTTATGTGAACCTCCTCGTCTAACCCGCATCCAGCTTCCACGGAAATGCGTATCCCCTGTCCGATTGCAGCAACCTCGACGACCGCTACGGGGCTGTCCAGAAACCGAAGTATGTCGGTGCAATGACGGCTTGGCACTGCCATACCCAGCCTGATGGCACTCCCGCAACTACTTTCTTCAGAATCTCGACCGCAGCCTCTCGCCAACTCCAGCCTGTAGTCGCAACCACGAACAAAATTTTCAAATGGCCCCAACCGCCTCGTTCTAAACCGCTGAACATATCGTTCGGACTTAACCAACCTAGATTCCTGCCGCAATTTCGGTTTGCCTCTTCCAAAAGTTGAAAAACATTTACGGTGTTCGATTGGCCCCATGCATTTGCACCATCTCCCCATCAGCACTACCCTTTACACCTGACCTCCCTGCAACAGTGACGCCAGTGAGTCTACTCATTTCCAATTTAAACCATATTTTTGAGACAAAGCTTGCCATTTGTCTCCAGATTGAAATCTTCAACCTCCCTCTCCATTTTTGCATTTAAAAACCCTGGCCATTTGCTCGACATCCCAAGGTCACTCATGGCCTGCAACGGTTTTCAGTTTTAGTTCAGATCAGCAGGCCTCATCTTTGAACTAGTCGTGCGTCGTGCCCATTGTCCTCCATTTTTTCGGTTCCCACAGCTGTTGAGACTTTGCACATAATAAGCATGCTGGCTGTGTTATTACCTGCCGCGTTCAGGTTGTAACGACCCGATGATGCCTCAATCAGCATGCTCCCTAAAAGTTGCTATTATTATTATTAATGCCCAATGTTTATGACAGTGTCCCTTTCCGAGCATTACCCTCTACCAACAAACCCAGCCAGTCATTTTTTATTCTGACTGTAACATTATGGTCATGCCTGATGGCATGCTACCCACCAGTTGGGAATTAACATTATTATTATTATTATTATTCGAAGAGTGCCAGATACCCAACTCCTTTCTGGTATCCATCTTCGCGAGGTCTTCTGGTCCATTCTCACCATGCACGACATAGGCTTTCGCTGAGTTTCCTCCAAATGAAATATGGACGCACTTTTCGTCATTCAGAGGAAGGTGCCAGTCCAACGACCACCGTTTTGCAGCGTCTACATCCATTTGAAGGGCACTGGCATTGGAACTCCAGGATATCAAGTCGTCCGCAGAAAGTAGACATGGACTTGAAAGAACGTCTGAAAGGTCGTTGATGTATGTCAGCAACAGCAGTGGTCCCAGAACGGAGCCATGAAGAACTCCAACGGAGACCGGCGCTGGAGAAGAGTAGGTCGAGCATACTTTCACTCAGAATGCTCTGTCTGATAGGAAGGTCTTGATCCAGAGTAATATTTCCCCTTGAATCCCGTAAGACTCGAGGTTGTGTAGCAGCGGGACATGTGGGACTCGTCGAATGCCCTTGAGAAGTCGAAAAATATGGTATCTGATATGAGTCCCTCGTCCTTTGCTTGGGTTAAGCTGTCCGTGAATACAAGCATGCTCGTCACACAAGAATGGTTTGCGAAAAACCCGTGTTGAACTGGAGATATCACGTTGTTGGAGGTATGGTGGTCTAGGATGGCTCGCTGCAGAATGCGTTCCATCACCTTGCACGGCACGCTAGTGAGTCTTATAGGCCTGTAGATGCCAGGCGATATTCGGTCACCAGTTTTGTAGATTGGTGTGACAATCGCTTCCTTCCAAGCAGAGGGAAGGTGGCCTTTGTCAAGCAACTGACGGAACACCAGGTAGAAATAATTTGACAGTGTGAACTACGTTTCCTTCAGAATCCTTGGATGGACTTTGTCGAACTTCAACGCGCAGAATGGGTTGATCTTGTGCTGAGTCGATGAATGTCCTCCACCGTGAAGACCAAATGGGTTAGAGGCCCTTCATAGTTACGCCTTGACAAGTTTGGATATGTCGAGGATACTGGGGCTGTATATAGGCCTGCATAGTGTTCTCTGTAGAACTCAAATACCACTATTGCGTCACTCGTGGGTTGCCCGTTCCTGTCCCTCAAAGAGAACGCGGATGGCTTGTTTATGCGGCGTTGTCTCATGTATTTAAACAGCACATTTCTGTTTTCCCGGGCGAGGTCTGGAACAGTGGCTGTTTTCGTATTTTTAATCGGCTGATTTCTGATTTACAACGGTTCCCCAGGTATTGGCTTAATCGTTGGGTAGGCCTTTTGAATGCTGACAGCCCGCTCCAAGATTTTCTGTACGGCAGATGGGAAGAAAAGTGTGACTAGAAGCCCAAATGTTCGCTTGCTGCCCTTTTGACGTAGCCAATCTGCGTGAAGCAATTCGTGGTCGGGCTTCGTGATGACACTACAGAGGAACGACTGTGCCAGCTTCATTGGCGTGATTTTCCTGGAAAACGACCCCCAGATGATCAGCCTACTACCCCTTACGCGTCCGTCCACTAGAGATGCCGTGGAGGTCTTTATTGCCGCATCAGAGTACTGGACGACTTTCTTCACAGCCAGCAGAACTGGGATGGGTAGCGCAAGTTACTTGTTCAGCGAAGAAAGTCCTTTATCAACTTTCGTCAATGGCGATGTATTCTTTGCGTTTGTATCCCCCAGAGCTTTGGAACGAAGTTCCGGTTTCACTTCGAGTGTCCCGATTAAAGCGGAACAGGCACACTGGCCTATTTGATTTTGCAGTGGAGATTTGGTTCCGTTTTTGCTAGCTGTCTTCTTAGTTGTGGAATGTAGTGCACCCTTAAGGTGGAGGCAGCTGGCGCATTCAAGCGGGGTAAGGCAGTATACGCCTGCTCAGCGTAGGGAAGCACTTGATGGCCATAGCTGACGGCCTTAGTAATTAGGTGGACATCCTAATTGTGAACTCTCAGCTCCATTTCTGGACAATCCGTGGCCCCAAGAGTGGTCCTTTAGTGATCATTTTATGGGTATTTTTTCTTTATAATACTTGTTAAACATACTTTAACCTGGCGTTCTCCTGCTTGGTACCACTAGTGAATTTAACTTCACATCATGGTAATTTCCCTATTCACTTGTTCACACGTGTGCTGCCCGTGTACTGATTGAAAACACGTTTTTCTCCATTTACCCGCCGCTCACCTTGTCGCAAAGATAGCTCCTTCCGGCAGTGGTGTACCGGCGTGTGTGTGAGTGTAACTGACGTATATATCCCCATCTGTTCGCGCCTCGGATCTGGGCCTGCTCTGACTTGGCCTGTGGTGAGTTCCGTGTGAATTCACGGCCAATCAAAATTATGGGACTGGTACCAGAATGGACGGCCACAACCCGCACTGCTGAGCCAACATTCTGCCCCCGTTGTCTGAAGTGCGTATTTCGACGTTGCTTCGTAGTGGTCAGTGCCAGACTTGCGCACCTGTGGTCGCCAACTGAGGTCTGTATTGTAATTTTGCTTACTTTTGTTTGAATAATGCGGTGGAACTCCGAATCCAGCTCTTTTTTTCGATATTTCCGATAGTCAGACCTGTGCGCAACTCACAGTTCCGAGCCGGGAACCTCGATATCCGCCGCTTGCCAGCGATCTCCTTCGATAGTGTAGCAACTTAATTGCTCTACGGAAAGTCACTGTTATGTGTTCAATTTAAGTCCGTCAGAAGCCTATTCCATCAAATGGCGTTAAAAAATTCGCACGCGATTTTCTAAAATCCTATTCACATTTACTTATGCATCCAGCCTAGCGGCGCGCCTTCTTGTTACTTTCCACGTGAACATGCCACTATATGGAGGCCTGGATATCCATGAATCCTCGTCTGTTACTTATATGATCTCTTGCTTCCTCCAGGGTAGCAACCTGGTCTACGTTAGCCACTGCTGTTTCCATTCAATGCATTTCTGAACCCCATGTCATTTCGTTACACCAACTTAGAACCTACCCCAATACAGAGTGCTCAAGTGCGAAAACTTCACCTAAAGTGCACTAATGCAGTTCTGATTGCTTTTGGAGTGGGACAGTCAAGGTCGT
Organism: Opisthorchis felineus; assembly: GCA_004794785.1. Classification (NCBI taxonomy): domain Eukaryota; kingdom Metazoa; phylum Platyhelminthes; class Trematoda; order Opisthorchiida; family Opisthorchiidae; genus Opisthorchis; species Opisthorchis felineus. The sequence continues at coordinate 519,018 of SJOL01009160.1, read as the reverse complement.
TCCAATTCTTCAAAACATATTTCTAATGAGCACGGCTACCTCAAATTGACTTACTCCTCGCGAAATAATGGCGTTGCCATAACCACCACATTCCTGCATCTGACGTTCTCCACTCTAAATAAAAATATTAGCCCGTTCTTCGGAATGCCGAGTTCTGTGGCTGAGAACTCCGTCCCATGAGGGTGTGGTCATCTACGGAGAGAGACTGCGTGCGTGCCGCACAGCGGTCAGCTAAATGTCAGGATTTCGTTCACCGATGATTTAGGAATATGCGGGAAGATAGTTATGCATTAAAGGAGGTAGCCGACGAAATTGATATGTCTATGTGTCAATAAACTTTCCATGATGAGGTCGAGAGGGGAAGCAATGCATTAAAAGCAGCAGCTCAGATGCATGCGCACTATTAAGTGCAAGGCATGGCTTTGTCTGCCATATCGCTGAGCATTGGTGTATTATGTCTCGCTGCCTCCATCCAGGGAGACAGCAACGACCCGCGCAGCTTAGCTTGCTAATAGTGGATCTCAAAATTTGCCTACAAATTATTGCTTGACCCCCTGTTTTTTCACCCTTGTCGTGGTTGCACCAGAAGGGCTCTTTGAGGAAGCCGACCAGCTGACACACGGGGCACGTTACCACGTTCATCTATCGTGGGCGAGTGATTTTCTCCGAAAACCATTTAACGTACGTCATCATTACCGATCCATTGCTTTCGGCAGACGGCCAATACTCCAAAAAACATCGACGGTCAAACATTAAAAATTTTGATGTTATCAGCGTACAGCAATGGCCCATATAACATTATGGAGCTTACTGCAGCGCTGTAAACTCGAGTCGTGAAAGATAATCTCATGTCACACCCGCGCCACTGGTGGCAGGTTCCCGAAAGCTGCTCTGGCTTTCCCGATATGAAAGAAAATAGCATTTTGGCCGAGTCACTGGGACTGATACAGCTGTTCAAGCAGACGAATTGTCTTCCACCTTAAGTAACTCATCTGTAGCCATGAGCTTAAGGCTCCAGGCACCCCATTCTCGCGGCAGCACTCCACTTTCTAGGAGTAAAGTGCATGTCAAACCGTAAGGTAGAATTATTTATAGTGCTCAGCGTTGTCCGCGGTACAATGGCGTCAGATAGAGAAGGGGCTGCGTCGTCTGCCTACTGGATATCCGTGAGCAAATCTCCTGGGAGAATTCGAACCTTACGGACATTAGAGGCTGGCAGTGAGACTTTAATGCTCATATCGGCGGTGAAGTTAAAGCACAAAAGTTAAAGAGGTCACCCTAGCCTGTCACCACATGATGTAGTGAACTCAGCCAAGAGCTTCCCGTAGAAATTCAAGCCTCCACGCAGGTTGGCGCAAGAGACCTCGGCTCCATAGTCACTGTTACATCGCCTGACCATCCACAGAGTCTGAAGCAGCTTCTAAATCAAGAAATAACACCACTTTTGGTTGTTGTGAGCAGCGCCTCTGTTCCTAAGTCGGAATACAGATGAAAGTTCGGTCAATTTACCCTATTGCAGAATGGAATGCAGCTTCATTTTTATGGACCTTCCCCTCATCTTGTTCAGTCACTCTTCGAAAAACAAGACCATGGAGCACTTTTGACATCAAAACTACCAGGCTAACGGCACGGTGCTTTCACACAGTGTCCGCGTGCTTTCCTTAAACACAGTGGTTTGCGAAAAACCCGTGTTGAACTGGAGATATCACGTTGTTGGAGGTATGGTGGTCTAGGATGGCTCGCTGCAGAATGCGTTCCATCACCTTGCACGGCACGCTAGTGAAATTTATTGGCCTGTAGATGCCAGGCGATATTCGGTCACCAGTTTTGTAGATTGGTGTGACAATCGCTTCCTTCCAAGCAGAGGGAAGGTGGCCTTTGTCAAGCAACTGACGGAACACCAGGTAGAAATAATTTGACAGTGTGAACTACGTTTCCTTCAGAATCCTTGGATGGACTTTGTCGAACTTCAACGCGCAGAATGGGTTGATCTTGTGCTGAGTCGATGAATGTCCTCCACCGTGAAGACCAAATGGGTTAGAGGCCCTTCATAGTTACGCCTTGACAAGTTTGGATATGTCGAGGATACTGGGGCTGTATATAGGCCTGCATAGTGTTCTCTGTAGAACTCAAATACCACTATTGCGTCACTCGTGGGTTGCCCGTTCCTGTCCCTCAAAGAGAACGCGGATGGCTTGTTTATGCGGCGTTGTCTCATGTATTTAAACAGCACATTTCTGTTTTCCCGGGCGAGGTCTGGAACAGTGGCTGTTTTCGTATTTTTAATCGGCTGATTTCTGATTTACAACGGTTCCCCAGGTATTGGCTTAATCGTTGGGTAGGCCTTTTGAATGCTGACAGCCCGCTCCAAGATTTTCTGTACGGCAGATGGGAAGAAAAGTGTGACTAGAAGCCCAAATGTTCGCTTGCTGCCCTTTTGACGTAGCCAATCTGCGTGAAGCAATTCGTGGTCGGGCTTCGTGATGACACTACAGAGGAACGACTGTGCCAGCTTCATTGGCGTGATTTTCCTGGAAAACGACCCCCAGATGATCAGCCTACTACCCCTTACGCGTCCGTCCACTAGAGATGCCGTGGAGGTCTTTATTGCCGCATCAGAGTACTGGACGACTTTCTTCACAGCCAGCAGAACTGGGATGGGTAGCGCAAGTTACTTGTTCAGCGAAGAAAGTCCTTTATCAACTTTCGTCAATGGCGATGTATTCTTTGCGTTTGTATCCCCCAGAGCTTTGGAACGAAGTTCCGGTTTCACTTCGAGTGTCCCGATTAAAGCGGAACAGTCACACTGGCCTATTTGATTTTGCAGTGGAGATTTGGTTCCGTTTTTGCTAGCTGTCTTCTTAGTTGTGGAATGTAGTGCACCCTTAAGGTGGAGGCAGCTGGCGCATTCAAGCGGGGTAAGGCAGTATACGCCTGCTCAGCGTAGGGAAGCACTTGATGGCCATAGCTGACGGCCTTAGTAATTAGGTGGACATCCTAATTGTGAACTCTCAGCTCCATTTCTGGACAATCCGTGGCCCCAAGAGTGGTCCTTTAGTGATCATTTTATGGGTATTTTTTCTTTATAATACTTGTTAAACATACTTTAACCTGGCGTTCTCCTGCTTGGTACCACTAGTGAATTTAACTTCACATCATGGTAATTTCCCTATTCACTTGTTCACACGTGTGCTGCCCGTGTACTGATTGAAAACACGTTTTTCTCCATTTACCCGCCGCTCACCTTGTCGCAAAGATAGCTCCTTCCGGCAGTGGTGTACCGGCGTGTGTGTGAGTGTAACTGACGTATATATCCCCATCTGTTCGCGCCTCGGATCTGGGCCTGCTCTGACTTGGCCTGTGGTGAGTTCCGTGTGAATTCACGGCCAATCAAAATTATGGGACTGGTACCAGAATGGACGGCCACAACCCGCACTGCTGAGCCAACATTCTGCCCCCGTTGTCTGAAGTGCGTATTTCGACGTTGCTTCGTAGTGGTCAGTGCCAGACTTGCGCACCTGTGGTCGCCAACTGAGGTCTGTATTGTAATTTTGCTTACTTTTGTTTGAATAATGCGGTGGAACTCCGAATCCAGCTCTTTTTTTCGATATTTCCGATAGTCAGACCTGTGCGCAACTCACAGTTCCGAGCCGGAAACCTCGACATCCGCCGCTTGCCAGCGATCTCCTTCGATAGTGTAGCAACTTAATTGCTCTACGGAAAGTCACTGTTATGTGTTCAATTTAAGTCCGTCAGAAGCCTATTCCATCAAATGGCGTTAAAAAATTCGCACGCGATTTTCTAAAATCCTATTCACATTTACTTATGCATCCAGCCTAGCGGCGCGCCTTCTTGTTACTTTCCACGTGAACATGCCACTATATGGAGGCCTGGATATCCATGAATCCTCGTCTGTTACTTATATGATCTCTTGCTTCCTCCAGGGTAGCAACCTGGTCTACGTTAGCCACTGCTGTTTCCATTCAATGCATTTCTGAACCCCATGTCATTTGATTACACCAACTTAGAACCTACCCCAATACAGAGTGCTCAAGTGCGAAAACTTCACCTAAAGTTCACTAATGCAGTTCTGATTGCTTTTGGAGTGGGACAGTCAAGGTCGTTCCAATTCTTCAAAACATATTTCTAATGAGCACGGCTACCTCAAATTGACTTACTCCTCGCGAAATAATGGCGTTGCCATAACCACCACATTCCTGCATCTGACGTTCTCCACTCTAAATAAAAATATTATCCCGTTCTTCGGAATGCCGAGTTCTGTGGCTGAGAACTCCGTCCCATGAGGGTGTGGTCATCTACGGAGAGAGACTGCGTGCGTGCCGCACAGCGGTCAGCTAAATGTCAGGATTTCGTTCACCGATGATTTAGGAATATGCGGGTAGATAGTTATGCATTAAAGGCGGTAGCCGACGAATTTGATATGTCTATGTGTCCATAAACTTTCCATGATGAGGTCGAGAGGGGAAGCAATGCATTAAAAGCAGCAGCTCAGATGCATGCGCACTATTAAGTGCAAGGCATGGCTTTGTCTGCCATATCGCTGAGCATTGGTGTATTATGTCTCGCTGCCTCCATCCAGGGAGACAGCAACGACCCGCGCAGCTTAGCTTGCTAATAGTGGATCTCAAAATTTGCCTACAAATTATTGCTTGACCCCCTGTTTTTTCACCCTTGTCGTGGTTGCACCAGAAGGGCTCTTTGAGGAAGCCGACCAGCTGACACACGGGGCACGTTACCACGTTCATCTATCGTGGGCGAGTGATTTTCTCCGAAAACCATTTAACGTACGTCATCATTACCGATCCATTGCTTTCGGCAGACGGCCAATACTCCAAAAAACATCGACGGTCAAACATTAAAAATTTTGATGTTATCAGCGTACAGCAATGGCCCATATAACATTATGGAGCTTACTGCAGCGCTGTAAACTCGAGTCGTGAAAGATAATCTCATGTCACACCCGCGCCACTGGTGGCAGGTTCCCGAAAGCTGCTCTGGCTTTCCCGATATGAAAGAAAATAGCATTTTGGCCGAGTCACTGGGACTGATACAGCTGTTCAAGCAGACGAATTGTCTTCCACCTTAAGTAACTCATCTGTAGCCATGAGCTTAAGGCTCCAGGCACCCCATTCTCGCGGCAGCACTCCACTTTCTAGGAGTAAAGTGCATGTCAAACCGTAAGGTAGAATTATTTATAGTGCTCAGCGTTGTCCGCGGTACAATGGCGTCAGATAGAGAAGGGGCTGCGTCGTCTGCCTACTGGATATCCGTGAGCAAATCTCCTGGGAGAATTCGAACCTTACGGACATTAGAGGCTGGCAGTGAGACTTTAATGCTCATATCGGCGGTGAAGTTAAAGCACAAAAGTTAATGAGGTCACCCTCGCCTGTCACCACCTGATGTAGTGAACTCAGCCAAGAGCTTCCCGTAGAAATTCAAGCCTCCACGCAGGTTGGCGCAAGAGACCTCGGCTCCATAGTCACTGTTACATCGCCTGACCATCCACAGAGTCTGAAGCAGCTTCTAAATCAAGAAATAACACCACTTTTGGTTGTTGTGAGCAGCGCCTCTGTTCCTAAGTCGGAGTACAGATGAAAGTTCGGTCAATTTACCCTATTGCAGAATGGAATGCAGCTTCATTTTTATGGACCTTCCCCTCATCTTGTTCAGTCACTCTTCGAAAAACAAGACCATGGAGCACTTTTGACATCAAAACTACCAGGCTAACGGCACGGTGCTTTCACACAGTGTCCGCGTGCTTTCCTTAAACACAGAGAAGACTGCCGATGTGCTTCCTCCACTCGGTGTTCTTTTTTAATTCATATCGGCCCAGTAAGCTTTGTGAAACGGGTTACCGATAATTCTCCGCCTTCTTTTAAGTGCGCTGGGTATAGACTGTCCGTTCCTGGTAATTTCTCAAGGCATGAATGAAAATCAGTATCTTCAGGGTAGCGAAAACACTTCGTGCATCCTGTGCCACTTTATTTAACGATCGACTTTGTGGAATATCTGCCTTCAAATCTTTAAAGACCGGACATAAGAAAACTTTGTAGACCTATGATCTGAAGCCGATCGTTATGTTTTACGACCGGTCCTATGTTCGCTGCAATAAGGAAGAATACTTCTCACTCAGAATTACGGAAGGAGGCGACGAAAAATGCGTAAAAACCATTGTTGTTCCACCGAACCATTTTTCTCAAGACAATTACCGTGTTGCCAGAATTCGAACAATAATTTCTTGAACGCAAAACAGTGATGCAGTCGGCAGGGAGAAAATGAGCAAGTATTGGTAGTAACTTTATCCATAACCGATCCGGACTATTTGGTAGAGGGACACTGCTAGAAGAATAGAGGATAAAGTGCCAGGACATAGCACCTCATTCATCTGTTATCATCTCTTGTTTTGGACCACACGATTATTACACGGCGGTTTATGCGACATTGAAAGTCGAGCCGAAACCAGCGGTATACTGAAGCGGGTGTCATATGCTCTGAGGCCTACGCAAGAGCTGCCCGAACAATCACAATTGGGCGGAATATTTTCGTTAGATATTGTCGTATTAGTAGTATCGTCTTTTACTTCGGACTTCCACTCTTCTTGTGGTACCCTCAGTGTTTTGTAGGCGTTGTGGTCTGCCTTCGGACGTTCGGGCTTACTCGCCGGCGTACACCCCGAAAATAATTTACTTTTGGTGTCGGAGTAAACATGCGAAGCCCAGAAACCATATGCGTCCGTTTTTATGGATGATTACTTTTTAGTGCATCATAATGTTTTTTTCCTTCTATCACAAAAAGATGTTATGAGAGATGCCAACATGTGGGCAAAGTAGGTACCAGGGTACAAGATTTAACTGTTCTGCTGCTGAAAGGCTACTTTTGTCCAGGAAATCCACCAAGTGTTGTAATCGCGAGGGTCACGTTTTTTCCAAATGGATTTGGGGCAAAGAATCGTTCGCCAGAAACTCACCCTATCTGCATTCAAGGAAGTTGAAGTTACTTCATTTAGGCAAGTACGCCCTAAAAAATGTCTTTGCCTGTGCTAACGGAGTAACAGCGTTTTCTGTCTTTGTACAGCCTACACATCAAAATTAGGCAACTTCCGGGGGGATGCACTTCTATAGAGATGGACCGACACAGAGACAGCGGGAGAAATGAGGAAAGCACTCTATGGAGGGGACCTTTGGCAGCCTGACGTTAAAAACACAGATCTGTCCCGCCTTTTTAGGCCGTAGAATCTACAGACTGCCACACATCTCAGGTACGAGCAGTTGAAGGGTGCATGCGGGTTAAGCAAAGCGGATTTACTGACATGAACACGGACGGAAAAAAAGTAACTGGACTGGCTGTATTTCGGTAAGCGTGGGACACACCAGAAGTGGAGAAAGCCCAGAGATTATCCGGAGCTCAAGATGCCTGCGCCGAAATGAAGTCAAGATGTCAGGCTGCTTGAGAAGGAGCGGAAAGTATACACGCGGACGGGTTACTGGAGAACATTTTGCAAACACTATTCTTCCGTCTTAGGGAGAAGAAACGGGTGAGCCAACTACCGGTTTATCTTTCGTAATAAAAGTATGGCCATGTGATCGAATTTAATAAAAAGTAAATATTGCGATGTCTATTAGTATATTTGACAGTTGGGGATGGGGAATTATGTCATTTTCGGAACAGCTTATGTTGTGCCACCAAACTTTGCGGAAGACTGAGGTTGGTTTTGGGGAGAAAGCAATAATTCGCACCAAATACATTTTGGGTGCCCTCAAATATTGTTAAAGGATTTAGAGGTTTTAAAAATTTGCAAAAAAGCTTACTTAATCCTAGCACAACCAGCTGAGTTCAAGCTTAAATCAGGCAAGTTGAAAAAGTAGCACCAGGATGTATGGTGCCTTTTATCAGCAGAAAGTGTAAATTTGTTGGGTGACAAAAAAGGAACACACAGCTTTATCAGCGAGTTTTCCATATTCTAGCAAGGAATGTACATTGGAGAAGCACGTTAATATGTATCTATGTTACGACGGTTGCTGCCATTGGAAAGTTACCAGATCACAAGCCGCTTCCATATGTGAGGATGAAGAAGCAACTATATTGTTGCGTTCTGCGGCAGAGGAACCAGCGCACACTTTAAGGATATTTTGGTGAAGTGCGTCGGGTTCCGAAGGATCCTTATGATTTCTGAGGCACAAGAAATTCCAAAAGCATTTAAGCGCGGCGGGTGTTTTGTGCACAGGACGTAATGCAAGCGGGGTGGGGCGCATGCACGTTTTAAAGTGCCTATATTGATATTCAGCACCACAAAGACTCAGCATTAACAGTTGTCGAATACTGGGGAGATATTACAAAGACTTTGCCGATATATAAGACATCCACGAGGACATTCAGGCTTCTTGTCCCATCGCGCGCTGCTTAATTTGTAGGACTGTTACGTATTTACTAAACGCCCCCCTAAACCTACGTAAAGCCATCGTCTCTGAGTGGCAAGGCTAGGCCGGTTTTCAGTTTAAAATCCAGTAGATCTGCAACGGACGCATATGGCCGTAGTATGGCATAAATTTGCCGGCAGGCAAAAGCGGTATGTTATTCCGACGGATTTTGCCTTCTGTGGCATTAAAAGCAGAGCCAGAATCTTGAAGCCGGTCGAAGTTTCTAGGGTGGATTTGCTGTCCTCCACAAACTCCGTTGTGGGGCGCAAATAGGGGAGAGGAACGAAAACTGCGTTGAGAGGATAAGAAGCACATGAGTTTAGAATGTTGGGTGGTACAGTCAGGTTCCTCAGCAAGGGAAAGCGATTGAGCTTTGTCAAACATACGTCATTCCATCTTTAAAACTAGCTCAAGTGTGGCGCTCCGACGGCACTTCCTGGGACCAGTTGCAGATCAAATATATTGAAATGGGTCAGTGAAGGAAGTGATGCTTAGAAGTGCGGTACTGAAGCTAGACTCCGCACTAGTAGGTTACTTCTAGTTGAACGCCGTGATATGGAAGGCCTGTGCAACAAAAAGTGAGTGTCTAAAGGTTGCAAAACTTTCTTGAAAGTTTATAAGTGTGACCTTGTCCCCGGCAGATACAGCGGAGAGAAGAAAGAAAGCCCCGTTAATATGTTGCAGACACTAGAAGGCTCAGGAGCAAAGGGTTGTGTCGGTGACAGATGTAATCCATCCAGGGCGCAGTTATGTGCGCCCTCGTGCCATCTGATTTGGAAGTCGGAGTGGAAGAGGGTTTGGCTGGGGGGAGGATTTGTAAACATCTGGCTAAGATGTAGATCAACTCCTTGTTGCGCATTGAGTTTGGTGAGAGAATGGCACTAATTTCGATAAGTTCCTTCTCCATTTAGGAGACTGGCTTCTTACCTGAAGACGCGGTGAACCACGTTTACCTAGAAGGTCAGTAAGGGATCTGCGGTAGACGATCAGTGAAGTGCTAGGGGACTTGCTACGGCATTTAAAAGAAGAACATTTCGGTAAAATTTAGGCAGAAAACAATGTTTCAAAATTCGTTTTGCTGTAATTTTATTTACAACTGCTTACATCAAAATCGCTGGCAGGACCAAAGCCTTCCCATTCGATTCAGTAACCCGCACACCTCTTGCATGTGAATGCCTCAACCGAATCTGTTGAAACTCTTAAGGTAATTAAGTCGAAGCTATTATTTGTCTTGGCCGTCTATATTTGGCTGTGTGTTCTTATTCCGCATCTGTACAAACTTAGCAGCATCTGGCGCTCTTCCACATATTATTGTGCATGGAACGCACATCACTTTATTCCACCCAAAAGTATAACCCGCCGTGCTCACGCTTGAACAGTTGAAGTCCCATATTGCTCGTCCGCCAACCTCTACGGCCACCAATACATCGTAAGTGGGTTCGGAGGCGTGAAAGATCCGAGAAGGACGAGATAGAGCGCAAAAACCGCAAGTATTAGTCCTACAATGATGCAGGTTTTAATGACGCAATACGGAGCCATTTGCGTGCGGTTCCTTCTTATACAAGTGTGATGACTTCAAGGTTATCACTTCGTTGGGTAAAATGCCTGCGGCGGATGCACTTTTCTGCGACTTCTTGGTACGACCGACTTGTTTAAGTAAGCGATCCTTTAAAGTAAACAAGCTCCTGAATTAAAAAGGGTTTTTGGAAAATATATCTAAAAAACTGAAATGAATAGCTTGTAATGAAAAAACGCTGAGTGTAGTTTTGCAGCAACAATAATTTCCAGAAAACGCTATAGCCGATGATGTACTCGCAAACTAGAGATACGCTGAGGATCAATCTCTTATAAAAAAAGTTTAGCTGTTTTTTTCCGTCTTTGTTTTGAGAAGCGTTGTTTAAAGTTATCATATTAAACACTCCTAACTACCTCCGATAATTCGTCCGAGTTTGGAATAACTCGCGCTATTCTCTCAACTGGATGAAACACGCAAATATTGTTATAAATCACACATAACTCACGATCTTAGGCCAGTTTTTTCTGGTCAGCTGCTTGATATCGCCATGTTCATTCATGCCATGTTCACCGACAGGAAAATCTTCCCCTGAATATAGCACAAAATCAGGCCTTCCGCATTCGGCGCCGAGAAGCTTTCATAAGTTTTGAAATTGTAAACGTGTGTCGTGAGCTGTTCAGTAAGAAGATATCAATAAATTCCACCAATGGTTGCAGAAACTTCAAGGCGTAAATTATTCAACACGACCATCGTTTTGCGTGCTATGCAGCCGAATGCTTCAAGTGCGTTACCAACGTGCGCCTCAAAAATGTTTGTTATTTTGTCAAAATGTCTCGAGGAATTCGGAGCGCCCGATAAAAACTCAATTCACCCACCGTTCACCAAGTCCTGAAGGAGCTCTAATTTTCACCCGAAGGATGGAGTGCCTCTGATTGATAGTAACCAGATTCATTAGAGATGGTAGTTATTCTGCGCGATATCTGGTGGGTGGGAAATTGTTTTGAGTCGCCAATCGGTATCCGGCAGACACCATTTCAACCAATGTAGACCACAGGGCCATGGCAGGGGACAAGTTCGACTACCATGACAAGATTGCAGAAACATTCGGGTAGGTGGCCTTAACGAAAGCCGGAGGGCTTCCTCATTTACATGCTTCGGATACAGGCATTGCCGTCTCTTGCCTCCAGCTGGTGCTTTGAAGCGTCAGTACTAGTAATATGCTATAATATCGCGGATTTCAACTTATTTCCCTGGAGCAAAAATGCGAACCTATGTGGGCTTCTGGGACACAGTATGCTATGCCCTTGTGCCCAGGCCCAAGCTATCATCATAAAATCACCTTCATGTACGACATTTTACAGCCACACATACGGGCTTTCTCCGGGGTTAGACAACAACAACATTGCTTTATATGCGTCCTCACCTTGAGGAAAGGCCTGCAGATCCTCAACACACGGCAGAAAAGGCGGGTTATCATACCAGCCGATTTGACATGATAAGTGATTTCCTTTAATCCAACGGTCTGCGGGAAAATTTGGCAGATTATAAAGCCCACAGAAAACAACTTCAGTTGCCTGGACAGTTGTCTGGTCTGAGAATTGCTGGCCACGATCACTACAAACGGTTGTCAGCCACATTGCCAAAGTAAACATTCCCAGCTTGTTCGCCGTCAGCCGACCCACCGGTTATATAGGGGCAAGGTACAAAACGCAGATCCGTGTGGTACAGTACTTTCATGTTCCGGCCGAATCTGTGTTAAAAAGTTGTAAAAGAGTAGCCTGCTGTGCAACATATTCCAGACGAGCCATGCGATGGAACACGTTACTGCCGTTGGGAAAGATTCCATAACCAAATACCCACATATACGTACGTGCTACCCGTTGGCTTTACAAATATGAATGTAGCACAATATGACATCACAATAAAAGACCACTGTGGCCTCCACCATTTGTGCTGCCGAACTGTCCACAACGAAAGTCTCCATTTGAGACTGTTCGCCCACAATTTCCTTGAAGAGGCTAAACAGGTTGCGTTCATGAGTAAACTGCTCGCTTTACACAAATTCACACACGACCGGGCGCCCGTTAGCCATGCTATCTTCGAATAGGGAGGTACAGAGCTTGCACCCACCTTCCATTCGTTAGATGCCTCGAAAAAACTCATCCAAAGTGATTTGTTAGATGTGTTTGACCAACATAATTAGCGTCAGGGAAATTTTGGGACAGCGCAATCTGCTGTGCTGTGTGGAACACTCTTGGCCATGATGCAACCCCTGATTTTAGCACTGGTACCCACCAGAAAATCCGAGACTGCCCGTATCAAATGCATCAACTGCCACATTGACATCACACCAGTGGTTACGCAGTTAAAGGACCGATTGACACCTTCGGTGATAGATGTAGATGTCCTGCGTTGTAAGGCAATTACCAAGCTCAACGACTCACATCTGCCGCGCTTTATACGACGATGCTCCGTATTTCGGCAGAGCATCGCAGTGCAAATTACTCTTCAGTAATTCGTTGGTTTACAGGCACTTGGTCTTACAAAAATTTGCTTAACTTACGCTTGTGAACAAGCTGTCAAGAGATGATTCCTAGACAGTCTTCGCGTCTTCTTAGACAGTGCTGGACTTAGCAACCGGTGTCTCGCTTACTGTTTGTCACTAGCAAATGCTTTCAGTCCACTAGCTTCTTCCAACTCTTTGGCATAAGCCTGGTTTTGATATTAGCCTGCTGAATTTTTAATAGGCCCTACCCAGTACGCAAAACAGCGCCGGTGAGTATTTGCCTACAGCGCTCAGAAATAACACAGTTATCCCTCAGTTGTTGTTTTGGCTCCACTCCCAAAGCTGCTGAGGAGAAAACCGGGTAGCTACCAGCATTTCAATGAACACCTGGAAACAAGAACAAAATATGCCCGGTCATGGCAGTGCTAGTTTAAAAGTGTTTGATCATATATATATAAATGCCGTGTTTGAACGCAAAAGTCCACCTTCTATGCCTAATGGCTCTGGGGAAAATTGCGTGTAACGGATAAGGATCAGTATTAGCGATTTGCCAGAAGCTTTGAAAGACTAAACTTCGAAAAGTTGAGAATAGAATCTGTCCTATAAATAAATACTTCACTATCACCTACAGGCCCCCTAGCTACGGCTTTCTGATCGGGACATCAATAAGTGACACCTCCTCTCGCTGATTGCGGCTAACGAGATCTAAAGATCACTCTTTGGGGAATATTCCCAAAAGATCACGTACCACGGATGGCCAAGAGCAGCACTGGGCTCACGAACATACCAGGCCTAATGATGAAATTCCGTGAGTGGAGAAACGAAGGGGCCCTCCAGGTTTTCTCACGAGTCTCTCAACTCTAAACGTCCCACTATCCAAACGTACAGTGGCCTCTGGTGTGATGCTTGCCTTTCAAAACCTAGGGTTGTTGACCACATTGATCCGAAATCCGATCAAAATTCTGCATACCGACGACGGTGGAACACGCTTGACACGCGAGTTTCACGGATTCACTGAATAATACACTAGATCGAGGCCTCCACTAGAGTTCCGCTGGTCTGCGATGCTTTGTCGTTTAGCGGCTTCCGTTCACGTGAAACGCAAAAGCAAAAGGTATAGTGAATTGACTTTCTAAGCTCGGGGCAGCTGGAAGACCCATAATTGGTCACCACAAATTGCTTTAAACGAGGATATGGATGCAGGGTGGACAAAGGCAGGTTTGGCGTCATTTTACGCACAAAAAGTGTTGTCCAGTAAAAGTGCAGGAGCTTAGCTTGAAAATCGTTTTTTTCGTAATGTGTTAGTTGGGACAGTGGTGAAAACTGTCCGCCAGAAGTTGTGCAAACAGGGCTTGGCGGGAAGTTGCTTCTAAGAGAACTGGAGATTGAAAGGGTGGGAACTTCATCAATAAAGCCCGTCAAAAAGCATTCCGCAGTCTTCAGCTGAAAGCCTTTCAAATGGATGTAGACGCTGCAAAACGGTGGTCGTTGGACTGGCACCTTCCTCTGAATGCCGAAAAGTGAGTACATATGTCATTTGGAAAAAACTCAGCGAACGCCTATGTCGTACATTGTCAGAATGGACTAGAAGACATCACGAAGATAGATACCAGAAAGGATTTGGGTATCTAGCTCTCTTTAAACATGTCCTTCTCACCGCACCATGAGAAATCGGCCCAAAACGCATTCGCCGTTCTACGGATGATTCGGCGCACCTTCTCCCGTATTACTCGCACGGACTTCCAAATACTCTATGGGGCCTACGTCAGACCGCTTCTTGAAGACGGCAAGCAAGTTGTCTAATCAGGGCGCATGAACGACGTACCCCTCATTGCGCGTGTCCAACTAGCTGCTAAGAAAATGGTTGCCGGCCTTAAATCCGTGGACTACGAAGTGCATGTCGTGGTGCTTGACCTCCTTCCCCTCGAGTATCGCCGCCTCCGAGAGAACCTAATGTTTACTTATGCCCTGTTTGAACAAGGTTTGGCCAACGGGTTTTTCACCGTTGAGCCAGCAAACACACGGCGGGGACATGATAAGGAGATTTTCAAGCTCAGAGCGCACGCTTGTATTAGGCAAAATGTTTTCTCATTTCGTGCAGTAGCCGCGTGGAGTAAACTTCTTTTGACGGTTGTCCTCGCTCTTTCTAGAACCCAGTTCAAAGCACTATTGGACACCTTTTTATGCGAGTCCTCGAGCTGGCAAACATACTGCCCCGCGCTGAGAACTTAAAGAGCAGTGCTACACCCTTTTTTCGCTTATGCCCCTCAGGTGTACGACAGCCGCTGAACGACAAGAACACAACCGACCCGGGAAACTTGAGCAAAAGCCTCGATCCTGTGTATCAATCCGTGAGTCTGTGAAAAAGCGATTACCATTTTGATGGTAAGGTGACCCCGTGCAGTTGATGCGACTGAGTCTAGGCCACCAAAAGCGAATTGATGATGACGAACCACAATCAGGCATGGTGGAGAGGGAAGCATCTTCAACCCCCGAAGTTTAGGCCAATGTGAAAGAAGCTTTACTCATTGTTTCTGCGGATGGACAGCCCCGTTTCAAAATAATCAGGGACCCCGAGCTGTCCGCACCGCAAAGAACTAGGCGGTCATTATATGAAGTACAAGCAATGTTATCAGCCTATGAAGCACCAGGATAGTCGCCAACTTGTGTTTGGATGATAGATTCATCGCAAGTAGAAGGCCTTCATATGGGGGCGGTCAGGTGAATCTTCTTCGCAAAGGAAATTAGCTTACTCGTGAAACGACAAGTGTATAGTGAACTTTGGTGGTACGACAGAGTGAATATAACGGTGGCGTTACCCTCTTCAAGACGTGATTTGTTTAATTAGTAGCCCTACTATCAGACGTTGTCTCCTAGGCAGTCGCGGTTATTGCAAACTTTTGAGGTCGTTAACATTAGCCAGGAAATTTTGGAGAAAAAAGAAAAATGTGGAAAGTGGGCTTCCTTGGGTCAGTTGGGGGGTAGTGTGGTTGGAATGTAGCGTCGTTGTCGGCCAGAAGGTCCAAATAGATAACATCAGGTAGATTTAGAAAAAAAATGGAAAAACTTTCCAAGGATGAGCTTTGTTTAGCAAGTGTGCTGTAGCCTAGTATAGCAGACAAATCAGGAATGGCTAAAATTACAAACTACTGTAGAGAGGGGGGTAGTGTGAGATCCAGGGAAAAACCATAATCGATGTAAACACTCGCGCAGATGGGGACGGTGAGGAAAGGCGAAAGGCAATCGGGGTCATCATTATCAGCAGGACATCGGGGTACAACACCAATGCTTTGTCGCCTTACAATCATGATATATTTGAAGGCCTTATTGTGAAGAAAAGAATGAAAGCGGATGGGGGGGACTTATTGTTAGCCTACTACGAACATTATGAGTGGTCTACACGTTCAGACACTCATTCAGGCAATCTGGATAGAAACTTACAATGAGAACACCATTGACATTGATTACCGGCTATATCTTGCAGCGTCTCCAAACAAACACAGCAGAGATCATGCGGTTTCCATCCTGGAAGACGAGTAGCACCACAGCACCCAAACGTTCCGTAATCTCCTTTATACCCCTCTGCCGGGTCAAGGGTTGACCACCTCTCTGCTTCCGCCACTCTGAATTGTGCATGGAAAACAGCACTCTCTTCAACAATGGTTCGGCATACGCAATGCATAGCCTAATCAGAGCAGCTTCTGGTGCTTTACACATTCTTTAGTGGAAGTACCCGCTGCACAACCGAAAACTTGCCTTCTAATTGCCTCGTTGCGGATTCTCCGACACCAACCCACGCGAGCTGTGGTCCAGAGACAACGATTATTGAACACCTGAAGACGCCTCAGTTCCGCCGATCCAACGGGTTAAGTCTCACAGCCATCCAAAAAACCACCCGCTTTGTAGCCTGACAAGGTATCTCAGCCCTCGTGCTTCCTTCGGGGGGTATGGCAGCTAGGCACCAAAAGCGTGTTACAGCTGAACGATTATCATTATTATTATTATTCAGAAGGTGAGGAAGAGAGATGGTGAGAAAGACAAGTATATTTTGGGACTACGACAAATAATAATACACAGGTAACAAAAGACAGATAGCACTGGACATTCGCTCTCCAGTTGTGACAATCTATTTCCCACAAGAGGAAGAATTGTCTTTTAGCTTTTTAGAAAACCCATCTACCGCTCATTCGGTGTTCGTCAAGTTTGCCTCAACCAAGCTGCATAATCTTGTCCTCTATGCTCGATTAGTTTTCGGTGCTGCATGTGATAAGGTTTTCGTATCCGCATTTGCCCCCCATTTAATCGGCAAACTATAGTACACATCAAATTAACTGCTATCCAAGTGACCGTTAGCTTAACTGTCGCCGCAAAGGCATCACCAGACTTTGTTCTTCTCCCTTCTGTCGGAATACCCAATTAACACCGGTTAAAAACACTCAGGGTGCTCAAAATATCACGCAAAGTCTTCCTGAGCTGATAAACTTCAAACCGACTCACCTTCAAACTTCTTGTGGCCCAGCGGCTAAAGCCACAGCTAATCCTACTCCCTTGAGGGGAGTCACATACCGAAGTACCAACGTGGGTCACTCAGACAGCCTACAAAACTGTGTACATTACCCATGCACCACCACGTCGTTATCAAAGTTACACGTAAAAATCCGCCTGCTTCCACGCACACCTATCAAAGCCCGCCATATACCCTTCCAAAGCCTTTCACTTGCCAACCTTATCCGCTCAACGGACACGCATTTGCCTGCCTTTAGTATGTCTCCTATAATCTGAATATTAACGAAGTCGGTCCCACACCTCGTCACCTCCTCTTTTCGCTTTCCGAAGCTATATCTACATCGTAAACGCCCATTGACGAAGTCTCTTCTCATGGTGAGAAAATGTTTTTTAACCTGTTGTTGAACCCCATAAGCAGACTAACTACAATCTTATTGCAGACAAGAAACACCCATGCTGCAAATGTTTCGACATATTGACATTGGCGGATCGGACGTTGAGAAAGGCGAAATCGAAGCCAGGACAAAAGTAAATCAGGGATCCCTTGGGCTTGGGAGTGAGCAGTCTTGTGCAGCACCACCGGACGTGGTGAACACAGCAGAAGGCTTGCCGTGTATTCGTACCCGTCCACAGGAGTTTGCATAAAGTACCCTCACGAGGGATACAAATTTGGGAGGAACACGCTTGATCGCCAAGCACCACCAAACTTTCTCAACATCGACACGGGCAAAAGTAGCTTCCATATCAGCAAACGCAACAAACGTGAAACGTTTGAAGGTTTAACGTCCATTACTTTGACAGCAAAACGTTATCGTCGGGTGACGCGTAATACCGGAACCCCCGGAAAGGCAAAACAAAGTCGGAGCTGGGCTTCTATACGGTAGTGTTAATGTAAGGCACAAATTCACAAAATATACAAACGTCGACGGTAGATACTCGTCCACATTAAATGGTCCATTTGGACCATAAAAGTACAAACCAAATGAGCAAACAAGCCGCCACATGAGATAGTGACACGTGCACTACGTCGACCACAAAATGACTGGATGACCTCAAGGTTAAATGAGTGAAGTGGTAGGGACAAACAAACGCCGGTCCATGCACAAGTACTAAACACAAAAGTGAGGCGGGGGTTACAAGTAGGGACGGAAAGAAGTGGTTAATTTCAAAAGTCAAAGTAATGGATGATACAGAAAGAGTGGCGCTGCTAAATCTTGCCACAAGTTAAAGGTAGGGTCGATGCGTCCTTAGCCGGGGCAAAACTCAGCTTGAATATGACTAATCTGGCTATCCCGGCAGTCGAGCAAACTGCAAGAGATAATGTCAGATAGTACCACAGATGCAACGGCTACCGGGCTGATTGCACGATGCTCTTACACGACTTTCTGGCGCCCAATGCGCTGTCTTGCTGAAGCAGCCATACCTCACCCCGGATTTATGTTGTCGATGGTGAGCTGGTGTCGATGTCTCCTTCAGGACCTCTGGGTTCTTCCAGGGGTTTCGCTGAAGGAGACCAGCCGAAATATTTTCGAAGTACTCAACTTATCGTTCAAGGCGAAGATTGCGGGAGTGAGTGGAATGTAGGTTTTCGTTGATCGGTTCGCTGACACTTTTTATATTTTCACCGGTTTATAGAATAACCTGAAATCGGGCGTGGCAATTGCTTGCAGTGTCTGCAGGCCAGCGGCTCCTAATAACCGACCATCACATCGAAAATGTGGGTGTCAAGTACAGGCTACCGACCAAACGAAGGCATCGCTAGATTGGTCAGAATGTCAGTAAACATTAGTCGAGCATCTAGCGCTCGAGGCTTCTCGCCCCCTCAAGGTTTTCTATGGATTATTACACAGCATCGGGGATTTCGCCCAAAATTCCCGGATCGGGTTTCGCTTGTCGTTAAGCGGCTTCTGTTCACCTGAACAGCACAAGCAAAAAAAGGGTGTGGCACTGTTCTCTAAGTTCTCAGCACGGGGCAGTATGTTTGCCGGCACGAGGAGTCTAGTAAAAAGTCGTTTAAAAGTACTTTGAACTGGGTACTAGATGCAGCGCGAACAATCCTCGGACGAATGCTATTCTACGCAGCAACTACCCGAAGTGAGAAAAACTTGCTCAATTAAGATGTGCTATCTGAGCTTGAAAATCTCACCATGTCGTCGCCGTGTGTGAACTGGGTCAACGGTGAAATCCCTGCTGGGCAAACCTTGTCCAAATATGGCATAATAAAGTGTTAGTTTTCCTCGAATGCGACGATACTCCAGAGGAAATAGGTCAAGCACCGTGAGACGCGTTTATCAAGGCGATTTAAGACCGGCAGTCATTTTCGTAGCAGCTCGTTGGCCACGCTCAATGACGGTTGCGTCCTTCGTGCGCCCTGAGCAGACAACTTGGTTGCCGTACTCAAGAAGCGGTCTGACGTAGGACTCATAGAGTATTTGGAAGTCCGTGCGAGTAATACGGGAGAAGGTGCGCCAAATCATGCGTAGAACGGCGAATGTTTTTTAAGCCGACTTTTCATGGTGTAGTGAAAAGCACACGTTTGTAAGGAGCCAGATATACAAAGCCTCTTAGGCATCTATCTTCGCAATATCTTCTGGTCCACTTTCAACATGCACGACATAGGCTTTCGCTGAGTCTCCTCCGAACGACATATGGACGCACTTTTCGTCACTCAGAGAAAGGTGCCAGTCCAACGACCACCGTTTTGCAGCGTCTACATCCATTTGAAGGGCACTGGCATTGGAACTCCAGGATATCAAGTCGTCCGCAGAAAGTAGACATGGACTTGAAAGAACGTCTGAAAGGTCGTTGATGTATGTCAGCAACAGCAGTGGTCCCAGAACGGAGCCATGAAGAACTCCAACGGAGACCGGCGCTGGAGAAGAGTAGGTCGAGCATACTTTCACTCAGAATGCTCTGTCTGATAGGAACG